>OY821759.1:13135218-13700898 GCA_963682095.1 Potentilla sterilis | reverse complement strand
GCTCACTGGAGATTACGTCACCTGCGCATTTTGTACTCCACCTCTTGGGCCAGCTTTGCTTGTGAACCGCGCAGATCATTTGCTTCAAGACAAGGGTTTTTGTTATATCGATTACCTCGATAGGAAAAGCTGATTTAAACCCGCACAGTTTTACTTGTCGTACGGTAAAGCTTGTTTCGTTACTCTCAGTCTCACTCTCAGTCCCAGTCCCAGTTCTACACGCCTCGTAACGCTCGTTATTAATTTGCGCAACCACTTCCCACCGTCGGTTTTGGGATACGACGGTGGAAGGTGGTGATGAGTGATGACGCTGAACAGAGTCGCAGAAAGAGAGAGCTGGATGCCGTGTTGGATAGACAGAAGGCAATGTAGACGTGGGCATTGGCTGAAAAGGGTAAAGAACTAGGATCGATATGGTGGGAAGCGTCGGATGGAGATCATAGGGCTGAGAGGAGTTAGGGGTTTTGGGGTTCTGTGTTTCTTCTGTGTTGGGGTCGTGACCTCATGGGTAAATGGTGACTTTACTGGTGATAGTCCAATCGAAGTAAAGAACGCTAGGGCACAGCTTGGATGTCGTGGTGCAGATTATGTAGCTGGGTGACCCACGTGGTCGTAGAGGGAGCAGACACAGGAGAATATCAGTTGGGCAGGCTAGGATTGAAAGAGTTCATGCAGCTGTAGAGTCTGTGAGTAAATCAAGAAAGTGATCTCATTTCTGAGCTCCTACTCAAAAACTCTAAATCAAAAATAAAATGGACAGAAAGAAAGAAACTGACCACTCACCAATTTTGATCAAGAGTTTCTGATATTTAGTTTATTTATTTCGATTATTGAATAAATGTTTGATACTTTGATAATCTACAAATTAAAAGTAACAGGTAACTAACAAATTTTTTTCATGGTCAAAAGTAGTATAATTCTATTACTAAATCTGATAAGGTTGGTCTAGAAGAAGCATGTTAGGCTGTAACTAGGGCAGATGTTATAAGAATTTTTCTGATAATAGGAGGTCTTTAGTTCGAACTCCAACTTGTAAAAAACATCTTTTGGAGAGGGATAATACCTAAAATTACTTTCAGTTTCAGAATGGATCTCACCCGACCACCATTTTAGAAAACAAAAAAGTAGCATTACTCCATATAAATACATAATATTCATATTACCATGCCAATTCCTACTACATTTAGAGTGAATATTGTTGACGTCTTGTTTGATGTTATCTATAGTTACTTCAAGAAAGATTGTCAATGAAGATGAATATCTTCCATAAGAAAAAATACACAAAATTGTGAGTTAGGTGATCTTACACTAAATTTTAACATATAATTTGTATACTATGTGTGGACCCTTAAGATTCAAATCTGGGTTCCACCACTAGTCGAAATGTGTCACACTTATGGATAATCATGAAAAATTTAAAAGACGTCGGGACAGCCGGTGGACTACAATGAGGTCGGGATATAGAAAGGTACTGGAGCTAAAGTTCGAGTGAATCACAAGATTGGTGATCTGGTGAGGTAGGTTTTTCTAGGGCTGGGCGTTTGGGCTCGAAAACCCGAAAGCCCGGCCCGAAAACCCGAAAAAAGACCGACACGGGCCGAGCCCGAAAATTTTTAGGACCGGCCCGAAGAAAGCCCGGCCCGAAATTATAAACTTCGGTCCGAGCCCGAGCCCTATTTTTCTTGGGCCCGAAAGCCCGACCCGGCCCGAAGTCTTTATTTATAGCCACGGGCTCACATCGTCTTCGCGATCCAACCGCTCCTCGGCTACTCCGTCTCTGTGATCCAACCGATTCTAGAGCTCTCGGCTACTCCGTCTCTGCGATCCAACCGATTCTAGAGCTCCTCAAGCACCAGCTCCTCCCTCCGTCGCCCCCTCGCCCTGTCGATTCCCCAATCCTCCGTCTTTTGATGGAGCTGTCTTGTCTATCCTCAACAGCCTCGACGTCGTCGTCTTCTCCAGGTCCTCCTCTCTCTCTCTCTCGCTCGCCTGAAACCTAAGATCTATTTCCGATCAATTTTCAATTTGTTATCGGCGAATTTTCATTTTGGTTGTTGTGAGGATCTGATTGTGTGTTTTCAATCTGATGGAGCTGTCTCGTCTTCTGTTTCGATTTTTCAGATGTGTAGAGCTTTGATTTGCTCCCTCCGCAGCCTCATCCACTCCTGCCTAATCTCCGCCTCGTAATCGGCCACTTCCTTGTTTGCGAGCTCCACCGGTTTCTCTCCTCCCTAATCGCCTCCCGATCATCGTTCCCAAGCTTCACCGGCCACTTCTCCGATTTGGGCCCGAAAAAGCCCGAGGGCTCGGCTCGGCTCGTCGGGCTCGGTCTCGGGCCGGTCCTCGTCTGGGAAAAAGCCCGGCTCGGCTCGGACCGAGGGGGTCGGGTTTTGGGTCGGGCTTTGGGATTTTTGGGCTCGGCCCGGCCCGCGCCCAGCCCTAGGTTTTTCCACTGATAGTTTATGAGTTCAGTTTTACTGAAGATTCCGAAAATGTTGACTTTCAAGTACTATTGGACATTTGAATTTTGCCGAAGTTGTGGTTTGCTAGAACACACTGCTGGATGTGGCCAAGGGCCGCCGAATATGAGTGAGGTGCAGATTATTTGGGCCGGTGCCGGTCCCCAAAACTCTAACTGGTGCCTCCTAATTTCTGTGCTTTGGCGGCAGTGTTACTGAACGTAACCCTAATCCTAACCCTAACCCCAGTATGACTCTTGGATTAGGGTTTGTTACGGTCGTATGGCGGTATGGGGATGAGTTTAGAGGGCTCTTCTAGTAACCTTTTTGCTGCAGAGCACTCAAAGTTTTTGTTCTCGATTCTTGGGATCTCGGTTCCTGATCTTGTTGCTCAAATGAACAAGTTACGGATTCTCATGGCTCCGGTGGTTCGAATTCAACAAGCCCCATCTTTGAAGCCAACAATGATTAATCATATTGTGTTTTGGAGTTGTTGTCGGGATGGAACATTCAGCTTTTCTTAACATGTTGTTCGTGAGAAAACGTAGCAAATGCATCAAATTGGTGGAACAAGTGGTTCCTCTAGAGCTACCATTTTCGTATGAGTTAAGCCGTCCTCACAAAGAAGGTCTTCTACAAGTTACCCTAATTAAGAAAAGGAAGGTTGGTCGCCCTGTTACAAAAATAAGCCGAAGGTGAATGGGATTGGGAAAGGTAGCTATGGTCCTCAACGTGTTAATAAACGAAGCTTCAGTGCACGAAAGCTAGTTTTGTCGGATGATGGCTCCTCGATGATACTAGCTAATGATCCAGGTGATAGCTCCCGATCTGGGAAGACCTCTTATGTGTAAAGAGGCTCTTGTGTTGTTGAATAAGTTAGTTTAAAGTATCTGCACCGACGAGCACCTGGAGGAGAGGCGCTCGAACAGAAGGTGGGACCGCTCGGGTTTGCTCGAGCAAACTCAGATTGGAGCTCGCACCGGTGGCAATGGAGGAGGAGAGGTGCTCGAGCAATCAACCAGAAGTTATGCTCGCCCCTCCGCTAGAGCAAAATTTGCTCGACCAGTTGCTCGATCGACTGGCAGAGCCCACAGCACGTGGTGACTTCAGCCCTTTTTTTTTTTTTTTCTGTAGGAAGAGTAAAAAAAATTACGGATCAATCATAGGCTGACATGTATATTACTGGCTAGGCCATTTAAACTCTAACGGATTAGTAGATCTAGGCCTTTCATTTGAATCCGAAATTTCGATCAAACTGTCAGAATTCATAACTAGGCAACGGCTACTATTTGATCAGAACGAAAACAAAGCCTAAAAATAGTAAAAAAAATCCTGAAAATTTCAAAACTCTCCCAAAAATTTGCCTATAAATACTATTTCAATTTTTTATCAACTCACACCAATTTATGCACAACAAATTTCACATCTTCCTCCATCTCCTCTCTCATTTCGTTTATATTTTTTTTTCAAAACATAGCGTTGATGAATACAACGGTAACAAACAAAAGAGTGACAAATTGTGGGAGAAAATTCATGCCGATTATATGCAAAATTGGAAGCTAGCACTAGGTGAGAAACCTTCGAAGGAGCCGAGGACCCGAATCGCGCTCACTTCTCACTACAACAAGTTCAAGCTACTCTTGCAAAAATGGGGAGAATGTTTGGCGGCGATACGGCAACGTATAGCTAGCGGTACTTCGTTAATGGACGAAGTAAGTTTACATTGTTTTATTATATATTATAATTTTTATTCGATTATACATCTAATTAAATTATGTAATTTATATATCTAATTTGTTTAAATATGTAGCATTGGTTACATTATTTATTTCTAATTTGTTTAAATTATGTAATTAAATATGTACCTAATATAATTTTTTCATTAGGAAAGACAAGCTTAATCATATTACTATAATGCCAAGAAATATTTTACACACTTTGAATGTTGGGAAGTGGTTAGGGATCATCCATCTTTCGTTGCGGTATTACCTACTACTCCAGCTCCATATGCAAGTACTTACCACACTACTCCTTCCGCAACCGAATCATCTCCAACCATCCATTTGGATGACGACCAAGTGAATGAGACACCTGAAAGCAATACGGTAGCTTTCTCGAGTCCGTCTAGACCAATGGGAACCAAGGCGGCAAAGGAAGCTAGGCGCCAAAAGAAACAGGGTAAGACTCCTATTGAGTAACGAGTTGATGTTTTGCATACCATTGCAAGTGACCAAGCATCATGGCACGTCAAGAAGCTAACGCATAATGAAAGTGAGCTTAATTATTACGCGGAGTACATAGATATTCAAAAGCGAAAGAAAGTAAGAGCGGTAGAAGAGTTACGATTGAAGAAACAAGAAAATGACACAAAGATCATGACAATAGATTTAGAGGCTATGACCCCAATCTCGAAATGGTATTTTACCAAGAGGAAACTAGCAATCCTTAATGAAGGAGAAGCTAGTCAAGATCAACCTACTGATGAAACATATTCGGATTGTTATCACCCAAGTCACTCAAGTCGCGTGCTATTTCCATGATAGTTATAGTATTGTAAAATTTAAATTTTATGTAATTTAAATTTTTGAGAAATAAAAATGTAATTTATTTATTAAGATGAAATTGAAATACACATTAAATTTAAACACATACTTAAATTAAACACAAGCTTAATAATTAAACACAAATGGAATGAAAATACATAATAAAACATATTTAGAGTATTTCACCTTTTCCACCCTCCAAATGTGTTTCACCAAGTCTCTCTGGAGCTCTCTATGGATGTAACCGGATTCGAGATCGGCAATACGGTCGTGAAACCGTTGTATATTGGCTCAATCTCTACTGATTGGCTCAAAAGGAATTCGATTCCTTTGTACATCCACCGGCCCATCATAAACCCGGAAAGCCCTCGATGGGTTTTGCAAGTCTTCTTCTTCCTCATCCTCCACGTACTCTTCTTCAACAATCATGTTATGCAATATAATGCAAGCTAACATGATGGTAGTCATTACTGATTTGTGGTGCATTGTACAACTATGACGTATAATTGCCCATCGAGATTGCAAGATGCCAAAGACCCTCTCCACATCTTTCCGGTATGTCATGTTTCTTTGAGAAAAGCTTATCTTGCGGCGTCTGGGGATTGTGAATTGTTTTGACAAATGTAGAGTACCTTGGATATATTCCGTCAGCCAGATAATAAGCTGTCGAGTACCTATGTCCGTTGACTTCGTAGACGGCACTTGGGCCTCTTCCGACAAGGATCTTTGAAAACACATTCGATAGGTAGAGCACGTTAATGTCATTTTTAGCTCTAGGACACCCAAAGAAAGTGTGACATATCTACGTATCATACGAGGCAACTGCCTCCAGGATAACCGTTGGGCGACCATTTCGCCCCAAGTATGCCCCTTGATAGGCGGTTGGGCAGTTCTTCCACTCCCAGTGCATGTAGTCGATGCTTCCAATCATACCTAGAAAGCCTCAGCGTTCGCTTTTAGCTAGTAGTCGCGTGAGGTCTGCCGGTATTGGAATGCGGAGGTATCTTGGACCATAGAGGTGAACAACTTGCCTACAAAACTCTTTCATACATTGGAGGGTAGTCGATTCCCCATCCTTGTAATTTCAGTACATTGATCTGCGGCTGACCGGTACGCCAGCATTCGTAGAGCCCCGGTCATTTTTTGTTGGGGAAGTAGCCCTAGCAAACCAGTGGCGTCTTCTCTTTGGTGCTAAGATTGGTCGTGGTTGCAGAGGTCCGTCATGATAATGTTGAATCAGTCTCTGCTCATCCTGTACCTCCAGCGAAAGTCTTGTGCGTCGAAAATTGGATATTCGATGAAGTAATCTTCCATGGGATTGTGTCCCCTAGATAGCCTCTGACGTTGCTTATTCGGTTTTTTACCGCGACATGAACCGCTTGGTCGTGTTAGTTCATCGTCGTGTTGTGCTTCCGCCATGACCACCTGATTGACGAATGATTGCTCCATATAGTCATCTTCTTCTTATTGGCTTTGTCTCCACCTGAAAAAATTGTGGAAACTGAAAGGATTAATTGGTGCGGATGAACAAAGAAATATTGCTAAGTGTTTAGATTGATGGATGAGTTATTTGCTCTGATTCTTCACAATGGTGTGAGTATAGAATGAGTGATAATGGATTGTTTTATAGCCAATTAGTCGAAAATATCAACGGAAATCTAGATCAATTATTTTACCGACAATGACACGTGTCAATTCTATATTAGTCGAAAATCTTATCGGAAATCTTGTATAATATTGTATCAATAACGACACGTGGCACATTATTATTAGTTGTAAATATATCCGGTAAATTTTTTATAATAATTTCACAACAAGACAAAATTGAATTGCTAAAGCAAATTGTGAATGAGTATGTGCAAAAATCGATTTGCTTGAGAAAAATTTGAAATTGATTTGCTTGGAGTAAAATTTGTTTATGGCCCCACCATTTGCTTGAACAAACCCAATTTATGAGTGCGGATGTTCTTAGTTTAACATATGTTTAGTTTTTTTTAGGTTTCAAGCTGTGCTTTGTTTTGTCTAAAAAAATAAAAAATCTTTTAATTTGTTGGCATAAAGATCGCTAAGGTTTATGTTCATGTTAATATTCATACTTGTATTTTATCAAAAAACTAAATAGATGATAATTAGTTATAAAAAAAAAAAAAAACTGGAAGAAAATGAAACAAAAAGAACCCACTTTTCTTTTCCCAACCATATTTTGGATAAATTTTGAAACTATTTAAAAATTATTGCAAAAGGAACAATATCTGACTGGGATAGTCATAGGGTATAGCTAGTCCTTTATTAATGACTTCATTGAGTTCATTCTATCACCTCAACTGAGGGCTAGTTCCGTTTAGTCAATGTTCTGTTTATAATTTCTTCATTTTGAGGCTCTGTGAAGCCCCTCCAAGCCCTCTGTTAATTTATCTGATTGATATGACCGTGCCATCTTTTCATTGATTTGAATTTGGATGTGATAACACAACTGCCACTCATTTTTTTATAGATAGGCAAGAATAGACTGCCCTCCATTTAATAATTATTGTCCTCCGGTGAACTCAATCGTACTCCCAAATTAGCCGAAAAATAAACCTCCTCTAAGATATCCTTCTTAAGTTTCTTATAAAAACCGAAGTTTAAAGGTAGATCGGAACGATTGTTTTCCTTATGCTCCGTCTATTATTTCGATCGAGTCTCCCACATAGGGGTGCTATGAATGCCATGAAGGAATGAATGTGTTAATTTGGTGGCAGGTGCTTTCTGACCTCCTCACAAATGTTTATGTTTATGGATTTGATTATTTCTCATTAGAAACTTTCGTTTTTCATAATTTAGGCAAAGTACTTGTTCTTATTGATGTACTTCACGCTTTAGTTCTTAACTTGTTACTTTTAATGAAAAATTACCACACTATGTCGCTCGCCATAAATGGAAAATTTCATAAGCAGTGGTAGTAGTTTTCATTGCAAGTAATAGTTTAAGTAGATGTGACCAACATATAGGAACACTACCCGTGTGGGATTTTATACCTAAAGGAGGACCCAAAAGAAGTGAGGAAGATGAAAATTCATAAAAATGTGAATAGGGGGATATATCATATATTGATTGAATGAGTTCCGTTTTTCACTTAATCACAATGACCATTCATCAGAAGTAAGTCCAATCCGAAATTTAAAATCCATATTCATGTTCTTGGAAGGGTGTCGACTAGAGGAGGAGGGAAGCCAATGCATGATATGAAAGGCTTTAATATTGCGAAAGCCAACCAACCAACAAGAGGAGGATCACATCAATACATTATTTCATAAGTATCTTTGTATGGAAAAGGGATTAGTTTTTGAGTGAGGACAGGGACCATAGGGCATGTGAAGTGGTGAAATTAACAACATGTAATCATGGAAAACAACCAAAAGTGAAAATAGTTACAAAGAAACAAAACCCCGTTTAGAAATGGAAAGCTTTTGGGTGTGAGGTGACAGCTTCAACAGCTTCAACAGCTTCAACAGCTAGCTTTTGCTCAATTGGGTAATGCTTTGAGTCTTTGATTGATAGGCATGCATTGGCTTTTTTTGTGCCAAAGTTTAATTCTTTAGGGCAATCAAGTTTTCGCGTGCCCCACTGCCAACTTGAGATGGAGTGCGGTGGCGTAGGTGAAGTTAAAATTGGCATAATTTGCTTAGGTGTGCGTGGAATTTGTTCTCGAATCTAAGACACCGTGCTTGTTCAATTATGAGACTTGCAAACAAATTAACAGCATGCGAAACTTTGCCTCCTAGCTAGCTGGTTAATCATACTCGTTTAATTACGTTGCTGCTATGCAGAAACAATACCTGTATAATTGTATATCAATGGACATCTAATAAAATTAGAATGATACAAAGAAGATTAATATGGCTCATGTGCAAAGATGACGCGTTTAATTATGCAAAGAAGATTAGTATGATAACACGCTTGCATTACTTGGTTTTTTTTGTTTTTCACTTTAAAGTTTTAATTTTCTTTTTTTTGGTGCTTGATTATTTTGGATTTGGATATAAAGAAATGTATATAAAAATTGGTTGTCGATCCAATGGTATGGAACTATGGATATCCAAGTGATGTGATTGTTAGTTTACTTAGCTAGTTAATTATGGTGATACACTGATACGTACATACTAAGCACCATTTGCATTTTAATCCATAATCTGGAGAAGTTAATTAATCAAGTTAGTCACCTTTACTTTTTTGTCACCTTCTTCCAGTTCATTTGTATCGTGTTTGTTACTCGTAAGTGAATGAAACACAATATCATCTGCATTATGATGACTGAAAGAGAAAAGTATCATAATGCCGCAGGAGGCGGCCACGAGCTATACAGTAAAAGCATCTTTGGGGTGAAAACATTGGTGCCCAGCATGTTTCAACTATGCAACTGCGTTATATAGATAGATACATCATTTGGGCTTAATTTGGATTCCACAGCTATCAATTGGGCAGCAACGCGCATGCATGGGAAGGTGATAAATAGGGCACATTGATTTGAAGCTAGAGCTGGGTGGAAATACGATCACTGTCTATGACGACTCTCACGATCAAGGAGTTCTGATGAGACAGAATTAAGAGCGATTTGATCTTTGGGAATATCTATCAGGGTGGTTTTTGTTTGGGCCTAAATTAACATTTATCCGGAACTACGGGCCGAAACCCAAAGGGTTACCCATAAGTGGGTAATCCGATATATTTTAGATCAGATTCATTCTAGGAGTAGATTTGGAGTTCTGCTAGGAATCCGAATTGGACGTGGTTTAAGGTAATATAATCTTATTCGATATCAGAATCCATTACGCTTGATACACAAGTATTAGGGGTTTTGAGATCACTATATAAAGAACTCTGGGACAACGTAGAAAAGGTTCACAACCATCTAACAACAAACTTTTGCCTCGCAAATCTTGCAAACCTCTCCGGAGCAATCTCTCGCGAACTACCTTCCACCAACTGCAAACGACCACTCTTCCAACCTTGCCACAAACCTACGCCCACCATCGGTCGCCGTACACCTGCCGCTGTTGTCGAAAGTGCCTTGCGTTCGTGTTGAAGCATCGCTGAGACCTATCGAGTCTAGTCGTCACACCTTGTGACAAATCGAGTCGTTACTCCGGTAACAGTCTTTCCCAATCTGCCAAAGGTTGGACGAACATACTCCGCGGTCTTGATTTAAAGCTCTGCTTTGCATCCCAGGATCGAAGTAAGATTATCTCAATCTACGAAAGGTTGAGTAGAAAATCCTAGTAATCATTTACTTAGGTCTTGTTCGAGCCCTTTACGCCGGCCTGTCAACGCCCGCGTAACAGTCGCTTAATCGAAAAGTCAGGTAGAAGGGAGCAGACGAGTACGTTTGCCAGAGTCATCCGCTCGCCAAGGGTGATTCATTCGCCAGACGTCGTCCGCCACCAAGGTTGTACCTAACCCAAAGGTACTGGCACGCTCGCACCAGGACTGAAATCTACGTCCGCCACCCCCACGTGTTGATAGTTCGACAGGTGTCAAAACCAACGCGAACATTTTGGCACGCCCAGTGGGACCGGTGTCAAGATTGTGGAAGCCAATATCTACAAACGACCGATGTCGTCGTGCAAGAAACCAGAACATCAGCTGTTGAAACAGCACAACTCAGTTGCATGTAGAGGTCTGTCTGAATCTCAGTTGCAAGCCAAGTTTGGAGACGGCAGACCTGAGATTGAGGATCTGAATGAGGTCCTTGAGGGAGATAACCATACTCCCGACAACTTGGAGGGTATCGCTGATCGCCAGGAGGTAGTCGATATCCCAAATACCGTGATAGCTCCATCAGTTTCTGAAACCAATGATGGCGATGGAATTCTCCAAACTCGGACACCATCTCCTGCGGAGATAGTAGAATCTTTTGGCCATATGATATCTAAGTCTCGGGCCACTGATGTTATTCTAGAGAAGATAGAGGCTACTCTGAAGGAGTTGAAGACTGAACAGATAGGGCATATGACAAACATTAATGCTTTGGCAAGGCAACAACAGGCGAATGCTGGACATATTACATCTCTCACTAAAAGTCTTGATAGATTAGTGAGGGGGCATCAAGCTGAGTTCAGCGAGCAACTCCAACAACAGCAGGCGGAGTTTAGAGCACAGATGCTGCAACAGCAAGATCAGCTGGAAAAGACCAATGCAGTTGTCGAACGATTGGCGCAGATGGTGCAATTATGGTTTGATGCTGAGATTTCTGAACAAAGAGAGCTAACTCCTCCAGTAAAGCCTGGGAGGACAATGGAGAAAGGTCCAGCTAAAGCAGCTAAGCCTCGTAATAAGGGATTTGAAACTGCTGCTCCGCCAAGACAACAGAAGAAAGGTGGACGGATGATAGATCCGCCATCTGACGAAGAAGGAGAAGATTAAGAGGAAGACGTAGAGGGCTTTATAACTCGCAACGACATACAGAAGGTGTTTTTGGAACAATTAAGGATCATGCAGGGTTTGCCGGATCCTAGTATAACCTATACCAATCCATTGACACGAACTGTGAACCTAACGCCATGGCCCGCGAATTTTAAGCATATAAGGTTTACCCTTTTCTCGGGTGAATCTTCTGAGGATGCGGAGACCCACGTAACTCGTTTTCACAACGAATGTGGCCCCTATGCCCAGGACCCTGTTCTCAAGTTGAAATTGTTTGGAACTTCCCTAACGGGGTCAGCCTTAGCTTGGTACAGAGATCTAACACCAGGCTCTATTCCGGATTGGCAATCCATGGAGGGTCTCTTTAGGACCATGTTTGGGGTTGTCGAGGCTAAGGTACCCATCAAGATTCTGGCGGATACTAACCAGGAGCCCGATGAATCCGCCATCGACTATCTAAAGCGCTTTAAACTCCTGCGAGCTAAATGCAGAGAAAGGCTAGGAGAAGATACCATTGTCGAGCTGGCGATTGCAGGGCTCGAGCCGGAGATACAAGCTCACTTCCAGCAAGTGTACGTCTCGAATATGGCAGACTTAACCAATAGGTTAGCCAGGCATCAACATTTCCTCGACCAAACGAGGGTTCAGGCCAGCAAGAAGAAAGGCGTCCCACTATCGTATTATCCGGGTACTCTGAAGCCTAAGACGAGTGTCCCTCCTATTTCTAAGACGGTGGCGACTATAGAAGCTGATCCTTCGCCAACGGTCACTTGGGTTGAAGATGCTGAAGACGAAGACAACGTAGCGGTTGTAGAGGTGTTGGGTCGCCAGCCACTACAACCGAAGAAGGTGAGGTTCGCCAAGGAACCTGTTAAGATTATGACTTCTTTGCCTCTGAAGTCCGCCTTTGAGAAGTATACGTATAATGCTCATCAAGCTCCGGAGATCCTCGCCGAATTATTCAAGCAAGGGCAACTCCAACATGAAGGTGGTTTCGTTCCTAAGTCAGACTATATGGTGGGCAAGAAGTATTGCAGTTTTCATAACATGAATAACCATTATACTAAGGACTGCGTCAAGCTCAAAGACCAGATCCAAACGTGGATCAATGAGGGGGTCATGGAGATGGAGACTGCTAAGGAACCTACTTGGACGGAGACTCGACCCTTTCCGGGGGTGAACATGGTTACTCTGGTTCCCAACAAATGCCATGGACTGGAACCTCGTCAACAGGGTTCTAGATTCCAAACCTATACCTACAACGTGCACAAAGCGCAGGAGATTTGGTGACTCTTGATCCAGAAGGGAATGACTGCTCCTGAATACATGCCAGAGCAGCACCAAAGCATTGGGTTAGATGGATCCTATTGTTCTTTCCACCATTCAAATAATCATTGCACGTCTGCATGCATAGAATTGAAGGATCAAATCCAAGAATGGTTGAATGAGGGAATCCTGCAATTTGATAATGACACGGTGGCATCCATTCAACACTTTTAGGTGAATGCCATCGGCCAAGATGGACCCGATGACGCCTCGCGAGCGGACAAGCCAGTGAATCCGCCAGTCAGGGAAGAGATGGTGACGGTACCTAGGGCTCAGTTATACATTAACTGTAAGATAGATTGTCGTGTACCTCTTACACACGAAGAGCTAATGAAGGCGCTTCAGGAGGCGACAGAGAAGGCTCTTGAGACGGCCAAACAGACCCACCCTTAGCCGGAGCGCTCTAGGTCTGGTGACCCCAAGCGGGCAAAATATCATCACCAGGAGAAAGCAGCTTATGCTACTCCAGCAAGGTCCCGGCAAGACCCCAGACCTTCAGGAACCAAACCAGTAGTAGAGGGACCAACCCCTCCAACTAGGAATATTCAAAAGCGATACGACAAGGCTAGAAGAACTTTAGACGCTTTGAACCAGGGGAAGGTGACTCCTGATGAACTCTCCATGCCCGTGGAGCACATACGTGACGCCTATAAACGTTACAAATCCAAAACTTATATAGACTCTCGTCGGGTATGGAAGGAGGAAAAATCATCACCTCGAAGAAGGAATGTTCATGAAAGGATTTCATATCCTACAGCAGCAGATGGTGCACCTCAGCGAGCTCCGCGGAGGAGATTAGTATACTCTCCAGAAAAAAAACCCCTCCGCTCAACTGTTGAGATCCCACCAAAGCCTAAGTCTATCCATATAACCTCTGACAAAACAGATAGGGTAGATTCTGTCGTTTTGAAACGGCAGCCTAAGGGGATGACGGCGGTTTCCACACCAACAACTACTAAGGTCCCTGAGATACAGTCAGATACTCAGGAATCTGCTCCGGTCCTTAGCAGGTCATCGGCTCAGCCGGTTTCAGTTCTCACTGGTCAGAAGTCTGTAAGTCAACAATGTGACCAGCCCTTTCCTCAGTTCGTAGCGCAGCAGTTGAAGACTGATTTTTCTGTGAAGCAAGCAGAAGCTGCTCTTATACCGTCACAACCTAGGGTGAATACGAACTTATCACAGGTAGATAGGGACATGCTGGATGCGGACGACGAGATGCTGGAGGATGAAGAGGGTTATACGGACGATGATGAGCCAGTTCTAGATTGTAATATGGCTTTCATATTATCCTCTAGTTATGCTTTGTCTGTGCCGATCCCAACTGCTTATTTCATACAAGAGGATGCGGCAGACAAACCAGTATGTCTTATCCAAGCGTCAGATAATGAAGATCTTCCCGCCAATGAGGATTTGCTTTCCTCACCAGGACACAACGACCATTATGGGGTCACTGATCTTCACAGCTCACACATGGTTTTTCCTAAGCCTACGTTTACAATGACTCAACATCTCAAACATCTCTACGTTACAGCAGAGGTGGAGGGTGTCTAAATGAACAGGATACTCATCGATATAGGCGCGGCGGTGAGTGTTATAACACTTAGTACTATAGAACGACTTCAGATTCCAAGAGAGAAGATCCAGAATTCTACTATAAAGGTTAGAGGGTTTGCTAGTGCTGTTGCTCAAACGGCTGGCTTCCTAGTGCTCAAGGTTAAACTTGGACCCTCTAACGCTTGTCACGGTCTTTTCATCACGGAGACTACGGTCCCGTACACGATGATCTTGGGACGTGATTGGATCCACAAAACATACTCAGTACCATCTTCGCTACATCAGGAGATGCTCATGTGGGATCCAGCTTCTGATAAACCAGTCTTGATCAAGGCGGACGAGCGCCCTTTTTCTATAGCAACTTGCTCTCTGGAAGCTGACTATTATTGCAGCTCTATGAGTCCTCTTGTGATCGACGGGGTTGATAGTAGGGGACACCCGCTAGGGGTGACCTCTACTGATCTCACATGGTGGGGATTGACTCAAGCTCAGGCAGATTGTTCTCGGCCTGTCTCCATCGATTTTCAACCAGGCGTCAACATGATTGGCGATTTCAAGGCTGAGGAGGCAGAAGCTGTGGCCTCTCTGCTACAGCGGCTGGCGGTGTTTAGAGCTGACCAGTTAGCCTCGGATACTGTCGCTCTAGTTGAGTGTATCGACGAAGACGACGTCATTACCACGGAAGAAGTGGAGACCATTCAGCCTGCACCGGCCGCCTTAGACGACACTCCGCCTAAAGTCCATGACCCAGTGGAGAAAATCAACCTTGGTACATCCGACGAACCTATGGAAGTCGGGATTAGTCAGCAGCTGGAGCCAGAACTGAGACATCAGTTAATCAATTTGCTGCAAGAATTCAAGGATTGCTTTGCGGAAAAGTATCAGGATATGCCTGGATTGTCCAAAGATTTGGTCTGCCATCGTTTACCTATCAAGGAGGGAGCCAGGCCTATTAAGCAAGAGCAGAGGCGAATGAATGCCGAAACCGCTATAACAGTCAAGAAGGAAGTTCAAAGCATGGTTGATGCAGGAATCATCCGGCCAGCCCAATATACACAGTGGCTGGCGAATGTGGTTCCTGTCAAAGAAAAGAACGGTAAAATTAGGGTCTGTGTCGATTACAGAGACCTCAATGCTGCTTCGCTAAAGGATATATACCCTATGCCTATTGCGGATCTTTTGGTGGATGCAGTCGCAGGGCACGAGATGTTATCATTCATGGACGGCACCGCAAGATATCATCAGATACCAATCTATGAGCCGGACATTCACAAGACTGCCTTCCGTTGCCCAGGCTTTGCCGGAGCCTTTGAATATCTTAGCATGCCATTTGGTTTGACCAATGCAGGGGCCACATATCAGCGTGCTATGAACCTGATCTTCCATGACATCCTCGAGGACATTTTGGAAGTTTACATCGACGACGTGGTGGTTAAGTCTCAATCCAGGTCAGACCATATTAGCCACCTACGTGATGTCTTTACACGAATGAGGAAGCACCAGCTCAAAATGAATCCAGCCAAGTGCATTTTCAGGGTTCGTGCTGGTGATTTCCTTGGTTTCGTGGTACATGAAAGGGGCATCGAAGTGGTGGGGGATAAAGCACAGGCTGTTCTAGACGCCCCAGCACCTCAGAACAAGAGGGAACTTCAAAGTTTGCTGGGAAAAATCAATTTTCTCCGACGCTTTATATCTAACTCAGCTGGAAAGATTACTCCTTTCTCTCCTTTATTGAAACTCAAGAAGGATGAACACTTTTTTTTGGGTCCTGAACATCAAGCGGCTTTCGATAAAATTAAGGAATATTTGGCTAGTCCGCCAGTGTTACGACCGCCAAAACCGGGAATCCCACTCAAGTTATACATTTATGCTTCTAACAGTTCTGTGGTTGGGCTATTGGCTCAGGATGAAAGCATTGCAGAGGGTAAGAAAGTCGAATATGCAGTTTCTTATCTCAGCAGGACCCTTTTGGACGCAGAAACAAGATACTCCCCTATCGAGCGGCTATGTTTGGCATTAGATTTTGCCGCGACCAAGCTCCATCACTACATGCTTTCCTTTACCACCATTGTGGTAGCTCAAATGGACTTGGTCAAGTACATGCTTACTCGGCCTATCTTACATGGTAGGATCGACAAGTGGATCTTAGCTCTCTCTGAGTTTTCTTTACAGTATGCACCGCTCAAGGCGATGACGGGACAAGCAGTAACTGATTTCCTACTTCATCATCCTTTGGAAGAATCGGTTGAAGATCCTGTCCCTTTCGTCAACATGATTGGAACGGTGCCTTGGATCCTTTACTTTGATGGTAGTAGTACAGACTCCTTGGCGGGTGCAGGCATTTGCATCCAGAGTCCATCAGGGACCAGCCACTCTTATTCATTCCAGCTAGAGTGGACGTGCATAAACAAGCAGGCTGAATACGAGGCCCTCGTCATTGGTCTGGAACTACTATTGGATATGGATGCCAGAGAAATCGAAGTGTATGGTGATTCTCTACTAATCATCAAGCAACTTACAGGCGAATACAAGTGCTTGTCTTTTCACCTAATACATTATTGGGAATGAGCATCGGAGTTGTTAGATCAATTTGCTGACGTGGTGCTCGATTACGTCCCTCGTGAACAGAACTTTGCAGCCAACGAATTAGCACAGCTCGCCACGGGCATTACTCTTGCCAATGGCGTCAAGGAACGCATCCTGAAAGTAGAACGTAGGACGCTGCCATCTTTTGCTGCAAGGAGGGAACAACGAGGCGATTGGTTGGTTGCTACCCTAGACATTATTGATACCAATTGGCGGCAACCAATCTTTCAATACTTACAAGACCATTCTTCCCCATCTGAAAGGCGAATCAGGTACTTAGTTACTAATTATTTGCTCAAAGGCGACGAGTTGCTTCGCCGGGGTGAGGAAGGCGTGGACCTCAGGTGTGTCTTTGGAGTAGAAGCCAAGAGGCTAATGCGTGAAGTTCATCTGGGTGGGTGTATGTGGTTCACATCAGAGTGGATCAAAGATGAGGTGGCTGATCCGCCGATATGGTTATTTTTGGCCATCTATCCTCAAAGACTGCATCAGCTTTTCCCAAGGTTGTATTGAGTGCCAGATTTATGGACCAGTTCAGCGGATTCCTAATATTCCCATGCAGCCTATCATCAAACCTTGGCCCGCCAGGGGTTGGGCACTTGACTTTGTTGGGGAAATCCATCCAAATTCTTCTCTCCAACATAAATACCTGTTGATTGGCACAGACTTCTTCACCAAGTGGGTTGAAGCCATCCCTGTTCAAAACTGTGATGCGGCAACGGTCATCCGTTTCATATTTCAGAATATCATCTGCCGCTATGGCATTCCTGAGTGTATTGTAGCGGACAGGGGGGCAGCGTTTATGGCGAAAAGTACACAGACGTTCATTCAAGATTATGGCATCCAGTTTTTACACTCTTCCCCGTATTACGCTCAATCAAATGGCCAGGCTGAAGCTAGTAACAAGGTTATTATTTCTATCATCAAAAAGATGCTGGTGGATAATCCCAGAACTTGGCATACTGAGCTAGACAATACTTTGTGGGCGTATCGTACCTCTAAACGAACTCCTACAGGAACTACCCCCTACGCCTTGATGTTTGGCCATGATGCTATTCTTCCTTTGGAGATCAATGTTCGATCTCTCCGGGTTCGTGAGCAGCATCAGTTAATTGGAGATGATTACATTCAGGCTATGTTCCAAGAGCATGAAGATCTCGATGAGCAGCGACTAGAGGCTTTGCAGTACATAGTCCTGGAGAAGAAAAAGATCGCCAGAGCTTATGACAAAAGAACCAAGGGTAAGTCCTATGGTGAGGGCGATCTGGTTTGGAAAGCTATGCTTCCCTTTGGCGAATGAGATACTAGACGTGGTAAATGGTCTCCCAAGTGGGAGGGCCCCTTTGTCATTAATCAGATTGTTGGCAAGGGTGCTTATCAACTTAGAGATTTGGAGGGTGACATCCATCGAAACCCTATCAATGAGCGCCATCTCAAGAAGTACTTCCCTAGTGTTTGGCAATATGAAGAGCCGCTCGCTATGGTTGAGCCAGGGGGGCATGTTGTGGCCTAAAGTCTCCTACCAACACAATAACGCTATGCCTTAGTTCCCTTGGCTTTGGCAGCGTACCTTGCCTCAGCCTAAGGATACTAGGGGGGCAATACAAGGGATACTCCTCATAGAAGACCTGGCGGTTGAGGATAGAAGGCCTGGCGGTTGAGTCCGCCAGCGATAAATGGAATGTAGAAGATGAATCTGCTTGAGGTTCATTTGTCTTTTTCGTTTTCTTTTATGAATCTGTTCAAGGTTCATTTACTTAGTCTGCTTGGGAATCAATGTTTATGGTTCTCAACAATTTATGGTTATAATAAATACATTCAACACGGAAAACAACAATGTTTTTGTTTTTCGACAAGGTCAATAAATTTTTTATTTACATTTCATGGATGACTTTGCGGTCAAGAGCTTTACAAGTACAGAATTTCCTATAGGCCTTTACTTCTAAAATTCTTGAACGAACATGATCTGTTTTAACTGAATCTTTTGCCCATGGAGGTGTCTCAAATCCCCTCCGACCATCTGCCTAGATTGTCTTCCATCTCACCGACCTGTTGGTTGCTTCAGCTGTTGGAAGCAATCAGGCTCACTGAGGAGGAAGCGAGAGCATGAACGGTTAGCAGAAGACCAGAAGAAAAGAAATTTACAACCGCCGTTCATAAACAGCTTGTAGATACTGTTTCTCGCTCCTAAACTCAACCAGGACGGCGCCTAAGCCACTATCCGCTATTATACCCAGGGACAATGTGGAAGAAGTTCATTCTTTTGGGATTCTATCCAGGATCCACGTTATCCAAACGGGCATAATACCAGATTATGCGACTTAGACGATATCTCATACCAGATTATACAACTTAAGGTGTTTGAACAAACATCTGTGTATAATCCGGGAGAAAGGACTCAGGAAGCCATAGCGGCTTGGTGGAGAATCTAGAGAATGGAATAGACATGTTGAAATCAAAAGGCAATGAAAGATATGTTTTTGTTGCATACTAAGGGTTTCATTATATAGCGAATGGCGAGTGAAATCCAACGGCTGGAATGAATTAGGGTTTCCCACCATCAGTCAAATCAGAGTTATGAAGGTTTTTATGGTCCTCAACCGTTTGTTGGTACAGAGGATCACGAGGTTTGAATTTCAAACTGACCACATCTTGGAAATTGACAGTTGCAGATATGGATCATTAAACGCCACATTGTTGCTTGAAGATGGGCCTGATAAGTCTGGGCTTCGTATCAAGGTTGAACTTTTTGATACTAATCCAATATTATATCAAGAATAAATATTACATAAGGGCCCAATTCATTCAAGGGGCATGGCATGGAGTTCAAACAACTCAAATGCTAACCTTCCTATCCTAGCCTTCAGATACTCGATTTCACCCTGGAGCTTCACTTCTTCTGCTTGGCTTTCTTCTGTCTCGGCCCGCAGCTTCATCAAGTGAGCCATTTTCTTGTGGGCTGTGTCAAGTCGAGCATTTTGCCTCTCCCGCACCATTGCTATTTTCCGATCAAGAAGCTCTTTTTCTCGCTCCAGGCGTTTGATTTCCTCCTCGTCTTCTTGTTCGACAGCAAGCACAAGGGAGGAGTAGCATTCCATGGCCTTGGACAGGACCGAAGTCTTCTTGCTGGTTTTGGCTTTTTGTTTTGGAGCCTCGTCCGCCTTGTTTTGGAGGGTTTTAAGGAGCTCGGGGAAGGTGGTCAGAATCTCTTTTACCCTGGCTTGAGCTGTATCGGGCAGATGGTGAACTTGATTCTCCAGGGTCTGCAGTGCGCCTTGGATCCTCTCACGAACCTTCTCATCCGTGAGATTTTCCTGGTATACATGGCTTATGAAGCTCCAGGCTTCCTTGAGTTCAGCTTTGTCCCTCTTTGGGGTTGGCAGCTGCATTAGAGGATCGTCACTAAGGCCAGAAGGGATTTCTTGGAGACCTGTGGCACGAAAAATCAGTTAGTGGTTTTTCTAAATACAACATAACCAAAGTGAATAGTAGCTTAGCGAATGTTTACCTGTACAGTATCAGCTTCTGGCTCAGGGTACAAAAGACCCCCATCGAGTACCTTGGCGTCCTCGGAGGTGAGAAACTTCCGGTGGCTCCGAAATAAGTTCAGGAACCAATGCATAGACTCCTTCTTGAAAAAGTGGCCTTGGAGTTTTTCCCACCAAAACTTGATACTCGTCTGAGGTAATGCCGGAAATTGTCAACTCCTGGCATTCCTCTAGCGAGGGAAGAATCGCAGGACGCAGGGTAGAAGTTGGAGGAGCATCATCGTCCGCCGGATTATCCTTGTTTGGCCGCCAGGCGGAGAATAAGTTGATGCTCTGGACTGGTGGATAGGGGAGAAGCTGGCTAAGTCCGAATTGGCGGGCGAATAGATGAGGTGCATAGACTTCGACGCCTTGTCCACCTTTGTCTGAAGAGAAGAGGGGGAGGTCCGCCATGGATATGCATTGCAGAAATAATATTTTCCCCTCCTCGCATTGATCGACGGATGGCAGAAAGCCAGTCCTCAAAGCTGAAGGATGCTGCCGGTTAAGGAGCATCTGAGCCTCCGAGTAGAAGCCTGGCGCATCCGTCTGGTAGATGATATCAAAGCAAGGCGCGTAGCCTTGACCATAGCGAGGCGGCTGGCCAGCGTAGGCCGCTCCCACAATCATCTCATCCCCTAGCTCCTTTGGCTCCGAAGCCAATCCGGAGAAGTACATATTTGCTCATATTTCCAGAATCCACAGCGGCCCAGGGACTTTGCAGGTCAGGGAATTCATCGAGAGGGTATGGAGTCCCCTGTAGAGGTGGGCCAAGACTATTGGGGCAAGGCTGATTTCGTTGCGGGCATAGAGGATTTCCGCCATTCGCTTGTAGGTCTTGGTCATCTTGGAGGCGGATGGACAGAATACGAACTTGTTTAGCCAAAAGTCGAGGAAGGCTATTCCTCCGATATCATCCGTCATCGGGCTAAACTCATCAATCCACGTCTGATAGCTCATATTGTGGAGAGCAGGCAGAGGGGTGGATGGTACATCGCTCTGTGGGTAGTCATCTTGGTCAAAGGGTTTTCTGCCCATAGGAAATCCTAGCCCGGCGTATAGGTCTAGAAGGGTTATGCTGGCTTGCCAGAACTTAAAGTCGAAGGCGTTCGAGGATGGATTCCAGAAACATGCCAAGGACATAAACATGAAGCGATTTCCTCCCTTTGGATTGAGACTAAAGTAAAGGTCGAGGACCTCTTCTATCCCGGCATACCGCCACCTTCGGGCGTATATCTTTTTCCTCTTAATATACCAATCCACCATGGTCCGAGTTGGTAGAGGCCAGCAGCCAGGGGTGATAGGAACCTCAAAATGGTTCGTGGATTTCCACTCTCCACAGTTGATGCTTTGTCCGCGAAACGCCACCGGTGGTGGAAGGCACTGGTCCACAATGGAAGATAGGGCTTGGGTGTTGCACTCTTGTTGTTTGGGACCTAGCCCGGTACGGCCATAGTCATCAGGTGGGGTGAGGGAGGTCTGAAATGGGCTTCCGATTTCGAGGACGGAATCAATGATTCTTTTCTTTCCATGAAGAGCTTCTGGGTAGTAAATTTCTGAGGCCATGGTTGAGTGGGGAAGAAAGGTTTGAGATTTCGGGTTGGTATTGGCGTTTCTTGATTAAGGCTTTATAGAATCTGAAAAAGGTTCTGTGAATTTCTGAGGCGTTGTGTTTGGAAACGATTTAGGGTTTCGTGAACAGTCTTCTGAGCTCGAATTGGTAAAGTTGCATTGGTTAGAGGGAACGACGCATTCTTTCAGGTTTTAAATAGGTCCGGATTGGGCTTTCTCAGCCTTCTTCAATTTCAATGGGCTTTTAATTTCGAAGGCTGGGGGGCAATGTTTGGGCCTAAATTAACATTTATCCGGAACTACTGGCCGAAGCCCAAAGGGTCACCCATTAGTGGGTAATCCGATATATTTTAGATCAGATTTCTTCTAGGAGTAGATTTGGAGTCCTGCTAGGAATCCGAATTAGAGGTGGTTTAAGGTAATACAATCTTATTCGATGTCAGAATCCATTATGCTTGATACACAAGTATTTGGGGTTTTGAGATCACTATATAAAGAACTCTGGGACAACGTGGAAAGGGTTCACAACCATCTAACAACAAGCTTTTGCCTCGAAAATCTTGCAAGCCTCTTCGGAGCAATCTCTCGCGAACTGCCTTCCACCAACTGCAAACGACCACTCTTCCAACCTAGCCGCAAACCTACGCCCACCATCGGTCGCCGTACACCTGCCGCTGTTGTCGAAAGTGCCTTGCGTTCGTGTCGAAGCATCGCTGAGACATATCGAGTCTATTCGTCACACCTTGTGACAAATAGAGTCGTTACCCTGGTAACAGTCTTTCCCAATCTGCCAAAGGTTGGACGAACATACTCCGCGGTCTTGATTTAAAGCTCTACTTTGCATCCTAGGATCAAAGTAAGATTATCTCAATCTACGAAAGGTTGAGTAGAAAATCATAGTAATCATTTACTTAGATCTTGTTCGAGCCCTTTACGCCGGCCTATCAACGCGCATAATAGTCGCTTGATCGAAAAGTCAGGTAGAAGGGAGCAGACGGGTGCGTTCGCCAGAGTCATCCGCTCGCCAATGGTGATTCATTCGCCAGACGTCGTCCGCCACCAAGATTGTACCTAACCGAAAGGTACTGGCACTCTCGCCCCAGGACTGAAATCTACGTCCGCCACCCCCACGTGTTGATAGTTCGACAGGTGTCAAAACCAACGCGAACAGTTTTTCTAATAGTTGTGTACAGCTTGGGAACTTCTCATTCTCAGGTAACCTTTACAGCTTGTGCAATTTTTGTCAGATAATGGCAATCTCCTTAGGTCAGTAAACTGCCCTATGAACTTCCATTATTTGTCATCTTGTTGACAAACGCTGACCTGAATACTAACTTATATGTGTTTTAAATTACTAACTGTAATTAATCTTCATGTATGACAATATTTACATCTCATAAATGATAATGGACACCCTGTGCCGTGCCCATCGAAGTAGTTTGGGGGAGTATGAACTATGTGATGGCTCCTTTTCGTTTGTTCTGCATGCCAGAAGATGTAAAATAGACCTCAGGTGAACTCAGTACTATATGAGTGCGTGGAAATCAATCTCCTTCCTCCGCTCAAATCTTTTCCTGATTAGGAATGGAAACCACCTTAGTATTGTTGGTTTGTGTTTCCCTCATTTTTAATGCCATCGCCCCAACGCTGTCCTGTGATTCCTCAGGCTCTTTAGTTTGCCATGGAACATCCTTCCCAACATACACATGCTCGCCTCCTGTAACGTCACCAACTGGAGCCAAACTGACCCTCAATGATTTCAGCAAAGGCGGTGACGGTGGGGATCCGTCGGAGTGTGACGGGCAATATCATGACAACAGTGAGCTGATTGTGGCATTATCCACCGGGTGGTACAATAGTGGATCGCGTTGTGGGAGCATGATAACAATTGCGGCAACTAATGGGGCGACTGTGATGGCTAAAGTTGTGGACGAATGTGATTCGCGTGCCGGATGTAACGCAGAACATGGAGGTCAGCCGCCGTGCTTGAGCAATATTGTTGATGGTTCTCCAGCTGTGTGGAACGCTTTGGGACTTGATCAAGGGGTAGGAATTGTGGACGTTACTTGGGCCATGACCTAGCTAGTTACAATATGCTAATGAAACTTAAAGAAGACCACCATAGGACTTCTAGAAGGCAGGAAGTACTAGCTAGCTCTTCGGATCGTGATTGCTTAATTTAGAATATTTGCAATTGCACGTATTTATGTGACATTATTGCATTTGCCGTCAAGGTGATGTTAATCTTTATCATGTGGTTGTCTTATATATTGCAGCTCAATTACTCAATTTCGATGACAAAATTAATACTCCGACTTAATAAGAAGAACAACAGCATCTTTTGCAAAGATAATATCTTACTGTAATTAGAAGTTAATTAGAAACACAACTACGTAGTAAACCTTTCAAATTTTTACGTGATTGTTATAATAACTTAAAATTGTAATAGAATACGTGTTGAAATTGCACATAAATTTTATGATCTTCACTAGCTCCACACTCCTTCAACATCAGGGACCAGGGAACCAAAAAAATAAAATAAAATCTTATGACCATGCTACATTGCGACATTAGTTGACCGTTCCACTAGTAGCGGCTCAGGTTAAACTCGATCGGAAGATGTCAAAAACCATTGTTTGCCTTCCTGAAGGTCCGGAGGCTATTTGTGCTGTTCCATAGCTGGAGAGCTAGAAGGATAAGAGCTGTGCAAAAACCAAGCACTGCCCATGGATTAGAAAGCTTTTGAGTCTTGAATGAAGCCACATATGTATACCAATTCATTTCGTAACGTCGCTGTACTTCCTTGCAGAGAGGACCATAGTAGAACTTGGTATGCAGGATGCCCTTGTAAAGATTGTTGAAGAACTTGCAACCCTCTTCATCGCTCAGCCAGTTCCCTATTACTCTTGCCTTACAAAGTAATTCCATATCTTGTTCGGTAGAGATGAGGTTATCCATAAAGACGGCGTAAGATGTTATTTCATTTGAAATGTCACTGTAGCATTGCTCAAAGGCTATGAGGTTCCTGAAGAATGACTCGGATAGCATCCCGACGTTCAGCTGCGGAATCTTGAGAACTCCATTGCAGATAATCCAGCCCTCTTCGAATTGGATGTCCATTATGCTTTTCTCTGTCTTGAAGCCTCGGAATGTTATGCCTGCCTTTGATAGAGCAGTTGCAGTGTGCATTTCATGTACATCTGGGTCGAGGATGGCTTGTTCAGATCTCTTCTCTGTCTGGTCTGTCATTCTTATTGGGACAACTATTGAATCTCTCATAAGATCGAGTATGTGTAGAACGTTAGCATAGTCATGACCTCGCCGTGGATTCTGTTTACTATGAAGATGGCATTGAAAAAGATGATTTCTGTAGGATTCACTACGCTTCAGTGAGGGTAAATACTTGAAGGCGTCAAGTATGAGAATAGAGAGGGGGAGGCTAGCACCGTGGGAATTGGCAAGGATCAGGCTATATAAAGTTTCAAGAACAAACTAAGGTAGTTGGTTTTCAAGAAGCAAAAGGTCATGGCATAAGAAATGGAACATGCAATCCATGTTGAACAACGGGTCATAACTTCCCCTAAGTTTTACATCAGTGCACTTTCGAAACAGTTGAATTAGGAAGCAGCCGTCGAATATCATCATTTCGTTGAAGTACTGGGGATCATAATCAAGTGGTTCTGCATAGAAATCGCGAGCGCCTTTCGCAAACTGAATAGGACCAGCATTCTTTTGATCTGAAATCTCAATAACTTTTGCAGTCAACTCTTTCAAAGTTGTCATACCCGTGCATGAGAGGACTTCATTAAAGTACCTCTCTTTCATTCGTTCCACGAGTTGGAATCCTTCACCATTATCCTCTTTGCCTTCCTCATTGCCCACAATATCTATTATGCTGCGTTATAGTTTCCTATTGGGCTTAGTATATAAACGTCCTAAACCTAATTGTATTATGTATTCTGTTTTCCTCAAGATAATAAAACTGTTCTCCTCTGCCCGTAGATGTAGCTAACACATCGTTAGCGAACCACGTAAATCTGTGTTCTTTCTTAGTCCATTACAACAAACTGGTATCAGAGCCCAGGAGGGGCTTGAATTCTGGTAAGGAAGATGTTTGGTTTAAACGTGAAGATCGATAAATTCACGGGGAGAAACAATTTCAGTTTATGGCAGATCAAGATGCGAGCCTTGTTAAAACAACAAGGGATGTGGGCGCCGCTTGTGAAGAAGTCCGCAGATCAAGAAAACGTTGAGATGGCCAGTCTGGAGGAGAAGGCACACTCGACAGTCATGTTGTGTCTTGCAGATGATATAATCACCGAGGTCGCAGAGGAAGAAACTGCGGTTGGTCTGTGGTTGAAGCTTATACATGACGAAGTCTTTAACCAACAAGTTGTTTCTAAAGCGACGTATGTTCAGTCTGTGAATGGAAGAAGGAACGACTTTAAGAGATCATTTAGATCAGTTAAACACAATTTTATTAGAGTTGCGTAACATTGATGTTAAAGTTGATGATGAGGATGTTGCCCTAATTCTGTTGGTATCTCTACCTTTTTTGTATGAGAATTTTGTGGATTGTTTTATTGGTGGGAGAGATACCGTGACTCTGGAGGAGATTAGATCATCTCTTCATACTAGAGAGATGCGTCATAAGGCGACCGGTACGAGTTCAGATAGTCAGGCTGCTGGTTTGGTAGCCAGTGGTAGTATGAGACAGGGAAGTTCGGGGAAGAAGAAGAAATTCAATAAACAAATTTCAAAGGGTTCCAAATCTAATGATGTCTGTAATTACTGTAAAGAGAAGGGACATTGGAAGAGCGAATGTCCAAAGAAGAAGAAGTAGCAGCATGCGAAAGCATCAGGTACTGCTGCTGTAGCAGAATATGACACCAATTCTGAAGAGGATTTTGCCCTAGCTGCATATGACACCAATTATGAAGAGGATTTTTCCCTAGCTGCATATGACACCAATTCTGAAGAGGATTTTGCCCTAGTTGCAGATGCACACACACATCATAGGGATGTGTGAATTTTGGATACCGGGGAGTCTTATCATATATGTCCGCGCAGGGAGTGGTTTTCAACCTATGAGCAGATAGATGAAGGCAATATTTCTATGGCTAACAGTTCTGCATGCAAGGTGGTTGGAATAGGCTCAATCAAAATACAGAGACATGATGGTAAATTCTGTACATTGAGCAATGTTAGACATGCTCCACGCATGACGAATAATTTGATTTCTTTGGGTCTACTAGACCGCAAAGGGTTCAGGTTCAACGGTGAAGGTGGATTTCTATGTGTCTACAAGGGTTCTAATGTGGTTCTTCAAGGTGTCCAGCGGGGTACTTTGTATTTTTTGCAAGGTTCTATGCTGTCAGGTTCCGCTGATGTTGCATCATCAGAGGTTCACAAGGATGATATGACCAAGCTATGACACATGAGGCTCAGTCATATGAGTGAAAGAGGGATGCAAACCCTCTCAAATCATGATCTTCTTGATGGCCACAAGGTCAAGGATCTTGGTTTCTGTGAACATTGTATTTTCGGGAAGCTACATCGCAGCAAGTTTCCTAAAGCAATTCATAGAACTAAAGACACGCTTGATTATATTAATTCTGATTGTTGGGGTCCTTCTCGTGTTGATTCTTTGGGAGGACACATATATTTTGTGTCTATTGATGACTACTCAAGAATGACTTGGGTGTTCGTGATGAAGCATAAAAGTGACGCTTTCAAGAACTTCAAGCAGTGGAAGGCATTAGTGGAAAATCAAACAGGGAAGAAGATCCAGCGGCTGCAAACTGATAATGGTATGAAATTTTGTTCTACTGAATTTGATGAGTTCTGCAAGTCTGAAGGTATTGCGAGGCATCACACAGTCCGGAATACACCACAGTAAAATGGTGTAGCAGAACGTATGAATCAGACACTTCTGGAGAGAGCTAGTTCATGCTCTCTAATGCTGGATTAGAAAGAAAGTTCTGGGCAGAAGCGGTGACTACTGCATGTTATCTGATAAATCATGGACCTCACACAGGTATACATCTCAAAACACCTTATGAGATGTGGTCTGGTAAGTCTGCTGATTACTCCAATCTGAGGGTTTTTAGGTGTACTGCTTATTATCATGTAAGTGAGGGTAAGTTAGAACTAAGAGCTAAAAATAGAGTGTTTGTAGGCTATGGGAATGGGGTTAAAGGTTTTAGAATCTGGTCTCCATCTGAAAAGGGGGTTATACTTAGTAGAAACGTAGTATTTGATGAAAATTCTATGTTTAACCCTACTGTTAAGTCTATTGTTGTATCAGAAAATTGTAGTATTAAGAGACAGGTGGAGCAACAAGTCACTCAAGATGAGAGTAAACCACAAGAAGAAGATCAACACTTACATTCAGAAACAGAACAAATGGTTGTTAATCAGCATAGTTTGGCTCATAAGCGACCTAGGAGAGTAAATTTTGGGCAGCCCCCCACAAGGTATGGTTTTGAGGACATGGTGGCTTATGCACTTCAGGTTGCTCAAGAGGTGGATCCCTATGAGCCATCCACCTACAATGATGCAGTTACATGTACAGAGTCTACCCAATGGCTTGCTGCAATGGGAGATGAGATGAAGTCACTTCCGAAGAATCATACTTGGGAATTGGCCAAACGACCTCAGGGGAGAAAGATCATTGCCTGCAAATGGGTTTTCAAGAAGAAAGAAGGGTTGTCACTTGCTGAGGGCATTAAGTATAAAGCTCGGGTAGTTGCAAGAGGGTTCCATCAGAAAAAGGGAGTAGACTACAATGAGATTTTCTCACCAGTGGTCAGACATACCTCTATCAGGGTGCTACTAGCCATAGTTGCACATCAGAATCTGGAGCTTGAACAACTAGATGTGAAGACAGCTTTTCTACATGGAGAGTTGGAAGAGGAGATATACATGACTCAGCCAGATGGTTTCCAAGTTCCTGGAAAAGAAGACTATGTTTGCAAGTTGAAGAAGTCCTTGTATGGACTAAAACTAAAATAGTCTCCCAGACAGTGGTACAAGTGGTTTGATAGCTATATGATAGAGATAGGCTACATCAGGAGTCCGTATGATTGTTGTGTCTACTACAACAAGGTAACAAATGGTTCTCTTATTTATCTAGTCCTGTATGTAGATGATATGTTGATAGCTGCAGAAAACAAGTCAGATATCCAGAAGTTGAGGGTCTTCTCAGTGCAGAGTTTGAGATGAAGGATTTGGGAGCAGCCCAGAAAATTCTGGGAATGGAGATTTACAGAGATAGAAGTCAGAAGAAATTTTTCTTATCACAGAAAGGTTACATCCAGAAAATATTGTCAAAGTTTGGTATGTCTACATCAAAACCTATAGATACTCCAAGTGCTGCAAATATTCATTTGTCTACTGCGTTTGCACCTAAATCTGCTGAGGAGAAGGAGTCATGTCTCGAGTTCCCTATGCTAGTGCAGTAGCAAGCTTGATGTATGCTATGGTTTGCACTAGGCCTGATCTTGCACATGTTGTTAGTGTTGTCAGCAGGTTTATGGGTGATCCTGGAAAGGAGCATTGGCAAGCTGTGAAGAGGATTTTCCGGTATCTCAAAGGTACGTCTGATGTTGGTCTCATTTATGGAGGTGATACAAAGTGTTTAGTAACAGGTTATTCAGATAGCGATTATGCTGGAGATGTTGACACTAGAAGATCTATGACTGGTTATGTTTTCACTCTTGGTGGTTCTGTTGTTAGTTGGAAAGCTACTTTGCAGCCTACAAAGACTTTGTCTACTACTGAAGCAGAGTACATGGCTTTGACAGAAGCTGCAAAAGAAGGAATATGGTTGAAGGGACTGGTCAATAGTCTTGGTCTACATCATGATCAGGCTATAGTATATTGTGACAGCTTGAGTGCAATATGTTTAGCAAAGGATCAGGTTCATCATGAGAGGACTAAGCACATTGATGTCAGGTATCATTTTCTGAGAAGTGAGAGCAGAATTAAGGTGAAGAAAGTGAGTATTGCTGATAATCCCGCTGATATGTTCACCAAGCCGGTTCCGCACAGCAAGTTCCAACATTGTTTGGACTTGCTAAATGTTACAAGCTGTTAGTTGCCTTTTTGGGGGCAACATCTGAGGCAGAGGAGCTATTTGTACATCTGGCATTATTATGGTGCATCTGGTACATCTGTTATTTGTGAGAGGATTCAAGTCAAGGTGGAGATTTGTTAATATATACCTTGAACTAGCCAGTCGGGGATCTCGCTGTTATGCTGGGTTATAGTTTCCTGTTGGGCTTAGTATATAAACGTCCTAAACCTAATTGTATTATGTATTCTGTTTTCCTCAAGATAATAAAACTGTTCTCCTCTGTCCGTGGATGTAGCTAACACATCGTTAGCGAACCACGTAAATCTGTGTTCTTTCTTAGTCCGTTACAACAGTGATCTTTACTTTCATCCTTGCTTCCCTTCTTTCGGTGATGAAAAGGTCCAATTGAGACGACACAAGGTGTATATGCGTCTGGGTTTTGCTTCCGTAGCACCTTAGGAACTCTGAAAACGCATTGCTTGCCGTCATCCACATATATAGCGGTATACTGTCTCTCACTTCCGTCATTGCCCTCCATGATCTAATTATTTCGGTGAATACGTTCTGTCCACTGAAAAGGAGGAAGATTAATTGTTTTAGTAGGTGTGGTAAGTAAATGAAAATTCACAAGCATGTAAATGGCACAGACACAACTAAAGGACCCTCGAAGAAGCTATGGAACATGAAATAACAAATATACTCTACCTGAATCAAGAAATAGAACGTACTTTTTGCAGATGAAGATTGAGGAATGATCGAGCTAGTACTAGCCGATTAAGTACGGGTTGGATCTATAAAGTTGTTATGACTAGCTGTTCATATATATATAAATACACGCCCTTATATAAGTCGATATGCAGGCAAATAAGGAAGTTGCCGATCAAGTTATCATGAATTCATATTAGTTTGTTAATGACAAATTGTCTATGCTTAACAGTTTCTTAAGTTAATATTTCTTATTCAGTCATTTTTTTTTACGATTAGATTCTTATTCAGTCATTTGTTTTCGACAAATTGTCATTTTTTATTTGCATGCTAGTCTTCTGCTCTTTACCTTTCAAATAGAGCGCGCAGCTCTCCACATATATATAAAATATGCTGGCTTCCGGTGTACGAGCACATGTCACTACATGTGGGCGGCATGCGATGGACTATAGTTTAAGTCTTTAATATGCCTCACCCTAACTTTCTAAACTTAACATATAATCAGGCAAAATACAAATCTATCATAATTAAATCAATGAAATATCAAAGATGGAGGCCGGAGTGACGACCCAGTTAGCCACATTAATGTTCTTTGTGATGGCAGTGAGCCTATGTATATTCTCTCCGCTTCATATACTTCGGTGGGTTTAGTGCAGCTGAGATTTTAAGTAAAAGCTGATTTATACTTATAAGTCTAAGGTGGGTGAAGCAGTTTCTCATTTTCTATTGAAAAATGACCCATATTTTTTCAAAAACCTACTGACATGTTGTGCTACTAAACAGAAAACTGACTTATATTTATAAACAGAGAAGCTCCCCCTAACGCACCCGTAGTTCAATATATAGCTTTGTGTCATGTGTGCTATTTGTAACTGGGCGTACCACAACTTCTTGTTTCTATTGATAATTTTTAATTTTATAGCAAAAATGTATGTAATGCTAATTTGGCTTGAGATAAATGGAAATTATTGTGCATCTTAAAAAAAAAATCGTGATTTTATTCAAAATATCTGAAATTAAATAGAATAATTGCACTATTTAAAAACAATCGCTGAGAAAGAGAGAAAAGAAAAAGGTAAAAGAAAGATAATCATGTTATAGGTCAAGATAAATTTTATTTGAGTCGTTTAAAAATATATAGATATTAATAAAAATCTAACATTCTTCTTCCAACACTTCAGAAAAGATTGACTTAACGACCAATATTTCAATTCTTGAGTTTTCCTCATAAAAAAGAAATCACAAACTTCATTGAGTGTGGCTACTGTGACCTCTCAATTTGCTCATCTTACTTCTCATGCTCTTTACACCTCACTTTGACTTTTGAATCCATACATTTACTCATCTCCTCTTAAATACTCAAAATAACCTTTAATATACTAGTCACTTAAATTACAATAAACTGCTTATTTTACTTTTTATTTACTCATTGAAATCTTTATTGCTTGATTTTTTTTTTAACTTTTCTTTTTTGCATGTGCCTCTAGTTCTTAATTTCTTTTTTCTTTTTTCTTTTTGCAAGCAAACCTCTATTCTCTGTTCTTTTAGCTCTCTAATTTATGTACCTCATGATATTTTTCTAATAGTTATTTAATTTATTTTAAAATTAAAAATATATATACTACATCATCTTGTTTATATATGAGTTCAACCTATATTTTTTTTATGACACAAGCTAGTTCTCAATCATAGTTTTAATAATTATTAAATATAGAAATGTCTATATATTAAGCTACAGGAAAATATATAAAAATAGATAAAAAAAATAAAAATATGTACTTAGTAAATTATAATTAAATGTGTGTATTAAAATTAGAAAATAAATATAGATAAGGAAATAATAATACCATATTTTAGAAAAAAGGGCTATCCACCTTTGAAAATTAGAAAAAAAACCTCTTCTTTTTCACTTTATAAATAAGGGCATTGTTTTAGTATATTTATCATAAAAACCTCCATTTAATTTTATTAAATTATAATAAAGGGCTGTTTTTCATTTTTAAAGGGACGATTTTATCCTTTTGTATCAAATTTCCTATTCCGTTATGTTATTTTCCCTCTCCGAGCTCTTCTTCCTCTTCTTCTTCTTCTTCTTCTTCTTCTTCTTCTTCTTCTTCTTCTTCTTCTTCTTCTCAACAACGGCGAGGGCAATATCTCGTCGTCGGAGCTCGGCGCGATCATGGGGAACCTCGGCCATCCGGCGACACAGGACGAGCTAAGGTCGATGATTCTGGTGGTCGATTCCGATGGTGATGGAACCACCACCGTCGTCTTCGACGACGCCGTCCGCACCTCCCTCGGCCCCAAAGGCATGGACAAGATGGAGATCTCCACTGCCAACGGTGACGTCATCATCACTAACGACGGCACCACCATTATGTGATTATTCGAGTGGTCCGCCCACTCCTCCAGTTCCTGCGAGACACCTACTCCTCCTTCTTCGTCAACCTCTATCCCTACAAGGCTACAACCTCTACCGCCTCACTCAGATTTCTCCGACGTTTGATGCGCCTAAGGTTTTGCTCGCTTTCTTCAATTCTTATTGAAATCGTTTCGGCATGTGTTGATTTGTTATTTGGATTAGCTTTTGGTGTTGATTTTGAAGTCAGGGTCTGATTCTTGTCTGTATGTTCAGACTTCGTTGTTGTTTGTTTATGCTTAAGTTGGGTTGGTGGGACTTGCACGCCAGGTGTTCGACGAAATGTTTGACACAAGTGTTTCGTCTTAGAGCTAGGTCTGGGGATTTCAAATCAGCGGATTGGCTGTTTCGGTTTATGCCTGAGAAAAATGTGGTTCTTCCTCTAAAAGTGTCCAAGCTACTTCCGAAGAATCGACTTCTTTCTGAGGTAGGTTTTTAGGGTTGGCTTTTTCGAATTTATTTGTCATTCTTCTGTTTATGTTGTTGTTTGGAATGATATTTGTGTCTGGTTAATGTGGAATTGGCATGTAATTACCAGAGCACGACAAGCTGAGACAACATCAGTACTTTGGACAAAATCTTACAGTTTGTAGCTTGGGCCATGACCACCCTCATCTTTATCTAGGTATCTGGGAAGTGCTGAAATGCAAAAACTATTTGCTTTATCAGTCCACTATATAAACGTGCAAGAAGAAGCACTTAGTTAGCTCATTAAGTTTCTACTTATGAGAAAGACAAAAGTGATTGTTGTGAGTCACTGGTTATGTGACTAATTTTTTCCTTATTATGTCTCCTAGTTGGCTTCTTACTATTTGTTGTATATCATCAATGGTGCATCTAGGATGGTATATAATTGATTTTGATAGTTGAGGGTTTAATCTAGCTTATGACTTTGAACTATTCATTCCAGTCATTACACCTGTGCATTTTCAAGCTTTGTTGTGGCTCTTTTATTTTCTTATAGTGAGTTTGTCTCAGTCATTTACACTTCATTTAGTAACTTTCAGGAGATCATTTTAGTTTTGGACCACTTTAGGCAAATGGGTGGTTTTGTGCTATATAAGCTAGAGATATGAGATTTGTTGTAATGGTTGGAGGGAGAGATGTTGAATGTGTTGTAATACGAGCAGTCTAACAGATGAGATCTTTGCATCTCTCCCTAATTTGGCTTCTTAATTACTAATTTAGATTGATGATAGCGTACTTGTTATCATTTTTACTGAATTAGACATCATGCATTTGGGGATGATTGATGTATGGACTTGTTATAAATTGGCTTCCCAATCTTATTTTCATATATTTTTTCTTATTGTGCTTAAATTGTAATGAAAAATTTATCATATGTACTTTTATTACAATGCAGGTCCTCTTTCATCCACCTTTCCCACAACCTTCATGTTTGGTCTAGAAAGACTCGAACCGGAATCTTCTGTTATTGGGAGCACGAGGAGGAAGAGCTTCAAAAGTGCCCAAAAAAATTGGGACATGATGGTTTGTTGTTTTGGTGTGTAGGATTTGAATTAGATTTGCTTAAGAATCTGGTATCGAAGAATCGCGGAAGTAGCTATGGTTGTATATCATGTTTGATTATCATGATTTTAATATAATGTTACACACCATGTTGGAAATGCCTCTGTCAATTCAGTAGTACATTTGGTTTCGATAAGAAGTTTTGTGGTTGGGGGACATTGTTTTCTGAGCACTCCCATTCTGTACTATGAGAAAATTAGGATCATCTCTTTCTTTTCTTAGAATGTAATTGTTGTATCTTCGGCATTGTAGAATTCATGACTAATAAAGCATATGCTAATTGGTGGACATGTATCATTGCTATACAATTCAAGTTACTTGGATGGTTATTCAGATAGTTACTTGTTATTTGGATAGTTACTCAGATAGTTACTTGGATAGCCTTAGTAACTATATTAGTAACTATCATCTGAGTAACTATTCTGTGTAACTACATTAGTAACTATCTTAGTAACTATCATCTGAGTAAACTATTGTTTGTAATTATGTTAGTAACTATCTTATTAACTATCAATTTTGTAACTATCTGTGTAACTATGTTAATAACTATCATCTGAATAAACTATTTTGTGTAACTATGTTAATAACTATCTTAGTAACTATAAATTTTTGTTACTATCTATATAACCACCTTAGTAACTATTATCTGAATAAACTATTATGTGTAACTATGTTAGTAACTATCAATTTGTAACTATCTGTGTAACCACCTTAGTAACTATCTTAGTAACTATCATCTGAATGAACTATTGTGTGTAACTATGTTAGTAACTATCAATTTTGTAACTATCTGTGTAACTACCTTAGTAACTATTTTAGTAACTATCATCTGAGTAAACTATTCTATGTAAGTATCTTAGTAACTATCTTAGTAACTATCTTAGTAACTATCAATTTTTGTTTCTATCTGTGTAACTACCTTAGTAATTATCTAAGTAACTATCATCTGAGTAAACTATTATGTGTAATTATGTTAGTAACTATCTTAGTAACTATCAATTTTGTAACTATCTGTCTAACTACCTTAGTAACTATCTTAGTAACTATCATCTGAGTAAACTATTATGTGTAACTATCTTTGTAACTATCATGTGAGTAAACTATTATGTGTAACTATGTTAGTAACTATCAATTTAGTAACTACCTTAGTAATTATCTTAGTAACTATCATATGAGTAAACTATTATGTAAAACTATGTCAGTAACTATCAATTTTATAATTATCTGTGTAACTATCTTAGTAACTATCAATTTTGTAACTATATGTTTAACTATCTTAATAACTATCTTAGTAACTATCATCTAAGTAAACTATTATGTGTAACTATGTTAGTAACTATCAATTTTGTAACTATCTTAGTAACTATCAATTTTGTAACTATATGTGTAGCTGCCTTAGTAACTATCTTAGTAACCATCATCTGAGTAAACTATTATGTGTAACTATGTTAGTAACTATCAATTTTGTAACTATCTGTGTAACTACCTTAGTAACTATCTTATGAGTAAACTATTATGTATAACTATATTAGTAACTATCAATTTTGTAACTATATGTGGGACTATGTTAGTAACTACGTTAGTAACTATTATCTGAGTAAACTATTATTTGTAACTATACTAGTAACTATCTTATTAACTAGTTAAATAACGGATAAGTTTAACCATGAAAATTCAACTTAAGAACCTGATCTTTGAAGGTTCCAATTTCATAAGAGAACTGTTTCTGCACAAACCATGGGGCCTGGTAGAGACAGATGAATCCTCGCGTGATCTCCCGTAAACCTACTTACTAAGGGGAATACCGGGCGGGCCGGTCTTCGATCTCCTCTCCGATGCCTAAGTTAGTATAGTTGGAATAGATATAACTTAAGCACGTATATAAGCGGTAGGAAGGATCAATTACCTATTAATGAGGGTAGTTGAGGCCCTTATATAGGTGGCCAGGAGTGAGGTCTGGCCTTACTCTTCGATGTGGGACTGGTTTCCTTCTGTTTGCATACCAAAGGGCAGCTTTGGTGATTTCTTTGGCAGGCAGGCGCCCCCGGTCCCCGGGCCCCTGGTAGCAGGATAGACTGCTGGACCCCGAGGCCGGGTGCTGGTGATCCGGTCCCGGGCCTCGGGCCGGCCCCTGGTACACTAGCTGCGGGTCTGTGGGCCTGCTGTAGCCCCTCTGTGGCTACTGTCAACAAGTCCCCCAAGTTCCCGGTCAAGTGCAATCTTGAATGGGGACTTAAACTGTCTTGCCCTTGTCCCGCAGACCCGCAGGGTTACCAACCCAACGGTGCCCAGTCCCCCAAGTTCGCGTTGAAGATTGGGCGTGACCGGGGTGAGTACCTGTTACCGATGATGTGCAACAATTTATGAGTATGTTTGCAATATAAGTAGTACTGTGCTCAAGTGTTGTAGTGCTATGAGCATGGAGCGGGGTGAAACCCGGAGAGTGCATGAGATGATAGTGGGGCGTTGAAATCCGCCATGTAATAGATGTGTGCATGGAATGATTATGGGGCGTTGAAATCCGCCATGCAATAGATGTGTGCATGGAATGATAATGGGGCGTTGAAATCCGCCATGCAATAGATTTGTGCATGGAACCTGGACCCCGCGTTCTGCCATATCAGAGCGAGCCGGAGAGCATGGGATCTCGACCCGGCGTTCTGCCATATCGAGACGAGTCCCCCAAGTGAACTTGTGCACTAGACCTCGACCGGGCGTTCTGCCATATCGAGACGAGTCCCCCAAGTGAACTTGTGCACCAGACCTCGACCGGGCGTTTTGCCATATCGAGACGAGTCGGAGAGTATGGGACCTCGACCGGGCGTTCTGCCATATCGAGACGAGTCCATATTGCTAGGCTGCGGGGAGGTGACCCCGGTGTTGCGGTCTGCAGAGGCACCGGTCAACACTTGCTAGTTCTTCTAAGCTTGTGTTGGAATAAGCGTTGAGGTAATGGGGTGGCGTTGAGGTGACAAGTCTCGCCGTGGAGCCCCACATTGATTGCAGTTCAGTGCGATGCAGGGTTTTATCCTGCTGGACAAGAGTACATGTGTTAGATGTAAACTCACCCGAGTGTATAAAGCCCATGCCGGTCGAATGTTCTCATAACCGGGGTCATGCCATGGAGCCGGGTGGATCTCGACCGGGCGTTCTGCCATATCGAGACGAGTCCCCCAGTGAGATGCCATGGGGCCGGGTGGATCTCGTACCCGGAAAAATGCTCTCGAGCTGGTTGGATGATCATAACCGGTGATATGGTCTCGAGTCGGTTGAATGTTACCTAACCGGTGAGATGTCATGCAGCCGGTTGAATGATACCTAACCGGTGAACTGCCATGGTACCGGATGGATGGCTCATACCCGGAACAATGCTCTCGAGGCGGTTGAAAAATCATAACCGGTGAGAGGTCTTCAAGCCGGTTGAAAGATCATAACCGGTGACTTGCAGTGAAGATGCCATGCAGCAGGTTGAATGATACCTAACCGTGAACTGCCATGGTACCAGATGGATGACTCATACCCTGAACAATGCTCTCGAGGCGGTTGAAAAATCATAACCGGTGAGAGGTCTTCAAGCCGGTTGAAAGATTATAACCGGTGACTTGTAGTGAAGATGCCATGCAGCCGGTTGAATGATACCTAACCGTGAACTGCCATGGTACCGGATGGATGGCTCATACCCGGAACAATGCTCTCGAGGCGGTTGAAAAATCATAACCGGTGAGAGGTCTTCAAGCCGGTTGAAAGATCATAATCGGTGATTTGTAGTGAAGATGCCATGCATCCGGTTGAATGATACCTAACCGTGAACTGCCATGGTACCGGATGGATGGCTCATACCCGGAACAATGCTCTCGAGGCGGTTGAAAAATCATAACCGGTGAGAGGTCTTCAAGCCGGTTGAAAGATCATAACCGGTGACTTGCAGTGAAGATGCCATGCAGCCGTGGAGCCTGGGGAAGTGGGGGGGGGGGGGGGGGGGGGCTGACGCCTCGGTTCCTGCTCCTAACTCCCTTACCTGTCGCCAGCAGGCGGGACAAGTGGCTGACATGCATTTAAGGAGGAAGTCCATCAGTCTCATCAGTTATGATGGCATGGGAAGTTTACTAATGCTGGGACACGTGCTGGTAGGGAGCGGTCTGAGATGGAAGGTCTGGATTCGCGGGCGTTTGAGTTGCTCTGATTGCGTGTTTTGGGGGGATTACAAGCGCCTAGGGCACCAGACCTCTCTATAAAAAGGCCTCCTCCGCCTTCTTAAGTTCTGTTTTGCTCCTTGCTCAGAGAGACTAAGAGAAAGAGAGAAATCCGGCGAAAGCTCTGTGGAGGTGCCCAGCGACATCCGTTGCCTCAAGTGCTCTTTTACTCTTTTCCTACCATTGCTCGCTGCTTTCACAGGGCGGACTTTCCTCGGTTGAGCATACTAAAAGGTAAGTTCTTGCTTTCTTTGCCTGGTGTTGTTCTTGTTTTCTTTTCGGTGTTTTTGCGGCGGGGGGAGGGGATCTCTGTTGCCGACTGAGTTGTTTTAAGCGGAGCGTCTGCGGTAAACTTGGGGAGGGGCCGCAGAGGGCGCTGTTCTAGCCTGTTGCTGACCAGCGCTAGGGTTTTGTTTTTCTTCCCCTTAGGTTAAAAATGTCTTCTGCAAGTTCTGATGGGGCTTCCGAATCGGCCGGCAGGCGTCCCGTCGTGGACGATGAGGAGAGACTGGAGGACTGGCTCGGTTCGGAATCCCTGGTGTCTGAAGCCGCTGACCGCTCCCGGAGCGGGGCTTCGTCTTCCGAGTCCTCAGGATCTGAGGAAATACCGCACGGGGTGCGCCTTGCTGGTGCTCCGCCCGTGAGCTACACCATCAGGAGAGGGAAAGGTGCCGTGGTGTGCGATGAGCCGGAGGGTAGCATGAACCCCGATTGCTGCGTTCCGGGAGACGTGGAGTATCCCGGATGAGGTGACGCTACGGCCACTGAATCCCGGAGAGTCAGCCTGTAACCCCGAGGCAGGTTGGGTTGCCGTGCATCTAGACCAGTTTCGCCACGGGTTTTCGCTCCCGCTGCCAGACTTCGTGCAGTACATGCTCAGTGCACTGCAAGTGTCTCCCGCGCAGCTTCCAGGGCTCCAGTGGAGGCGACTGCTGAGCCTCGGCTGCCTGTACGAGTTGTCCGGGATGAGTATGCCAAAGGTAAACGAATTCCGGGCACTGTACAGGTTATCATACTCAAAGAAACGAGGGTCCCGGGGTTGTCTGTCCTTCAATGCCTAGTGCTTTCAACCTATCATCACCAATGTGCCTTCTTGGGTGGATAACAGCTGGAGGAAGAAGGTGGTGATGGCGGGCGGGAAATGGCAGAAGAGGAGTAAGATGTACCGGGTTCCTGGTGCCTTCCAGCTCCCTGGGGATCAATCGTTCGAGCTATCCGAGTTGGAGCAGGAGAGGATCACGACCATACTCGGATGTTGGGACGATCTCGAACGGATAGCACCAAAACCAACATTCATAGAATTTCTTGAAATATTTATTCCATTATCATCAACCAAAAGTCTACAACCAGCTTTGACCAAAAGACTAACCGAAACTAAATTCCTTCTAATAGAAGGTACATAAAAAACATTATCTAAAACTGAAAAATTACTAAATCCAAAACTAAGCCTCAATGTGCCTACTGCATTGACTGCTACCCGCATGCCATTTGCTACCCTTAGGTTGATTTCATCACTTTTTGGGATTCTCTTCTGTTGACAGTAGCCACAGAGGGGCTATATAAGCCCACAGACCCGCAGCCAGTGCATCTGGGGCCGGCCTGAGGCCTGGAGCAGGATCACCAGCACCCGGACCCAAGGTCCAGCAGTCTACCTTGTGACCAGGGGCCCGGGGACCGGGGGCGCCAGCCTGCCAAACAGGCTACTAGAGCTGCCCCTTTTGTGTATGAACAGAAGGAAACCAGTCCCACATCGAAGAGTGAGACCAGACCTCACGCCCGGCCACCTATATAAGGGCCTCAACTACCCTCTTTAATAGGTAACTGATCTCTCCAACTGCTTATAATACGTGTTTAAGTTATCTATTCATCCCAACTGTACTAACTTAGGCATCAGAGAGGAGAAGACCGGCCCGCCCGGTATTCCCCTTAGTGAGCATGTTCGCAGGAGGAGATCACATCTAGATTCACCAGTCTCTACCAGGCCTATGGGTTTGTGCAGAAACAATTGGCGTCGTTTGGGGGAAACTTGCATAAAAGCCACGTAAGCATCACCAAATGGCAGAAAGCTCAGAAACAGGCCAGGAAAGAAATGCAACGGAGGGTCAGCGGGTTGCACCAAAGCAAGCGCTCATCTCCACCCCGGTCGCTGTACGGGAGCAGCGCAGCGACCAGGGCAACCAGGACGACGACAGCTGTGGGAGGCCGAACAGCACGCCGGGGGCACGCAACGATAGCGCGCGCGGGAAAGGCCCTGTGGAAAGAGACCAACCAACCCATCGGGGCTTTTCGCTGACATTCTCGGACGATCCGAGCGACAAAGAGGAGAGTCTGCTCGGTGACAGCGACCGGGACACCACGTACAGCCCCGACCGGCACGATATAGCGGGGGAGATACGGGCGATGATGGCAGAAGTCGGTCGCCTGCGCGCGGAGGGCGACCGGGATAAAGCAAAATCCAATGCCCGGTATGAGGAAATGGAGACGGTAAACGCTGCCCTGGAAAGAGGACAGCAGCGCAACGCCGCCATGACAAGGGCAATTACACCCGCGTCAGGCCGACCTCAGCACCTTGAGGCAGGACAGTCATCGGGAGGAAGGTCCAGCGACCGCAGGAGGGTGGAGTCCCCGGGCGGTGCGGTTTTGCCAATGAGCACGCCGGCACCCCCGCAGTCGCGGGCTTCATTTGAGGATGAAGTCGTGACCCCGACCGCACGGGCACTACAGATACTCACCGACTCTGTGTCGGATCTAAAGGCCCAAATGGAGGCCAACAAGAGAAGGGCGGCCCGGCCGATGGAAGGCGCGTGATTCAACGAACGCATGGGCCCTTTCTCGCACCGGGTTCTGGAATCAGGGAGGTCTGGTAACCAGAAACCCCTAAAGCTCACGTACTCAGGATCCGGCTGCCATACCAACATTTGGATAGTTTCCGGTCTCAAACGTGCGCCAAGGGCTATTCCGATGCAATGTGCTGCAACATATTCCAGGAAACCCTATCTGGAGAGGTGCTCAGCTGGTTCTATGAGCTCCCGGCAAACTCCATCGAGGTGTTCGAGCAACTGGCCGACCGGTTCGTAGGCCGCTTCATCCTCCGGGTCGAAGGAGCCCGGACATCAACCATCCTCTTCAACTGCATGCAGGCACCTGGCGATGAGCTAAGGATATTTGTCAACCGCTGGCAAACGGCGACGGTTGGGGTTCGGAACCTCGACAAGGGTATCGCCGAGATGGCGTTCAAACAGGGGTTTCGGCCAGAAAAATTTTCCTACGCCGTACGGGTGGAACTCCCGCAGGGGTATGACGAGCTAATGGTGATGGCCATCAGGCATGCTCAGGCCGATCATGAAACGTATGGGCAGCACCTGTTGAAAAGAAAGCGGGACGAGCAGCGGGACGAGCACCCCCGTCCCGGCCGAGAAAACAAGGCCGGCCAGCGGAGCGAGAACCGAGGTGCCCGACCGAGCAGACCCAGCAGAAATTGGGGGAACCAACAGCAGCAGAAGCCCTATCATGACAAACCCCAGGGCGAGCACAAGCCGGCGCAGTACCGGCAAGAACGCCCCCTGGCGATCATGCCAGCGGAACGTCAAGAGGTCTTCACCACTCTAACCTCTTCATACGAGGACATCTTGCACGAGAATGGGAACATCACTCCCCTACCGCCGAGGAGCAAGTACCCAAAGGGGAAACTTACCCAGGCGCGAACAAGCAAGTACTGCTCCTATCACGATGAAGCCACCCACCGGACGAACAGTTGCTTCGCCCTCAAGACAGCGGTGGAGGGTTTGATTAGCAACGGTCAGCTTCAGCGGTATATAGGGGAAAAGAGAACAGATCCCGACCGGGAGCAGGGCCAGGGCTGGTAAGCATGCCCGGACCGGTGAAGGGTTAGGTGCTAGAACTTCTAAGCAGTTAGTTTGGCATATCAACGGCTCAACCAACGTAACATCATATGTATGCCAACTATTTTGAGAGAAATTCCACCGTTTCTACCGGTGCAAAAATATATATCCAAAAGGCATAATACAAAAAAAAAACCATTCCAGCGGATTTACAAAAGAGCAAAACAAAAATCTTCAAGGAGCCGCGCCTCCCCCCTCAGCGGGCATCCCACCAGTTTCTCCAGATGGAGCCATCACATCCTCTCCAGCAAGTGCAGATGGTTGAGGCCCGCCTTCCCCTTCCGGCTGCTCCTCTTCTGCCGGCTGCCCATGGGTATCATCATCGGCCCCCGCCTTCGGCATTCGAGAGGTATCCAGGTACCTCTTCTCTTCCCACTCCACGTAGGCGTCGGCGATGCCCGACTCCCTAGCCTTTTCCAAGAGCTTAAGGAACTGATCACTGTCGTGATATTTGAGGAAAACCCGCTGGAAAAGCTCTGGGTCCTCTTCTCCAACCGCAGCGGCGGCGGCGGCTCGCACAGCGGCAGCTCCCACCTGGAGCTCATCCACTCTCTCCTCCAGCTCGGCCCTCTCCTCCTCAGCCCGCTCCTTCTCCTCCTCCAGGCTCCGGACCTGCTCTTCTAGCCTGGCCACCTGTTTCTTGGCCCTCTCCTCCAGTCTGACCTTCTCCCGCTCGAGCCTGGACTTCTCAACTTCCAGGCGCTCACAGGCTTCTGTCAGAGCGGCCACCTGCCTCTTCAGCTCCGGCAGCTCCTCACTCGGGTCCGGCTGGTAGAGATTGTACAATAGCTACAAAACAACAGGGAGCCAATTAAGCAAACAGCAAAGGTAACGAGTTATGAGCGGTGCTATGGCACCAAGAAATTCTTACCCGGAGGACCGACTCCTTGCTCTTCTGGTGGTTCTCCCCCGCAAAGGCTCCGGTGACCCCAGGCCTATCCAGATCAAGGCCAGCCACATCTGCCGCCAGCTTCCGGACGAAGGGACTCTCCAGACCTCCCCTCTGTTCCTCCGCAGGAGCGGGGCTACTCTGCTGACCGGCAGAGTTTGAGGCAGCGGCGGCCTTGTCCCCAGCGGAACTCGTCGCACCACTGACCACCTTGAGCCGTTTCGCCAAATTTTCACCTGACGACCGGCCGGTCAGCGCCAGCGCAGAGGGAGGGACGTCCATGATCCTCCGCCTCTTCTCACCCTGGCCGTCCGGTGAAGAAGATTGTGCGCCTGACCGGGTGACCCTGGTGACGAGCAGGACCGATCCCGGCCGGTGCGGAATCCAGTTCGTCCCGCCAGGAACCTTTGGTGGCCCCCCGTTGGGCACAGCGGGGTGACTCTTCACACGCCTCAGAATATAGGCGTCGTCCTCAACGTCCATGGCCCTCGGTTCGGCATGAACGGTAAGCTGACCGGACCCCTCATCCACCGAGATCCGTGAAACGGCCTCTCCTTTCTCCTTCAACCTTGAGACAAGGTCTTTACCGTCCATGGATAATGTATTACCGGGCTTGACGACCGTCTGGGAAGATGCACCTGCAGAACAAGTAAAGAGTTAGTATCAACTCGGTCAGCAGAAATGCCACCGCTAAAACCCTGCTACGCACCGGGATCTCGCCCGAGACAGCAGTACTCCAACACCTCCCGCCTAATGAAGTTGTAGGAGCTCCGCTCAAGATCGTCCCAGCACCCGAGTATCGTCATAATCCTCTCCCGCTCTCACTCGGACAATGCGAACGATTGGTCGCCAAGGGGCTGGAAGGCACCAGGAACCCAGTACATCTTACTCCTCTTCTGCCACTTCCCACCCGCCATCACCACCTTTTTCCTCCAGCTATTGTCCACCCAGGAAGGCAGATGGGTGATGATAGGCTGGAAGTGTCGGGCGCTAAAGGACAGACAACCCCGGGACCCTCTCTTCTTCGAGAAGGACACTCTGTACAGTGCCCGGAACTCGTTCACCGTTGGCATGCTCATCCCGGACAGCTCGTACAGAAAACCGAGGCTCAACAACTGCCTCCACTGGTTCTCGGGAAGCTGCGCGGGAGACACTTGCAGAGCGCTAAGCGTATACTGCACGAAGTCTGGCAGCGGGAGGGAGAATCCGTAGCGAAACTGGTCCCCGTGAACAGCAACCCAACCCGCGTCCGGGTTACAGGCCGATTTTCCGGGATTCAGCGGCCGTAACGCCACCTCATCGGGGATATTCCACGTCTCCCGGAAGGCGGCAATCTCTACAGGGTCCATAGTACCCTCCGGTTCATCGCACACCACGGCCCCTTTCCCACTCCCGATAGTGTAGCTCACGGGCGGAGTGTTGGGAAAGCGCACCCCGTGCGGGATGCCCTCAGATCCCAAGGACCCGGAAGACGAGACCCCGCCCCGGGAGGGGTCAGCGGCTTCGGACTCCGGGGATTCTGAACCGAGACAATCCTCCAATCTCTCCTCATCGTCCACCACGGGATGCCTGTCGGCAGATTCGGAAGCCCCATCAGAACTTGCAGAAGCCATTTAACCTAAGGGGAAGAAAACAAAACCCACCGCTGGTCAGCAATAAGCTAGAACAGCGCCCTCTGCGGCTGCTCCCCAAGTTTGCCGCAGATGCCCCGCTCAAAACAACTCACAGTCGGCGACAGAGCACCCCCCCCCCCCCCCCCCCCCCCCCCCGCAAAAACGCCACAAAGAAAAAACACGAGTTAAAGAAAGCAAGACTTACCTATTACTATGCACGACCGAGGAAAGTCCGTCCTACGAAAACACCGAGCAATGGTAGGCAAAGACCCAGAACGCTTGGGGCACGGATATCGCGAGGCACCTCCACAAAACTTTCGCCGGATTCCTCTCCAACCTTCTCTTCTTCTCTCTGGGCCAAAGAGCAAAACAGAAATAGTGAAGACAAATGAGGCCTTTTTATAGACGGGTCTGATGCCCTAGACACCCCTGTAATCCCCCTAAAATACTCAATCGGGGCAAGTCAAGCGCCTGCGAATTTAGGCCCTCCATCTCAGATCGCTCCCTACTGACACGTGTCCCAGCATCGATAACCTTCCCACGCCATCATAACTGATTAGACTGATGGGCTTCCTCCTTAAATGCATGTCAGCCACTTGTCCCGGCTACATGCGGCAGTTAAGGGAGATAGGGGCAGGAACCGAGGCGTCCAGCCCCCCCACTTCCCCAAGAGCCAAGGCTCATCACCGGTTAGGTATCATTCAACCGGCTCGAAGGCTCATCACCGGTTAGGTAACATTCAACCGGCTCCATGGCATCTCACCGGTTATGATCATTCAACCGGCTCCATGGCATCTCCCCGGTTATGTATCATTCAACCGGCTCCATGGCATCTCACCGGTTAGGTATCATTCAACCAGCTCCATGGTATCTCACCGGTTATGATCATTCAACCGGCTCCATGGCATCTCACCGGTTATGATCATTCAACCGGCTCCATGGCATCTCACCGGTTAGGTATCATTCAACAGGCTCCATGGCATCTCACCGGTTATGATCATTCAACCGGCTTCATGGCATCTCACCGGTTAGGTATCATTCAACCGGCTCCATGGCATCTCACCAGTTAGGTATCATTCAACCAGCTCCATGGCATCTCACCGGTTATGATCATTCAACCGGCTCCATGGCATCTCACCGGTTAGGTAACATTCAACCGGCTCCATGGCATCTCACCGGTTATGATTATTCAACCGGCTCCATGACATCTCACCGGTTATGATCATTCAACCGGCTCCATGGCATCTCACCGATTAGGTATCATTCAACCGGCTCCATGGCATCTCACCGGTTATGATCATTCAACCGGCTCCATGGCATCTCACCGGTTAGGTATCATTCAACTGGCTCCATGGCATCTCACCGGTTAGGTATCATTCAACCGTCTCCATGGCATCTCACCGGTTATGATCATTCAACCGGCTCCATGGCATCTCACCGGTTAGGTAACATTCAACCGGCTCCATGGCATCTCACCAGTTAGGTAACATTCAACCGGCTCCATGGCATGACACCGGTTATGAGAAATTCAACCGGCATGGGCTTTATACACTCGGGAGAGTTTACATCTAACACATGTAAACTTTTCCAACATGATAAAAACCCTACATCGCACTGAACTGCGATCAATATGGGGATCCAAGGCGAGACTTGTCATCTCAACGCCACTCCACCGGGCAGATTGTTTCTCTAACACAGAACAACTCTCCCCGTAGGTACGTTGCCCCACGCTTATTCCAACACAAGCTGGGCTGAGCCACCGGGCTACTCCCGGCCTGCCCCACCGTTGGCAGCAATTTCGCCTTGGGAACTTGGGGGACTCGTTCCGGCATGGCAGTCCACCGGTCGAGTCCTCACCGCCATCATCATCCCATGCACTCGTCCGGGTTTCACCCCGCTCCATATCTATTGCATGGCGGATCTCAACGCCACATCATCCCATGCACTCGTCCGGGTTTCACCCCGTTCCATATCTATTGCACGGCGGATCTCAACGCCACATCATCCCATGCACTCGTCCGGATTTCACCCCGTTCCATATCTATTGCATGGCGGATCTCAACGCTACATTGTCCTCCGATGCACTTGTCCGGGTTTCACCCCGTTCCATACTCATGGCACGACAACACTTGAGTACAATATCATCAGTATTGCAGGCATACTCATAACTGTCGCACGTCATCATTAATAGGTACTCACATCACCACGCCTTCCCGGTCACGCCCAGTCTTTAATGCGGATTTGGGGGACTGGGCACCGTTAGGTTGGTAACCCTGCGGATCTGCGGGACATGAGCAAGACATATTAAGTCCCCATTCAAGATTGCACTTGACCGGGAACTTGGGGGACTTGTTGACAGTAGCCACAGAGGGGCTACATAAGCCCACAGACCCGCAACCAGTGCATCCGGGGCCGGCCTGAGGCCCGGAGCAGGATCACCAGCACCCGGACCCAAGGTCCAGCAGTCTACCTTGTGACCAGGGGCCCGGGGACCGGGGGCGCCACCCTGCCAAATAGGCTACCAGAGCTGCCCCTTTTGTGTGCGAACAGAAGGAAACCAGTCCCACATCGAAGAGTGAGACCATACCTCACGCCCGGCCACCTATATAAGGGCCTCAACTACCCTCTTTAATAGGTAACTGATCTCTCCAACTGCTTATCATACGTGCTTAAGTTATCTATTCATCTCAACTGTACTAACTTAGGCATCGGAGAGGAGAAGACCGGCCCGTCCGGTATTCCCCTTAGTGAGCAGGTTCGCAGGAGGAGATCACATCTAGATTCACCAGTCTCTACCAGGCCTACGGGTTTATGCAGAAACATCTTCCTTATGAATCCCTGCAAAGAATTTGTTATATGTATTGGAGAACCAGAATCTAACCACCCACTAGCAGGTTCAACATTCAAAAAGTTAATTTCAAAAGTAAAAAATCTGGGAAAATTGCTTACCCTTTTTAACCAATTGATAGGAGCATAAAATGCTAAGTTCTTAATATGTTTTACCCTCGTTTATACTTTGATTTAACCTTTATTGTTGTAGAATCGAGTCATTTATTCGAGTCATCAATATTTGGTAGAGTTACTTAAAAATCGTGCTAAATAAAGGAAACATACAAAAAAATTGTTATTAGCCGATTTGGAAGTACTTGTGACATTTCATTGGATCTGTAAAGCCTTAAATTGATATTTGATGAATTTTCCTCTTCTTATATACAGTATACTTATCAAGGATTGAGCAATAGAATGAGTTATATAAATTGGAGCTAAAGAAGATGCCGGGAATTACAAAGTAAAACCGGATTCAGTAAGTTAAAGAATTTTCTGTGCACATCACTCAACTGCCTATTTTCGTGATTTTCAGCATTTAAGCATCAAAGTAGCATTTGAATGCATCAATCAAGAGCTACTGATCCATATGAAGGTTCGAGGAATCAGTCAAGCCAAAGAGAAGTGAAAAATATGGAATGAAGAGTTTTCCTGGCTCGGATAAGACAATTTGCCGGTATTAGGAGAAGCTTTGCTGGTTAAGAGAGGGAGGCTAGTTGCTGCGTATCCATGGATCATTATTCATCAAAGAGAGTTACTGAGTCCACTTAAGGAGTCCATGAAGCATTGCAGCCCGATTCATGAAGAATTCGGCAGAAAGAAGATTTCTAGAAGATAAAAGGAAGAAAGAAAACCAAATCCGGCAGGGAAAAGGTTTTCCTTGCCGAGTTGCCCTAGGTTTCTGCCGATGTTCTCCTGTAAATAGAGGCAGCCTCTCTACAAAAAACTTGTGAAATCTTAAGCCAAAGCAGAAATCTAAAGCTCTACTAAATAGTCTACCTTAAATCTTAGAAAGAAAAACAAGCCGAAACCCCTCTCACCATCATCCAGAAAACCCCTGCCGTATCACTTTCAACCTTCATCCAATCAACATACTTTGAAGCCTATAAGGTGTCTAAAAGTGTGATCCACTCCCTACTTATGGCTTGTAATTCTTTTATTTTTCGATATTATGTCTATGTAGTTCGGATATTCTTTTGGTTTTTGTTTGTATGTCGATGTATGAATAATTTGTTTGTTTGGTTTTGTATGTTTAAAATAGTTTTTGATTTTGATTCTTTATGTATAGCTAACTCTAAAGTTTTGGTTTCATGGTTTTATAAAAGATAATATGCAAACATAAAATGTAAATAAGTAATCGGTTAGAACTTAAGGATGCATGCTTTGATTTGATTCTTGATTTCGTACTTGGTTAGTTTTAAGAATTCGTGTGCAACCGAGATTGCTGCCGTATACAATTGCAATGTATTGTGGGTATTGATTTCAAATGCCGTAGCAACATATGTTGAATTAGAACAATAAGTCGGTTTGGTTTGTGTTGTTGCCTAAGGTTAGAGTAATTCTTAGAACTTGCTTGTCTAATGTGAAGAGTGACGCCTTGCATGTTAACTTGTTTCCAACTAAAAGATTGTGTGCCTCATATGCTACTTGTTTAATTTCTACAATAAGTGTCTTTAAACTGGTTAGCTAAAGATTATGTTTATGCAATAAGCTAACTCTAAGTATCTTCGTGAAATCTAAAATCGATTAGTAAACTAATAAGGAGCTAAATAGGTTGGGACTAAGTCGAGTTTAGGATATTTCAAGCATGTGTTCATGAGTCCCCACTTGTTATTTGTTTCATTTTATGATAGTTTTTGATGAGTGCTTTGTGTGAAAGATGTTGACCAAACATGTACATAATAGCTTTAGGTTTTATTTTCGAGTCTACTGCGTTAGGGGCAGCCTTGTTGCTGTCGAACCTCATCTAAATTCTCCATGAATTCGTGTGTATATAAGTCTGACGTTATGTGTATATGTGTGTGTGTTTTATCTAACATTCTCATGTTTCAGGTACCCTAATCCCCGGCTAGATCCCTACTTGCTTTATACTACTAACGATTTTTTGTAGAGTTTATTATTGAAGGTTCGCTTAGGCGACTCGTCACCGACCAATTCTTGTATCCAGTACAATCCTTCTTCATGTGTCCTACCTTTTTTCAAAAATAGCACTTGAACCGGAATGGTTTTGGTTCTCCTGATATTGAAGCCTTGGTTATCGTTTTGACAGCTTTGAGCTTATTCTGAGGCTTTTTTTTTTAGGCTTTTCAATAAGGTTTACTGTAGTGCTAGATTCACCTTGTTCTTTCTTAATCCTTGCCTCTTCATAACAACATATAGAGATCAACTCATCTATGTACCAAGTTTCTTTTTTAGCATTGTAGCTAGTTCTTAAGTGGCTATAACTACTTGGGAGTGTACCAAGCACATGATGTACTATCAACTCATCTTTAACTCCCTGTCACATTTCCCTAAGTCTAGCGTTGACATTCACTAGCTTCAGAATGTGTTCTCTAACTGATCTGGACTGAGAGAATTCAATGCTATGATATTCTTTGTTGAGCCTAGCTATCTCAACCTTCTCACTTTCTCTAAAATTTGCTGCAATAGCATCAATGAAGTCTATTGCTAGCTCTGGTTCTTGAATACTACCCCTTATTGAGTTTGACATAGAGGTTTTTATCAGGTTTTTAGCCATTCTGTTGGAACTCATCCACTTCCTGTAGTGATCTTTGACCTCCTTTGAATCATCTCCAACTAAGGTTGGCATTAAAACCCATGGGTATGGGTACCCGTGGGTAAAATTCATTTTGGGTATTTTTTTTTGGGTAATGGGTAGTTTGAAAATACCCATGGGTGGGTAATGGGTAACTTAAAAATACCCACGGGTAACATCAGACACCCAAATACCCAAAACCTACTTCACCCAAATTAGATCCCCGATTCTTCACCCCCGGCACGGCGGCACCCTCCTCTCCACGGCGCTTCACCGGCGCCTCCCCCCCCCCCCGCGCCTCAATCCCGACAAGTACCCATCTCCGACGTCAACTTGGATTTCCATCTCAGCTCTCAAGCTTCGAACACGTACTCATTATTCTCTAAGGTACTACCTGGGTTCTCAAATTTTATTTGTTTTCCTTTCTCTCTATCGTTGCTGGGTTTGTTGTCGGTTATTGAATTCATTTATGCATTTCATGCTTCATTTGAGTTTCCAAACAGAAACAAGCTTCAATCAGAAAATTTGGGGGTTTTTGTTTGTGATATACTGTGCTATTCCAATTTCTCCATGTTGGTCGCCTTTTTCCCTTTTCCTTGAGAAAAAAATGCTAAGAAAAAGCAGGATAAATGCAAAGGATTTTAGGAAGGTTGAAGTATTTTAAGTGTCTTTATCTTCCACACATTGCTTTTTTACTTTGAGCAAGTTCACCAAATGTTTCCACTGAAAGCCAGGAGAATCAGTTGTTTGACTGAGTAATGAATCTAGGATAATATTCTAGCTGAATGAATTTAGGATCTGGGATTTAACCCTCATTACTGGTCTTATATATGCCTTTGCAGAACTGATAATACACTTGTAATATTATAGTAATCTGCTTATGTACATGGAAGTTAAACTTCTGGTACAAACAGAGGGGCATGGAAGAAGCAAAGTTAACATAGATACCTTAGTTTGGAAATATAATTTTGCCTGAGCACATTTCTTAAGTATCTAAGCCATTTTAGATTAATCTGAGTGTGGATATAAACATTATGGTGGGTATCTAGCTGATTGCTGACTGTGAATATACTATCCACTTTCTACTATGTATGATCTCCATCTTTGGCATTGACTTGTTTCTAATCATAATTAGAAAAGATTAACAGAGTGAAATAAGCTTTTGTACACACCAAAAATCCATTGAAGCGTATAGGTCACCCTGCTTGTGAGAGAGTTATTTACCAATTAAAAGCTTAAAAGTCAATCTGGCCTGAAGGGAAGTGGTCCTATAAGTTTTCCGCATCTATGTTGTTTTATGGTCTGGGTTTGAAACCTCTCACCTGACCCGAAAAAATGGTTGTAGATGATGCTGCTAACTAATAACAAGTAGGATCATCTACAATCATTCTTTACCTTGAAATTGAATTAAACATGTATTTATATATGAAATGAATCTGTTTTTGTATGACTTGCTTTATATGAAACCTCTAGCACCTCCATCATTTTGCTTAACTGGACTGCATATATTTCTCCTATTTCCAATTATCTCAATCAGTAGCATTAATCCATATATTGATCAAAATTAATACATGTATCTATATATGAAATGAACATGTACTGATCATTACTATCTTTCTAATTCTTGCAGTATGAAAGAGTATAGTTGTGCTGCTAATGAAAGTATGAATGAAGATGTGTAATAAACTGTTCCAACCACAAGAAAGAGAAAAGCACCAGTATGGGATTATTTTGATGTAAGAGTGATCAAAGGAGAAGAGAAAGCAGTATGTAAGCATTGCGGCAAATTCCTTAGTGCAAAGGCTGGACATGGAACTAATTCCTTAAATTTACATGTAAAATCATGTAAAGGACAACAATCCCAACCAGGAAGGAGTGAGGGGACATCAAGATTGGGTCAATTTGATAGGACTCACGAGAGTATTGCAAGGACTGAGCTTGTGAATATGATCATCATGCATGAGTACCCATTATCGATAGTTGAGCATTTTGGGTTCAAGAGGTATTCTAATGCGTTACAACCTTCCTTTAAAGTTCCATGTAGAAACACAATCAAGAAGGATATAATGAAGATTTATGAATTTGAGAAAGAAAAGACAATGAAGTTGTTGCAGTTGAATACAAGTAGGATTGCAATTACTACGGACATGTGGACTGCAAGTAATCAAAGGAAGGGATTTATGGCCATAACATCGCATTTTATTGATGATTCTTGGAATTTGCAGAGTCGCCTTTTGAGGTACATATATTGAACTAATTGTAGATTAGTTTGCATGAATATGAAGTACTTGTAGATTATAATAATACATAATAAATCACTACATACATATTAAAGTTTGTATATATAGTTATGCAGTATGTAGATTAAATTACTTGGTCTGATTGAACTTATTGTTATATAGGTTTGTATATGTTCCATGCCCACATGATGCCGATACGCTTCATAGGGTGTTGATGGAGTGTCTATATAGTTGGAATATTCATCACAATTTATCGACATTAACTGTGGATAATTGCACCACTAATGATGCTATGATTGATTTACTTCTTGTGACTTTGAGATGTAGTTCATTGTTGGTTGGTGGAAAGTTATTGCATATGCGGTGTATTGCACATATTTTGAACTTGATTGTTAAGGATGGTTTGGATGTCATTCGAGAGAGTATTGAGACAATTAGATCTAGTGTTGCTTATTGGATAGGTGGCCCAAAAAGAGAAGAAATGTTTGCTAAAGTGGCTAGACAAATGGATGTTGGTTGCAATACGAAGTTGATCCTTGATTGTAGGACGAGATGGAACTCCACTTTTTTGATGTTGCAGACAGCACAACAGTTTAAGGCAGTGTTTCCGGCTCTAAAGACTAGAGGATATAAAGATGTGTCAAGTGAAAATGATTGGAATCTCGTGAAGGAGATCGCTGAAAAGTTACAATTATTTTATAAGGCGACTGAGTTGTTATCTGGTATAAAGTATCCCACAGCCAACTTGTTATTCCCAAAGATTTGTCAGATTAAGTTAGCTATATCTAAGTGGCTTGATTCTGAAATCTTGGAAGTGAAGGAAATGGCAAAGAAGATGGAGGAGAAATTAGAGAAGTATTGGGGAGTGATTGGGACTATAGCTGTTGCTACTACACTAGATCCTCGGTATAAGCTGAAATTGATTGAGTTCTATTTCAAGCAGATTTATCCTCGTAGAGCTGCATTAGAAGTTGAGAGAGTTAAGAAGCTTGCCTATGACTTGGTTAAGGAATATAGGTCAAGTACTATATCACATGTAGCTGATAACTCATTTTTGTTTGATAGTTCAAGGACGAGTGATGTTGATTTGGAGGATGATGACATGAATGCCTATGATGCTTATGTTTCTGGCTCTAATAAGGACAATGACAAATCTGATTTAGAGAGGTATTTGGATGAGGCTGTTTTACCCAGGATGAGTGATAAAGATTTCGATATCTTGTACTGGTGGAAGACCAATGGGATGATATATCCAACTTTGTGTAAGGTTGCTCGAGACATCTTAGCCATTCATGTATCTACAGTTGCTTCAGAATCCGCATTTAGTACTGGCGGACGGATTGTGAGCCCACATCGGAATCGACTTCACTCAAACACATTGGAAGCGTTAATGTGTGGTCGGGATTGGTTAAGGAGTGAGTTACGAGATGATCCTAGCACATTAGAGGATGATGTTGATGTTGATGAGGAGTCTAGCTTTGGTAGTGAAGTTGATTTTACTTCATTTCAGAGGATACCTAGCAGTATTGGAAGAGCACATTCTCCCCCCTTTGTTTTAGTATATTGTATTCAGTCGTTTAAACTCTCTTTTTGTGATCTTATTTGATGTTTATATCAAGAAGTTATTTATTTAAAGTGATTTTAATTATTTAAATCGTTGTTAAAACAAATGTAGTAATATTCATAACATAATAAAAGATATAGTAACACTTGTTGACATAAATTTTTATTTTTTATTTATTTATTTATTTTTTATTAATGGTCATTATTATGCTAACACTAAGTAAATACACTAGGATATCAAATAAAAAATAATACACTAGGATATGTTAGAAAAAAATAAATAAATAATAATGTACCCATATTTAAAACGGGTAATTGGGTGGGTAACGGGTTTACCCATTTAGAAATGGGTGGGTAATTTGGTATTACCCATACCCAACAGAAAATCTAATGGGTATTTACCCAATGGGTATTACCCGCGAATCTATTGTGGGTGGGTATACCCAATGGGTAGAAATGCCAACTCTATCTCCAACTGGAACATCCGACATGTCTTCATAGAAACAAAAATCTATGTTGTCTTGCATACTCATGTAGTTTTCTATTGACTCTTTCCAAGCTCTATAATTGGTTCCAGTGAGCATCAACATAGAGCTAAGGTTCACATAGTGTTTTCCTAGAAGCAAAAAAACAAAATTTTAGTGAGTTCTCAGTTTTGTAAAGTTTTATTGAATTTTCAATGTTTTATGAAGTTGTGGTTTATTCTGTATAAAACAATAACAAGCAAACAACACAAAATCAAAACCAAACAGAGAAAAAACTCCATACATTATACTTGCATCTTTCAGTCCATAAACCAAAAACAATATTAAAACAACACTTTTGAGCAGAAGACATTATTCTGTAGTTCTTGATCAATAAGTCATGTTAAATAAAGCTATGTTATACAGAGAAATCAATCAACATCTTTGGACAGAGGAAAATTTTCAGTGTATCCAAATATAATTTTATTTGACATGCATACTGCTGCTTTGAATTTTAAAATCACATTCAGTTACTTCTTTGGAAGATACACTGATATAATTTTAAAACACACAACCTAATTTTCAATCTTGTTTTCCAAAAATACTCTCCTAACATCAATGAGGAATGCTTTCTGCAGTACGCTCATTGATATCAACTAAACACAGCAAGATTTCATGATTTCCAACTTTATGCTTTCTAACCAGAATTTTCTTTCTTTATAAGAAAACTTGAAGAAATCCCTGCATCTGTAAATCTTTTACCACATAAAAAACCTTAAGGAGATCAAAATATGCATTTTAGAAATACAGATACATCATCATGGTTCAATCCAATTCCATAGAGCATAACCTGCATTGAAATTTCATCCAGCCACAGAACAACACAATCACCTACTTATGTGCACACTGGGAGGGCTCTAGGGTTCTTATGCATATATACATATATTTATTATATTATAACATGCTTGAATTGAAATCAGATACGAAAAACCTGATTTTTCTTTCTCCCTAAATTGGTGCATAATTTTTTTTAAAGCGGAAACATCTTTCTTTGCAGTAGCATCAAGATCTTGGCTTCTTAATCCATGGCTTGTTGGATTTGAATTCCATTAGAGACGCATAGCATCTCGAGCCTGTCCAATCCATCCCTTTGCCAACTGCTTTTGCAGAAATCGACTATTAAGAGCCAACGGCTAATTCTGCATTTATAAATACTTTTGCTTCGGGTCGGATTTGAACCGGGTCAGCCTTCTGCACATGGGTTTGCCAAGAACATGACCTGAAAACAAAAATAGAAAAAATTCTCTTGTTCTTTAAAATTGGTTTTCAAAAACACTTTAGTCAGGCAACCGATTTTATGAGTACATATATGCTTTGATACCATTTGTTATTTCATAACAAACACCATGCTCATAACTAAATTCATAAGCTTTTGCATAAAACCAATTCAGTAAAACTAAGAACACAACAATAATGCTGATACTGCATAAGAACAGATTCATACCAACTGCTCCTCTGATTGGACCCATCTCTGAGTTTGAACCTGAAACAATAAACAACTAGGCTTTGTCTTCTATTAGTTCACCACCAATAGCTTCTGATATGGACAGAACAAAAGGCTAGAATGCAATGGGAACAACAGACAGAATATATATATATGATCAAAGTCTCAAGAGTCCGTCCATAAAAGACTACTTAAAGCATAAGAAACCTAATTAGATACTGAATGAATTACTGCAGTATTCTTCTTATAGAATCCGAATATGTTACTCATCTTAAGGGAGCAATACACTGATTCCTAAAGCAACTAGGAGAGCACAAATCATTGTCCATGTTATACTAGTTTTCATACTTGACTTATAATTCATGTAATCTGAATATTATTGTAACAAGTCCAATTATTTTCTAATATGGTGAATTCGATCGATGATTATTGTAGCGCTAATGGCCAGCGGTTGAAGGGCTAGGCCAATGCTTGTGGCATGTACTGATCGAACCCTTAAACTAGTATTGGTGTTGGAAAATAAACAAAACAGACTCATACGCAGTCAATTCATAGGTATAGACAATATATACGAGTATTCAGAAAAAAACCACCATTACCAATTCGAGTGTACCTACGTCTCTTTTTCATCTCGTGAGTGTGCGAGGAAAACGTACGAAGCATTGCAGGGAGATTACGTAAATGATTCCTCGACAAAACTATTTGGAAGAAGAAATAACAAAAATGAAAAAATAATAAAAAACAAGAAGAAAAAAAAGAAGAAATAAAGAAAACTAAGTCTATAGTTTTTCGACGACAACCACGTACTGGCAATAGTAGCCAGACCTGCATGTGATGATATGAAGATGGTGACCAAGACACTCAGAAGCTAGTCTTCAGTATCAGTACGTACGGGTCGAGTGAGTTTTAGACTTTAGATTGTGAATGATCCACTATAAGAAAACCCCTTGAATCAGAATATATATATATATATATATATATATATATATATATAGCCCCTTAATTAAGACGCTCATATGTCTCTTCTTCAATTTGGCCTAGAGTTTGAGATTTTTAGGGTGTTGTCAAAGAAAATTCTCAATGGTTGATAGGTTTAGGAGACAAGATCCACTACAACACTGAATATCTTAGGCGACGAAAATTTTTCGTCACCTAAGATGGATTTTCGTCGACTAAGTTTTTTGGTGACGAAAATTTTGTCGCCTAAGTTTCGTCGTCTAAAGTTTGTGGGCTAAATACTTAGACGACGAAAATAACACAATTTCGTCGACTAAGATAATTCTTAGAAGACGAAAAAATTTCGTCGTCTAAGAAAAATGGTGACGAAAAAAATTCTGAGACGACGAATTTTTTCGTCGGCTAAACTATGGCTTAGACGACGAAAAAGAAATTTCGTGGCCTAAGATAATGACTTAGACCACGAAACTCAACATTTTCGTGGTCTAAGTTTTTAGTTTAGGCGACGAAAGATAAAGTATTTCGTGGCCTAAGATGGAAACTTAGTCGACGAAACTATATTTTTTCGTCTCCTAAGCTTCATACTAAGTCGACGGAATATTTTATTTCGTGGTCTTAGATTTTTACTTAAGCCGCGAAATAATATTTTTTCGTGGCCTAAGAGTTTATCTTAGGCGACGAAATTATTATTTTTCGTGGCTTAAGTAAATATCTTAGTCCACGAAAAAATAATTTCGTCGACTTAGTATACATCTTAGGCGACGAAAAAATTTAGTTTCGTCGACTAAGCATGTATTAAATTTAAAAAAAAAAATTTCGGATACTGAATATTCAAATATATTAAAAAAAGTATCGATAAAAATTAAATACCGAATAATATCGTACAATACCGAATAACATCGTACAATAATATAAATTCATACATTTGTTCAATAAAAATATTACACATCAAACAATATCGTACGTAGATAGGGAGAGTGAGGAGCCTGCAAGCTACTGTGGTCGGTTCCTAAACGACTGGAACTCTTGCTCCAACCAGCTAAGACGCTCAGTTACCAATCGTGTCTGCTCCTCTGCAAGTCTGATACGCTCTCGGGCCTCCTCCTCTGCAAGTCTGATACGCTCTCGGGCCTCCTCCTCTGCAAGAGCTATACGCTGTCGGGTCTCCTCCTCCAGTCGTCTCACACGCTCCCCATTTGACGACCGACTGCGTCCGGTGGAATTTTCCCCTTGCGATGATTGGGAGCCGACACCGAAAGTGACTCCTCCTAACCCCCGGATCTCACCGCTGTTTCGCGGTCCCAGTGCGCTGACAAGCACTCGGGCTTGAGTCGGCTCGTCAAAATAGTTGTAGATCAGATCCTCCGGAACGTCGGGGTGCTCCTGCCTCACAGTGGTCATCACCCTCTCGAGCTCGGCATTGATACGGCGCTGCAAAGACCAAGCAAGTAACATGCATATGAATAATGCATTGTAAATAATCCAAACATAATCGGCAGATATTATTCATCAAACCACAACGGTTAAACATAATCCAAACATAATGCCATGTCTAGTTATAGGATAAGAGAAACTTACTATATTTTCTGCCGCCTCTGGGTGCTCAGGAGGGTACACCATCTCATAATTCTTCACCAAGGGGAATAGTTCACCTTTTTGCTTCAATTCGTGCGCCCCGTAGATGAACGGCTTTGAACCGGACCGATGGTGTAACGTCTTCTTCCCCCGGTTGAGGGCGTTGGCGGTCGATCGTCTCTGTAGAAATATGATTAAATATGAGACAAATAGTTAGCATTGAAATAAAACTAAAATGAAAAATGTTAACATTTGAAAGCACATACTACTATTACAAAATTATATACCTGAAACTCATCGCTCTCGAAGTGGTGAAGCAGCCAAGACCACTCCTCCTGCCTATCTTTGAACTCTTTCGGAATTTTCCCAGGATTGGCAATCCTAAGCCTGTTGAGCTTGCTCTTGAAGGCTGTGAAGGTCTTGGCGGCATGCTTGTAAACCCACTTGACCATCTTCTTATCATCCCAAGGGATGTCATAAACAAGCTATTACAAAAAAATTAGAATTAATATGGAAGCTTATAGATAATTAAAATATCAAAATTGTAGTTAACTTACGTCGAGTTCATTTTTGAGCTTCAGCTGATCATCCTCCTCCAGATCCCACCAACTTGCAGCAGTCATGGGAATGCTGTCCCGAATGATATGCCCGATATCATGAGTCAGCCAACTGTTCAGTGCACTGGTCTGCGGTCCGTGCAAGAACTCATCATCCATGACGATCTTCACCTTCTCTCCGTGCTGCACCCAAGACGTGTAGGCCTTCAAGCCTTTTACCAACCCTCGTTTGTGTTTGGGAGGAGGTGCTGCCAAAACAATAACAATTTAATTAGAAAGTAATAACACTCATTTATAACTAAATGACTTAATTGAAAGTGTTGGATTATGTTTACCTCCATCAGGCCGAGGACGAAATGTGCGCCGACAGCTGATCTCACAATCACCATCGCTGTCGTCGACGTCAGGTGCGGTGTCTGCTACTAAAGGGGATGCAGTATCCTCCAACGGGGGCGGAGGGGGAGGTGATGATACGTTCGCAGACGATTCCGTAGGTGGCCGCGAACCACTCCCTTCAGAGTTATTTGACTTGTAGAAGCGGTCAAATAACTCCTGCCTCTTCTTCTTCAGAAATCCCTGAGTCGGCGGCATATTTTTCCTGTAAAGAAACACAAAGTTGAAATGATTAAGAAATTATGACCCCATTGTACAGGAAAAATCATTTTACAAAACTATGCATGTATAATCAGATGTCACCTTTCAAAATTCTGATGATGAACCAATGAGAAAGATTTTGCTTTTGAAACTAAATAAACCATTTTAATCACTTCCTAACACCATGCTTTGAACATGGTTAAACAATTGAAGGTTGATTAAGGTATTTGAAACCAATATAGAGGAAATGTATTTCACTCACATACAGACAGCCTTATTGATCCCAATCTAATGAGAATAGCAACTAACAAGCAAACCATACCACCAAAAACCTTGGTTAACTTTCCAGGTACTAACAAAGTATAACACTACACCATGAAATGTAAACACACATCAGAAACGAACTCCCAAACCTAAAAACAATCGCATGCACTACACTAATTCATCCAAGTAAAACCAATAAAAGCTCATCACAAGTTACACCGAAAGCTCATCACAGATTCGAATACCAAACCCTCCTAAAATCTCATCACACAAACTACACAAAAAGAAAACCACCTCCTCAGCCATCACAACCTTCTCCAAGCCAAAAATACAACAATAGCTACAATACACACAGATTAACCCATCTCACCAACAAACAACAACAATTCCAATTCCAATTCCAATTCCAATTCCAATTCTTATACCAAGCACAAAATCAATCAATCAATCCATCCATATTATCCACATATACCAATTCTTATATCAAAATAAATCAAATCTAAATTTTCCTATACCAATATGAATTAAGACAAACATAATTAGTGATGGGTTTAACATACCCGATTGGAGGCTGGCCGAGCAGGGGGAGGAGGCCGAGCAGGGGGAGGGCCGAGCAGGGGGAGGGCCGAGCAGGGGGAGGGCCGAGCAGGGGGAGGAGGCCGAGCAGGGGGAGGGCCGAGCAGGGGGAGGAGGCCGAGCAGGGGGAGGAGGCCGAGCAGGGGGAGGGCCGAGCAGGGGGAGGAGGCCGAGCAGGGGGAGGGCCGAGCAGGGGGAGGAGGCCGAGCAGGGGAGAGGAGAGGGAGGCCGGTGGAGGTGGGGAGGTGGGGAGAGGAGATGGAGGCCGGTGGAGGTGGGGAGGCCGGTGGAGGTGGGGAGAGGAGAGGGAGGCCGGTGGAGGTGGGGAGGTGGGGAGAGGAGATGGAGGCCGGTGGAGGTGGGGAGAGGAGAGGGAGGCCGGTGGAGGTGGGGAGGTGGGGAGAGGATCGGAGAGGGAGGCCGGTGAGGGGGGGAGGTGGGGAGAGGAGAGGGAGGCCGGTGGAGGTGGGGAGGCCGGTGGAGGTGGGGAGAGGAGAGGGAGGCCGGTGGAGGTGGGGAGGTGGGGAGAGGATCGGAGAGGGAGGCCGGTGAGGGGGGGAGGTGGGGAGAGGAGAGGGAGGCCGGTGGAGGTGGGGAGGCCGGTGGAGGTGGGGAGAGGAGAGGGAGGCCGGTGGAGGTGGGGAGGTGGGGAGAGGATCGGAGAGGGAGGCCGGTGAGGGGGGGAGGTGGGGAGAGGAGAGGGAGGCCGAGCAGGGGGAGGGCCGAGCAGGGGAGAGGAGAGGGAGGCCGGTGGAGGTGGGGAGGTGGGGAGAGGATCGGAGAGGGGATGGAACGAAACAGATCTGTGAATTAGGGATTCTCGGGTATATTTACTTCACTTAGGCGACGAAAACTTAATTTTCGTCGACTAAGTAAAGTCTTAAACGACGAAAATGATATTTTCGTCGGCTAAGTAAAAACTTAGACGACGAAAAATAAGTTTCGTCGTCTAAGTGTATTCCCAAATTTTCAATTAATTCAAATCAGTCCGCCAAAATATTAAAAACAATTTACACTTAGTCGACGAAAAAGTATGTTTCGTCGGCTAAGTAAAGTCTTAAACGACGAAAATGATATTTTCGTCGCCTAAGTAAAAACTAAGACGACGAAACTTAAGTTTTCGTCGATTAAGACCAGTTCAAATTTTTGCCAAATTTATTGGCGGAAAATAAAGCCAAATTTTAAAAAATAATTAACACTTAGTCGACGAAACACACTTTTTCGTCGTCTAAGTGTTTACTTAGACGACGAAAAAGACTGTTTCGTCGACTAAGCTTAGTTAAAATTTTCCCAAAATTTATTGTGTGGAACATTAAAAAGTCAATTTTAAAAAAAAAATAGACACTTAGTCGACGAAATTATAAGTTTCGTCGTCTAAGAAAATACTTAGACGACGAAAATAAGGTTTTCGTCGACTACGTAAATACTTAGACGACGAAACTTATAATTTCGTCGACTAAGTGACAATTTTTTTTATAAAAATTGACTTTTTAATGATGGCATTTTCGGCCATGTTCATATAGGTGCATTTGGTCGACGAAAGACCCCAAATATCGCAATTGTGCCCATTTTAATTTTCTTGACGAAATTGTAATCCAACATAATAATTAACACAGAACACAGTTGAAGGTTCTGTACGTACGTACACACCATTCATGTATTTTTAATTATACATCAAAAACAAATTTATTGAATTTAAAAACATAATTTAAATCTGATCATGGTTCTCCATCATAATCGTCATCGTCTGTATCGTCTGCATCTTCAATCGTATCAGTTAAGCCATCATTGGAATCGTCATCGTCGTATGTTTCCTCATCATCGTCTGATTCCTCATCATCTTCGTCATTAATGAAGTTTTGATTGGCTATGTTTTGAGATGTAGATGCATTTGGGACTGCAATGAATTCATCAGAAGTAACGAAATGTAAGCGGTTGTTGTCGCGAATAGCCTCTGCATTAGGGATTTGAGAAGCCGAATGTTCTTGATATGGTTCATCAGTGTCGCCGTCATCTTCATCATCATGTTCTTCACCCCCTTCAACTGTAGACGCACTCCATATATTCCTATGTGACATCGGGTTAACCACTTTCCAAAATCCACCTGCCTTAGGATCATCGAGATAAAATACTTGTTTTGCCATGCTAGCAAGAATGAAGGGCTCATTTTCATACCAACTTGTGTTTGTATTCACCGATAACATGCCGTAATCCATCTTTGTACTCCCAGGAACACTTTGATTAGTGTTAAACCATCTACACTTGAACAAGACAACGAGCATATTTCCATATACTAGTTCGACAACGGCCAGTAGCACTCCATAGTAGGTGAAGTCGTCACCATCTACCATGACCCCGCAATTTTGCGTTCTGCGGTTCACATCTCGTTGAAGTGTCACGAACTTGACGCCATTGACAAAACACATCGCGCGCACCCTGTGGGAAATTGGCATTCTAGCCAAATGGTGCAATTCGGACGAGTACCAATCACTGTTCTGTATTTGGAGATTTTCCACCTGTCACATTGTGATAACTTATTATTTAAATTGAACTGACTAGCTAGAATACTAATATTGAAATGGAGATATTGTAACATACAAAATATTGTGACGTACCCATTTGCGAAAGTAAACAGGAAATGTTCTTTTGTGCGTCTCTTTCGGCCTTCGGTCTCGACGATTTGCTTCAATCAGCTTCAAATGCTCACCCATGAAATATTGTGCTTCGTCACAGTGTTGTAGTACGCACCAATGAGCTTCAATTAGCTCAGCATCTGTCAGTCTTTCTGAAGTTGGTAAATTACCAAACGGACGTACAACACTTGAAAGGACGGAAAGTTTCGGAACTGGTACTGTAGAGGCTGCTGTAGAAGACTCTGCAATGTTTTCGTCACTGTTACGGAGATATAAGTTGCAGTATGTTACACATTCATGTGTAATGTACGACTCCGCTATCGATCCTTCAGGGTGACTCTTGCTTTTACATAACTTTTTGTATTGAAACAGTTGTCTGAAATTACACGTACAGTTATTAGTGAAGTATATATACAAGAGAATATTATAATGAATGGGGAAATACGAATAATAAATAGTACCTTTCTTGCGGATACATCCAGGTGCAATGAACAGGACCAGTAAGCAGTGCTTGATCTGGAAGATGGATCATCAGATGAATCATACTGTCGAAGAAAGCAGGGGGGAAAATCCTTTCCAATTTGCACAAAATGTAGATGATGTCTTCTTTGAGAATGAGAACATCTGACTTCTTCAGCTCTTTAGCGCATAACTTCTGAAAGAACCTACACAAGGCTATTATAGGTTCGACCACATCTGGATGCAAATAGGGTCGGATAACCACTGGAATAAGACGTTGTAGCAATACATGACAGTCGTGGCTCTTCAATCCGTTAAACGTATTAAGCCCCAAGTTAATACACCGAGATATATTTCCTGCATACCCATGAGGATACTGTACTCCTTTAAACCATACGAAAATCTGCTTCTTGAAAGCCGGTTTAACTGTGTAAGGTGCAACAGGTATGAAAGTCCCTGACGCCGTCTTCACTGGCCACAAGTGTTCTCGTAATCCATTCTCCTTCAAATACTGACGTGCTTTCAAAGTGTCCTTACTCTTTCCTTTGATATCAAGAATTGTTCCCACAATGCTGTCACTTACTCCCTTCTCTATGTGCATGACATCTAGGGTGTGTCTAAGAATGGATTTCGACCAGTAAGGCAAATCATAGAATCTACTCTTGTGTGTAAAACACTTGTACTCGTCAGGGCGTTCCGGAACTGGTATAGATAAATCACCGCTCAACACCCTGAAATCGAAAGAGTTCAGCTTCTCCAAAATTTCATCACCGCTCCAGGGACGGGGTTTAGGACGAAGCTCTACTGTTTTATCAAATGCTAGATCATGAAATCGCCACTGGTGGTCAGCTGGAAGCCATCTACGGTGACCCAAGTAACACACCTTCCCAGCGCACCAAACAGAATGGACTTCGTTCAAGCAAACAGGACAAGCTTTATAACCTTTAGTCGCCTGAGACGACAACATCCCATAACCAGGAAAATCACTTATGGTAAACAGCAGTATTGCTCTCATCATAAATGATCTTCCACTGTGCCTGTCAAAAGTAAGAACTCCATTTTCCCATAAGTCTAACAGCTCGTCGATCAAAGGTTGCAGATACACATCCAAACACTTTCCTGGAGACCTTGGGCCGGGAATTAACAGAGACATCATACTAAATTCCTTCTTCATACACATCCAAGGAGGCAGGTTGTACGGCACAAGAATAACAGGCCATGTACTATGACTCAAACTCATATTTCCATGGGGATTGAATCCATCTGAGGCAAGGCCGAGTCTGACATTTCTAACATCTCTTGCAAAATCAGGGAATAATCTGTCAAAGGACTTCCACGCCTCGCCATCTGCAGGGTGTCTGAGAGTATCATCATCTGTCCTTCTCTCTCCATGCCATCTCATTTCTTTTGCTGTGTGTAAAGACATGTAAAGACGCTTCAATCTAGGAATTAAAGGGAAATGACGAAGTACCTTCACAGGAACACTGTTTTCCTTAACTGTGCCTTGCTCCCACCTCCACGCGTGGCATATGGGACATTCATCAAGCTCGGCTTTCTCTTTGTAAAACAAAACACAATTGTTCTTGCAGGCGTGGATTTTGTTATAACTGAGACCGAGATCGCCCAATATCTTATGTAGCGTGTAATAACTATCAGGTAGATAGTTAGGTTGTGGAAGGTGTTCCTTAAACTGTTTTAAAAGACTATCAAAAGAGTCATTTGTCCACCTACTCTTGACTTTCAACTGCGTCTGTGAGATGATGGTCTCTAAAACAGTGTGAGGACTACCCTCGAATAATGGGATCTGCACTTGAGCAAGTAGTCTGGTATACTTATCATAATCAGCACTGTCAACAAGAGGAGTTGTGCCATCCTCAAAAACTGCCTCTTGGAATTCCTCTTCCTCGCGTACTGGAGCAAAAGTAGGAAAAATGTCATGTAGAATGTTCATCGCCGGGTCAGTATAAGGCTCGAAACCACCAGCAGTTGTTCGGTCATGGTATCCAGCCTGGATTTCGGCAACCGTAGGTTCATAATCTGCTTCCCCGTGTTTAGTCCATGTTGTATAATTCTGCATAATACCTCTGTTACACAGGTGATCGTAGATTCGGCCGATCGTCTTGCGCTTAGTATTCATACAACTTAAGCAGGGACACCTGTGTGTTTTCTTTCCTCCACCATGTTCACGTACAAAATTTATAAAAATTCCTACTCCTTCATGGTATTCTTCGCTCTGTCTTGGGTACTGCATCCAACTCCTATCTCTATCCATCGATCACCTGTTATATATATTAATTAATATAAGACAAACAATAAATAATCACAAATTAACAAATAAACAATTTATATGCATGTTTTTTCTCGACCTTATGCCTCCGGTTAGGGTCCTAATAATCCCATTCAGGAGCACAAGACTTTGTTTCACAGTTTGTAGATCTTGTGTATTCGTTTTCAGTCGTGGGAAAATTTCGGCAGCATCTCCCCACAGTTCCTCAAGTGCACGAATATCTATACACCTAGTATGCACTCGAGGAACAGTGATGGGAGACCTCGTCGAAATATATACCCACGACCGCAAACGAATACACAAGACCTATACAAACTGTGAAACAATGTCCTCTGCCCCCAAACTGTCCAAAAATGGGACAATTCAAGAATCTCTCCATGATTCTCGAACGGGATTTCTAGGGATATATATAAATGCATGTATATCACCGCTAATTATAAATCATATAACAATGATTTTCGTCAAATAATTATAATTATTAATTAAAGCATTATTAAAATATATAATTAATATATATAATTCACTAATTTCACAAAATCCAACAATTTAATTGAGTATATATAGGTATGGATCAACAAAAGCAACATATATACTAGCTATCACCTCACAATATACACACACAACAATATATATTTCTATAATTCTCTACCTCAAAAATGAAATATTTCAATGGAAAAATTGAAATTATAGTTGAAAAAGATGAATAAAGAGATCATACCAAGTTAAAAATCAATGGGTAGTAGTGGAGAAGGCTTAGGAAGACCCGATTTGAAGCTTTTCACATCCAAGAATGAAAATCAGTGGAAAATTTGAGGGAAAGAAAAAAATTTTGGTTTTTGGGGAAAAATGGTCTCTGCTCCCGATCGGAAAAATGAGTGCAGGATTTATAGTCTGGATTTACTTAGACGACGAAAATTAATTTTTCGTCGCCTAAGATCAAAACTTAGGCGACGAAATTTTTTTTTCGTGGCCTAAGTTTTGATCTTAGGCGACGAAATTATTTTTCGTCGTCTAAGAACAAAACAGGCCGACGAAAAAAATTATCGTCGTCCCCTTTACTTCTTAGACCACGAAAAAAAATTTCGTCGTCTAAGATTTTTTCTTAGGAGACGAATTTTGATATTTCGTCTCCTAAGTAAAAATCTTAGGCGACGATTTTTTGTTTTCGTGGTCTAAGATAATGCAGGGACGACGAAAATTTTTTTCGTCGGCAATTTTTTGTCTTAGACCACGAAAAGTGTAATTCGTCGTCTAAGACTGTTCTTAGACGACGAAAAATTTTTCTTAGGTGAGGAACTTTTTTTCGTCGTTTAAGCTGTCTTAGGCGAGGAATTTTTTTAAGTTTCGTCGCCTAAGGTTTTTTTCCTTGTAGTGATCTCATTTTAGCATGATAATTTTATGGCCAAGCCTCTTATTGACTACTTCAATACTCATATTGATTTGCAAGAGAATAAAAATTTAGTTTGTTGATTATATTGTTAATGGCTCTTGTGTGTTTCCAGATCTTCTTCAACTTCATTCAGCTTTGTGTAATAAAGTTAGGCAAGTTCCTTTAGCAACCAATGCATCAATGGATGATACTCTCATATGGGTGCCTTCAGCTACGGGGACTTTAAAAGCAAAATATGCTCACAAATTTTTGAGACATCCATCTCTATCTATTACGTGAGATAAGACTCTATGGTCTAAATTTATTTTTCCTAGAATGTCTCTACATGCTTGGAAGGTTTTGAAAAAAAGAGTTATTTGTGATGATCTTTTACAAAGATGAAGAGTGGCTTGGGTGTCAAGATGTGAGATTTGTGGTGCATGTACCAAGTCCATTGAACATATATTTTTGCATTATCCTTTTACAGCTGCCATATGGTCTTATTTTTATGCTCTTTTGGATTTGGGAGCTCTCCCTCTTACTCTTGTGGATGTATTTCGCAAAGGTCTGAGCGTAGGATGTAGCTCACAACTTAAAGAGGTTTGGCTGATCAGTTTCATATCGATCTTATGGTTTGTATGGCATGCGAGGAACAAGACCAGATTTGACGGCAATTCTTTTTCAGTGGCTTCAGTTTGTCATCTCATTTCAGGTCACATTAGAGCGGCTTATTGGCTTGCAACGGGACCAATGAATAAATAATCGAGTCGCCGAAGCGGCACTTCAATGATAAACCCTATAAAAGATCGTTAGTAGTATATGACAAGTAGAGATCGTTCTAGTCGGGGATTAAGAGTACCTGAAATATGAGAATGCTAGAGAAATATTCACATATATACAACATTGAAATGAAACAAGGGGGATTGAAAGGGATCGGCAGCAAGCTGCCCCTAAACCTAAATTAAACCTAAAAACTACTATATACAAGTTGGTCGACACTCTTCCACAAAGAAATAGCACAACAATTTAGCAAACAAGATCACGGCAACATGTTAAAGTGTTCTAGAATCGTCTTAGTTCCAACCTAATTAACTCCTCCAAGGTTTCACTAATCAATTTTTAAGACTTCTTTTGCACTTTAACATTTTCTATTAAAACCTAATCCCAAAGATTTATACTAAATATATTTGAAAACACTTACAAAGTCGAAAACAAACATGCAGAGTAATTAAGCACATAGTCTTTTTAGTTGGAGAAATGTTAGCAAGTAAGGCGTCACTCTTCTCACATCGACATGTAAATTCTTTTAAACCACTCTGTCCCTAAAAACGACACAAGATAAAACAATGACACATTCATATTATCCTATGATTATTTTGGCTAATGAGATAAATACCCTGAGTACATTGCAATTGTATAGGGCAGCAACCTTTATTGCACATGAATTTAAAGAATAAACCAAGACCGAAACTACAACTAAGTTAAAATGCTTGCCGATTACCCTATTTACTATCTTGTAACATCTTTTCCTTATAAATTATCATGCAATCCAAAACTTATCTTTGAAAAACCTTATTAACACTTTAAGTAGGAAATTAACATGCATCTTTATAAAACCAAACTCACAATCGTTTTTCATATAGACATGAAAACACAATAACCAAACATACACATGAGTTTCGTAGACAAAACTACATATAACTACATAAAATAAATACAAGCCGAGAAGGGGGAGGAAGTAGAGTGGATCAAACCTTGAGGAGATCTTAAATACGTGGTGGAGAGGCTCGGATGAAGGCTGGACAGTAGGTGTGGAATCGGCAGGAATTTTGAGATGGTGCTGGTGGTTTTCGGCTTGCTATTCTATATAGAATTTTTAGCTGAATATTGATAGAGCTTTAGCTAGAGTTTTTGCTTCAGAATGTGACAATTTTCATAAGGGCTGCCGGCCTCTATTTATAGGAGAAGAGAAACTTCAGTTTGGGAGAGTTTATGAAGCCGAAAGAGGCAAGGAAACCTAGTTTGATTAAGTTTCCTTATCTAAGATGGTGTTGACTTCTCTTTCCTTTTTAGACTCGGTCTCCTTGTGTTAGCTGACTTAGGGACTCCCTTTTGTGCCTAAGACATCTTCATGAAGCTTCTAGGACATTCTAGAGTGCTTGGAAACCGATTGGAATCAATACAGCCCCTTAGGTTCAAAATCGGAAAATTCAGCATTACTCTCGGGTGCAGACCATGCCGGTATCGGATACTCCTTAGCAGCAGCGGCAAGACATGCCTCAGCAGCGTGCAGGGCAGTGCGCATGTGCGCGCACATGATGAGTGTCTGTATCCTATACGAAATGTAAGTATTGGACACAAGATGTCATCGGTCAAACCTCGACGAATACACCTAAGATACGTCACTGGATACGTCTGGGCCTTTCTTAGATACAAGGTGTCACGTGTCGGATACGAGGTGTCTTGACTCGGACATGAGATGTCAGTTTGGCTGATCCTCGGCAGCGGTTGCGCGGCTGCGCATCTGCATGTGTCAGGCTTCCGATACTTTGCTTCCTTCTCAGTAGATTTGACCTTTGTGTCTTGATTCGGGCATAACTTTCTCTACACAATAGCTATTGATGTGATTCAAAATTCTATAGAAACTATACTTAGAGAGCTTTTTATACATATATGGAAAGCCTTCTAGTTCCAAATGAGCCGTTCTGGAGAAATTATGAAAATTGGTTGTTGTGCACAGGAACTTGCTGATTCTTGGCATCTTTTCTTGGTCCAATTTTTGTAACTCCTTCCATTACCAAATCTTCAATGTGTCTGCTAAAAATAAAAAAAGTTAAATTCACAAAAGACAATGTCGAGGTTTTACAGAATCAACGAAACATTTTAAGACTCCTAATTGACTAGGTTTCTTATTCTCTTCTAGCACTTTGTCGAATTTCTATATTTTTCCCTATAATTAGCACATTTTTATTATAGCTCTACCAAATATTCATTATTCTATATTATGACTCGATTTTAAACAAATAAGGGCTAAACAAAACATAAATGTAGACATAAACATACTAAGAACATAGCACTTTATGCTCCTATCAATAACTCAGTTCACGACCTGCAAATTCTAAAGAATTTAGGCGCAGAGTGTCGATTGCGAGGAGCGCCAAGAGTTACTGTAGTATTTTGGCATCCTTAGGTCATTGGTGGGTGAAGATTAACTCAGATGGTGCTTAGAAGCATGAAGCAGGGGGTTTTTTGAGGGTTTGGTGATGTTTTTCATGACTTTAAAGGTCATGTTCTTGGTGTTTGTTCTTCTAACATTGACATTTCGAGTTCTACATCAGCGGAGGTGATGACAGTTATTACAACTATTGAGCTTACCTGGGTTCGGGATTGGAAGCACATTTGGTTAGAGGTTAACTCGTCACTTGTGCTCGACTACATGCGCTCTCTTATTCTTGTCCCCTGGCAACTTCGTGTTCGTTGGCTTAACTGCTTAAGGTACATATCAAATATTACTTTCCGATCTTCTCAAATTTATTCGTAAAGGGAATAAAGTTGTAGATACTTTAGCGAATCACAGTACGTCATTAACTCAGCTAGTTTATGAGATGAGCCTCCTTCTTTTATTTTATCATATTGTGATAGTGATGTTATGGTTCTTCCCCAATTTTGGTTTTCCTAGTTTTGATATGTTGTTGGTTTTCTTGAGAGGTTTTGGTTTGGTCCCCCTCTCTTGTTTTATTTTTTTTCTTTAATAATTCATTAGGGGGGTAGGGAGGTTATTCATCTCTATCACTCATCTTTCAGAAAAATAAATAAATAAATATATATATATATATATATATATATATATATATATTCCAGAGCGGGGTTCCTTATTTGACCAACTTTCTGATCAAATTTCTACATCTCTACAGTTCAGTATTTAGGTATATGCGTGTAGATCATCTCTGTAAAATTTCATCAAATTTGGTGATTGTTAAGGTATCAAAAAGATAAAAAAATAATGAACATAGTGAATCTGTTTAGTATTAACCACTTGTGTTAATTACGACCGAGAATGTTCAAACGATTATCAAATTTGATGAAATTTTACAGAGATGATCTATACACATATACATGAATACTGAACGGTAGAGATGTAGAAATTTGATTAGAAAGTAGGTCAAATAAGGAGCTCCGCTTTTCAATTTCAAAATGGAGCTCCGCTCTATATGGTAACCCTTGAGTGCGTGCAAGACTACGAATCAAGAAATATGACTTGAAAAAATGGAACCACCCGAGATTTGGAAAATTCAAATCCCTTAGTATATATGATACCTAAACTCTGCTTATTTTTTCCACAACTACGTACACTCATCTTAGATAAATAATATGTCTATATATATATATATATATATATATTTCCTATTCAAAGTGAACATTTGCTTTGAATTTACCGTGCGAAGTTCAGTTTTCGACACACTTTTCAGTCATATTTTAACATCTCCACCGTTCATATGTTGAAACCTAATGTATAGATCATCTTTGTAAAATTTCATCTAATTTGATAATCGTTTGGTTTTTCGTTATAGTGATTTAAATGAACAATTGATATTGAACAAATTCAGTTTGTTCATTGATTTAATATAGTATCGATACCTTAACGATCACCAAATTGAATGAAATTTGGAAGAGACGATCTATACATTAGGTTACATTAGGTTCTTATTTCTGAACGGTGGAGATGTTAAAATGTGACAAAAAAATGTACCAAAAACTTAACTTCGCACGGTAAGTTCAAAGTGAAGATTGGATAGAAACTATATATATATATATATATATATATGTCACGTGCATTCATATTATCTTTCAGATTCATCCCCAACTTTGTAGTGGTTCCGAATATCCTTGTAGTATATATGTTTGGGATCTCTCTCCCTTGTCTTCATTTTCTCATATATAAGGGCGGTACTAGCCAGGCCTGTGATGCATGCTATGAAAATTTTTATTCACATAGGGCGGTACTCTCCCTTGACTTCCTAATCAGTCCGTTTCAACCGGTGGGTGCGGTACCGCTTTTTCAGTGTGAAGTGCCTACCCTATTGAAAAAGCGGACCAAGACATTCAGAAGTCTTCACAATATCATGCCCTTGAGTGTGTGTAGACAGGGATTGATCTACTACAAGAAATCAACCCTTGATATATATGGTAATCTCCTTTTCTCCTCAACACAGGGTAATTGCATGCAAGACTCCAAGTCAAGAAACATGGACAACCCAAGCTTTTGAAAAATCAAACCACTCAAGACTTTGAAAAATTAAATCACAGGTAAACTCTGCATCTTTTCCACAACTTAAAACGTCATATTAGCTCAAGTATATGACTATATAAGTCCTATGCATATAGCATACTATCTCGCAGAATCATCCACCATTTCTTAGTATTTTAGCTTGTGAATCAAATGGCAAGTGCTATAGTATGTTTGGGATCTCTTTCCCTCGTCTTCATTTTCATCTCCCTCCCTCTCCCTTACTCCACAGCTATCTCCTCTTGCAATGGAGCTTGCAGGACCTTGAACGACTGTGCTGGCCAACTCATCTGTATCAACCAAAGATGCAACGATGACCCCGATGTTGGGACTCACATATGCAGCAGGGGTGGAGGTGGAGGCGGAGGTGGAGGCTCATCACCTTCTCCTAACACCAATAATTGCAAACCTTTTGGAAAACTGTTCTGCAATGGCCAGTCGTACGATAAATACTCGTGCTCTCCCCCAGTAACATCAAACACCAAAGCCTTACTCACACTCAACGATTTTAGCGAAGGCGGTGATGGAGGCGGTCCGTCAGAATGTGACGAACGATATCATCCAAACAGCGAGCGGGTTGTGGCACTTTCCACTGGGTGGTTTGATAATAAATCAAGGTGTGGGAAGGTTATAAGAATTACAGCAAGTAATGGGAAGACTACAACTGCGAGAGTGGTGGATGAATGTGATTCACGTAATGGATGTGATGAAGAGCATGCAGGTCAGCCGACGTGTAGAAACAATATCGTGGATGGATCTGCTTCTGTTTGGAATGCTTTGGGACTCGATCAAGATTTAGGTGTTGTGTCGGTGACTTGGTCCATGGCATGATGACTGTATAGCTTCTGCATTTGAGCTAATAAACCCTAAACCCTAATACATAAAATAAGGACCAGATGATTAATCCAATATGCAGGAACTATTGATCTGATGTCATGTCAGGTTTAGTTTTTTTATCAATGGCAATACATTTGCCAGTACGTACTATTGATATTTGTGTGTGTTATGTGTGATGAGCTTATATAAGAATTTTTGTTGGTCAAATAACACAATCATTAGTTAAAACACATATTACTAGAGTTGGGCATGAGACAGGATGGGATAGGATTGTGCTAATTCTGTGGCCTGTCCCACTCTTCAAACTCTGGACAGGATCGAGACGGGTTTTGTGTTTTTTAAATTTCATCCCATCAGGATTGGTCTCCATCGGAATCGGGACGGAGTGGGCCTAATCCCACAGTTCCAAAATTTGAATAAAAATATGTAATTCCAAATTTTTCATCAACAAATCAAAATTCAACAACGGATTTTTAATATAAAAAACATGTAAATTATCAAATTTTCATCTATAAATCAACATTGAACAAAGTATTTTTAACAAAAGAAATGCAGAGGTTGTTCTAAAGTATTACCGATTACCGTCATTATACAAATGGTCCAAATTCCGAAGTTCTTAATACGTACATCAATAAGTTTACTTCAAAACAAAAATATAATAATTTTAAGTTTTAATTTAAAATCGGGACGGGGCGGGCCTTAATGGGACTTGGGCTATTGTTCCGCGTCACTACCAGTTCGGACAGAATACCCGACGAAAAAAATTTCGTCTACTATGCCAAATTTTCGTCGGCTATAAGTCGTCGAAAAAACGGCGTCGGTAAAACCAATGGCCGACGAAAATAACGAAATCGTCGGCTATATTCGAGTATCGCCGACGATTAACCGACGAAAATTCATTTTGTCGACCAAACCTGGGCAAAATATCTGACGAAATTCGTCGGATATTTTCGAGTATGGCCGACGATATCGTAAACTATAGCCGACGATATCTTCTGTTTCGTCGGCCATTTGTTCTGAAATATAGCCGACGATTTCATCTATTTCGTCGGTTATTTCGTCGGAATATATTAATATTTTAATAGGCATTAATTAGTTATAGCCGACGAAATAATGCCAATATCGTCGGCTATTCTTACATTTCGGGAAAAAAAATTAAATTAATTTCTAAATTACCATTCCAAGCAACCTGCAATTCACAATGACAATTCATGCATTTACACCAACAAGAAACACGTATAAATGACTTATTATTTAATTTGTTCCAATATACATAAAATATAACCCTAATCATCACCTAAAGCACTAAAGTCCACCACGTCATCCGCAGCATCCTGCTCTCCATCATGCTCGTCATCCTGCTAAACGAACTCGGGAGGTTGAGGCATTGGAGGTTCAACTAACGGCTGAAACGGGGGCGAGGGTTCAAGGGCTTGTTGTTGTGCCGCGAACATATCATACCACCAGTTTTGTTGGCCGGCGTAGTTGTGTCGCCGAATTCTCTCGCATTCAGCATGCCAACTGGCCATATCCAAATGATACTGCTGTGTTCTGCGGTGTTGGTCCTGTGATCTCTGGGACTCGGCCGCTAATCTTGCGGCCAATCTCTGCACTTCCCCTCTCATCTGTTGGTTGTCCCCGCCTCCCTTCTTTTAACCTCCCTTAGTGGTCTTCAGGAGCCCTATTCCAGAACTTCCCAAACCCCGGCAGTAGTATTGGTTTGACCGGTCTAGGAAGGCTGCGTCGAACATCCTCGCTGCCGTTTGGACATTCGACCGGTCGACCTGGCGCAGGGCTTCTTGCAGATCTGCCTCTGAAATGTTCGGTTGTGTCTCCCGAACTACTTGCTGCAACACCTCTTCTTCGGCCCGGTTCACCCTCTCCTAATTGAACGAGAAAAAAAAAAATTAATATTCTAACAAATATATAATTAAGTAAAATTAATAATTAAAATTTTTAAATCGTAATAAACAACTTACGAGTTGTTCTGTCGCTTGTGGATAAGCCTTCTTAAACGTCTCCACGTACGGGTTGCTATCAGGATGATCTCTAAGCGCCTCCTCCTGATATTGTGAAAATGGCCTAGAACCACCATGATGGGGGGTTGTGTTACGGCGGCGGTTCGGAGAGTTTATCCGAGATCGTTGTTTTAAACAAATAATAAAATATTAGAAAAATGCATAAAAAAATATTAGTGTAATAATTATAAAATAATTAAACTAATAATTAAAATTTTAACAAAATAAATATTTATAGTTAAGTTTAGTATTTACCTGCATAAGTGGGTTGTTGAAGTCTATTGTCTTCAACCAACGCCACTCGTACTCCCTGAACATGAACTTTCTTGGAGTACCCATACGACCACGGTTGTCGTATTTGGTAAAGTGGGTACGGAGCTCGTTCTTCCACTCTTTGAACCTACGGAAAAAACAAAAGTGCATTAGAAATATTATTAATATCATAAAATATTTCAAATGATAAGATGAGGAATTCCTAACGTACCTCAAGTTCTGCATCGAGTCCGCCTAATCCTGCTTGTGTTCGGTAATCTCGAAGTATGCCTGAAAGATAATATTTTATTAGTTTTACAATTATAATAATACCAAAAATTATTAAATATTACGATAAAGAAATTAAATTTTCTAAATTACTCATCGACGCGGCGTTGTTGACCTCCCTCTTTATCTCTTCCGGCACATCAGCCCACCGTGTCCACAACATAGGGACTCTATCCCTAATCAATGCCCCCACGCAACCCACGTAATAGCGGCGTTTTTTCTCCTGAACCTCCTGATTAGGAGGTTCGTTGATCTGGATCCTTCCCCTGCTCTCAACAGTTCTCCTGAGCGTGTCAAAACATATGACACCTCTCATATTTCTCGTTGAACTGCTAGCGGCTGTCCCTATCACATAAACGACGATTGGTTAATAAAATTAAATATTAGTGTGTTAATTTTAATAAAATATTTAATTAATAAAATCAAATGTTACCTGAACTCGATGACCTGTCTGTCGACTTTCCTTTTCTCTTCGCCGAAATCAGGAGCTCAGGTCTCTCAAATGGCTGCTGATGGTATGCCTCTGCAACACTCACGTACTGAGGCATAGCAGGCCATATGGGCACACCACGAAAGTCGACCTCGGGTATCGCAGGAATGTTGTACGGGAGGTAGAGCTGATTTGGGAGAGTAGGCCCCTCAGTCGAGTCAGCAGCAGACGTTGCCGGACTCGTCATCGGCTCCCGATGAACCTCAGGCATACGGACCTGAGGAACGTCTGCAGCTCTCTCGTCCTGAAATAGCTGTCTACTGAACATCGGAGCATCTAGCCCGAGAGGGGGACGTGAACTGCTCGACGGCCGCCCCGCCTGGAGAAGGGTCTAGTGCCAAGAACTCACACTCCTCCGCGGCTGGGATGAATCCACAGTCCTCCGCGGCTGGGAGGAATCCACACTCCTCTGCGGCTGGCTGGTGGTCCTCTCAGGCTGACTAAGGGTCCTGTCGGAGTCTGCGGAACCGGCGGAACTTCCAAAACCCCTCGATCTGGAATGACGGCCTCCGAAGAACTGTCTGAATGCATCGACCATCTGTAGCTTGAGGCATTAATACATTAATTAATATTAAATTATATTACATTAAATAACAAATTCTAATTAATATAATAACCAATAATACTAACATATTTCAAAACATACTAACAAATTAATATTTAAATTTTAACTAATTTTAAATAATACTAACCATTAACCTAAATATAACTATTTATATACAAATATAACTATATTTCATTATTAACATATATATAAATACAAATAACCATTTATATATTAACAAAAATATAACCATTTATATATTAGACTACCAATTTATATATATAATTAATTTAACAATTTATATATAACAAATTATATAACAATTTATATAATTAAAATTAAATATATAATAATTTCTATACCTAAATTATAACATAAAATATAACAATTAAATTTATTAACAAATATATAACAATTTATATAATTAAAATTAAATATATAACAAATATATAACTATTTGTTATATAACAATTTATATAATTAAAATTAAATATATAACAAATATATAACAATTTGTTAAAATTAAATTTATTAACGAATATATAACAATTTATGTAATTAAAATTAAATATATAACAATTTATATACCTAAATTATAAAATTAAACTAAATTGAAAAAAAAAAAAAACCGGATAGGAGGAGGAGGAGGGGAAGGCGGAGGGGAAGGAGGCCGGAGGAGGAGGAACGATGGTTTGTCGATTTAAGGAGGAGGAGGAGCAGAGCAGCGGATTGGAGTGGGAGAGCGGCGGATTGGAGCAGCAGCAGGAGGAGGAGGAGGAGGAGGAGAGAAAAAAGTCGGCTAGGGTTCGCGAGTTTCTGATTTATAGCAGAAAGAATAGCCGACGATTAAAAAAGATTTCGTCGGCTATTTAAAGAATAGCCGACGAAATCTTTAAAATCGTCGGCTATTTTTTGAATGTCGTCGGCTATGCTTTAAATATCATCGGCTATACTTTGGAAGATCAGCAGCCGTCTGATTTGAGCCATCCAACGGCGGACAATAAAAAGGCGTGGATCGCAAGAGTTTAGCCGACGACATATAATTTTCGTCGGCTAAACTGTTGGTCAAACCACTAAGTCAAACCTCTAAACGCTTTAAAACGGAAATTAGTCTGGTTAAACGACGGTTTCTGGCCTCACCTTCAACAGATAATAGTTTCAAATCAATGAGACGCAACTAATCATATAAAAATTTTACAAAATTGATTTAACGAACGTCAGGCTACCCATAGGAAAACGGAAGTAAAAAACAGTTAACCGCATTATTCGGCACACAGATTTTGTCGAAATCTTGTCATTTTTCAACCGTTGACATATTTCAATATTTCGGTCATATCTTATTTGACGACATATTTGCATTTGAAGAGTGTACGTATAGTAACTATTTGAAACTATACATTCACTTAAACACTTAGTAAACAAGTTAAAGAACATTAGTGCATATGTTCTGATTTTGAATCTAAAAGTTTAGAAAATCTATTCCAACCGTCAGATATCACCGTTAAGATTAAATACATGTATGAAAAAAAATCCAACTACATCTGACAACGTTAAAGGCTCGATCGGGACGGTCAACCGGGTGAGTCAACCCTTTAAACGCTTAGAAATGGTAATTGGCCTGTCTAAATGACGTTTTTTTGCCTGACCTTCAACAGATAATAGTTTCAAATCGATGAGACGCAACTAATCGTATAAAAATTTTTCTCAAAATATTTACCGAACGTCAGGCTACCCATAGGAAAACGGAAGTAAAAAACATTTAACCGCAACATTCGGCACACAGATTTTGTCGGAATCTTGTCATTTTTCAACCGTAGACGTATTTCATTATTTCGGTCATATCTTATTTGACGACATATTTGCATTTGAAGGATGAAGCAATGGTTTGTCGATAATGATAGAAAATGGAAGCTGGTCTTTTTTTGTTTTTTGTTTTAATCATAGCCGATGAAATCAAACCTAGTACTCGTCGGCTATTATTTTGTCGTTTTCTGTCTAAAATAAAATATGTATTTTTCAATATAGATATGGCCGACGAAATCACGCATTTTTCGTCGGCTATTATGAGTATAGCCGACGAAATAATGCATTTTTCGTCGGCTATTCTATGAAAAAAAATAAAAAAATTCAGTGGTTTTACACCTCTTGTATTCCTATGTCCTGTTCATATATAACCAAAATTGAACATAAAAAAAACAGAAACCCAACAGTCAACATATTTCAAATTTTTTTTTTAAGGTGTTTGGAACCCAGCCTGGCTGGGAGGCTCATCCCCACGCCCGTTCATTAGAAATGAGTGGATTACAAATGAAAGGATTACATCATCTAAATTACTTAATCCGTGGGATTGTAATCGGAATCATCGGATGAGTCTTCTTCGGTTTCTGAATTACTCGATAGGGGTAATCTATGTCTTTCCTCACCACTAGAGTCCTCGTTAGTTTCTTCATTTGGATCAACATCAACAAACAGTGGCTCTTCACGTCGAATTCGCACCGGCGTGTCTAGGCGAATAAAAGAGGAGTCAAGAATACCGTTTGAGTTGGGCTCTTGATACGCGGTGCCACCTTCCTCGTTCTCTTCAGCCACTCTAAGTGTAGACGCCCGGTAAATGTTGCGATGGTGGATAGTGTTGACTACTTTCCACGGGTCACCCTTGGCGAGATCATCAAGATAAAACACTTGTTTCACCCATGTGGCTTAAACGAACGGGTCGTCCTCATACCATGATGTACTAGTGTTCACAGAAGTTATGCCGTATTGATCGGTTTTCATGCTCTGCGGCCGTGTGTCAAACCATCTACACTTGAAAATGTGCACTTTCATGCCTTCCCCATAATGCAGTTCCACAACTGAATGGAGAACACCGTAATAGTCAACTCCATCATCCCCACCATGTGCCATAACCCCTGAATTTTGTGTTTTCAGTCTGGCGTCTCTCTCTTCACATCGAAATAACACACCATTCACCTTACACGTCGCATAAACTTTTGAATAGACCGGCCTCATCGCTAGAAGTCTGAGTTCGTGCGACCAATTTGGGTGATTATTATTTTTAATAAGGTCCATCTGCAACCATCAGAATCAACTATAAATATGAATAATTATACACAATAATATATAAATACGTATAGAATAATGTTAAAGTTACGTACACAGCGGCCGAAATACTCTGCGAATGTCCGGTTGTGGTAATCGAGATCACCTCCTACTTGTTCACAGTTTAGATACATGTTCTTCCAAAACTGAACTTCTGGACAGTTAATTAGTACCCACCAATGTGCAATGGCTACCACATAATCTTTCAACTTGTAGGAAACTGGCATGTTTCCACCGAGTACAACATTGTCGGAGAGTATGGAAAGATTGAACTGTGAACGTACATCTTCCGGTATGCTTTCCTGTAACGCTCCTAAATACAGCTTCATGTAGGTGACGCACTCGTGCGCAATATATGTTTCAGCTATACATCCTTCAGTTGCGGATCTGTTTTGGATAAAATCACCGTATTGTCCAAATTGCCTATAAATCAAATTTTTAAAGTGTTATGATAATTAATACATTAATACTAAATCACATATATTGATGAAGAAATTAACATAAGGTGTAAAATACGTACCTTTCCATCGGATACATCCAAGTGAAGTGCCCAAGACCGGTAAGCAACAACTGCCGAGGAAGATGGATCATGAGGTGAGGCATGATGTCGAAAAAATTTGGAGGAAATATCATCTCAAATTTACACATGATATGAACGATGTCTTGTTGTATTTCCCAGAGGTCAGATTTTCTCACTTCCCGTGTGCATACCTTCTGGAAAAATCTTGCCAACGCTACTAACGGCTCCACAACGTGACGGGGAAGGAACGGTCGAATGAAAACAGGGAAGAGACGTTGTAGCAGGATATGATTGTCATGACTTTTCAACCCGTAAAGATTGTTGAATTGTCTGTTCACATACTTGGCTATATTTCCAGCAAAGCCTGAAGGATACTTGGCCCGACTTATCCAATGGAAAATTTCTGATTTATGCTCAGGCTTGACGGTGTAAGGAGCTTGAGGCATTTTTCTCTTCCCTTGTTTCAACCATAGTTGTTTTCTGATATTCATGTTTTGCATATCAGTGCGAGCCTTAGGACCGTCTTTCGTCTTCCCCTCCAAGTTCAGCGTTGTGCCCACTACACTTTTAGAAACATTTTTTTCTATGTGCATAACGTCTAGGAAGTGACGGATCAGCAACTCACACCAGTACGGGAGTTCCCACAATATGCTCTTATGTGTCCAGAATTTGTACTCCTCAGGTCTTTCAGGTATTTCCGCTACAATATCGGGATGATTGCTGAGGGGCCCAAAATCGTACTCATTAAGTACTGCTAAAATTTGTCTTCCCGTCCATCTTCTGGGAGGACCACCGTGTTCTTCGGTTCCATCAAATGCGGCGAACTCGTAACGCCAGTGGTGATCCGCCGGAAGGAACACACGATGACCCATTCTGCATATCTTGTTGCAATGAGGGGTGCTCCCATAATCGCTGAGGCACTCTGGACAAGCCTTGTATCCCCTAACAACGCTGCCCGACAACATCCCATATGCAGGAAAATCACTGATGGTACCAATAACCATGGCATGCATCTGGAACATCTCCTCCTTGTACTTGTCAAAAGTGGGATGACCAACGTCCCACAATACCTTAAGCTCTTCAATCAATGGTCTCATATACACATCGAGACATTTCCCTGGGTAACCAGGCCCCGGAATCAACAACGTCAACATATTATATTCCTTCTTCATGCACATCCACGGAGGAAGGTTGTAAGGTACCAAAACCACCGGCCATATACTGTATGAAAGACTCATGGTGCCGAAAGGGTTGAACCCGTCGGTTGAGAGCCCGAGCCTGACGTTTCTGACATCTGACGCAAAATGAGGAAACTCATTGTTTATATGCTTCCAAGCCGCTCCGTCAGAGATGTGTGTCATGATATCTGCGTCTCCCGCGTCCCGCTCACCGTGCCATCTCATAGCTTTTGCGGTGGTTTCTGACATGTACAACCGCTCAAGCCTATCTCTCAACGGAAAATACCGAAGCACTATCACAGGTTTCCTATTGCCTGCTCCCGTCAACTTATATCGGTCAGACTGACATATCGGACATGCGTCAAGGCTAGCAAGGTCATTCCCTTCTGCATCTTTACCCCAGAAGAGAACGCAGTCAAATGCGCATGCATGGATCTTAATGTAGGAAATCCCTAGATCTTTGAGGATACTTCGGACCTTATGGTGATTGGTAGGATTACGATGACCCTCCTTCAATAACGAAGAAGTGTACTGTAGATATTCATCCACTTGCCTGATAGTCGATTTTGTCTCGACTTTAATTCTCATTACCTCCATCACACTTTGAAGAACTGTCTTCTCAGAACTTGAAGACACAGGGGTCTGTTGCAATGCAATCAGTTTGTTGTACTTGTCAAAGGCAGCAGTGTTGACAACTTGTGGGAAGGGCTGCACCGGGTCATGCATATATTGTTCCCCACGTACACCGCTTTCAAAAGGAAACACGTCGTTGACGAATGCCATTGTTGGTTCGTTGGATGTACTACTACTGCCCGCCTCAAAAAACTGCCCATGATCATGCGATCCATCTAATGATGGCTCACCGTGATATATCCAACGCGTGTACTTCGGCCAAAACTCTTTACTCTTTAGGTGCTCCCATACTGTCCTAATCGGAAATCGACACATATCACTGCGACACCTACATTTATTGAACGGGCAATAATGGTATTCATTTCCGTTTGTATTTTCCTCGTCGAACTGCAAAAAATTCACAACTCCTGTAGTGTATCGTCGGTCATGCCTTGGAAGCGAAATCCAACTCTTATGGTATTTTCCTTCAACACTCCCCCTTGTGCCAAGTCAAAGACGAAATGGTGCATATGGTGTTGCCTCATTAAAAACCTTGCCAAGTAACAAAACCCAGTGGGACAAAATAAAACTTGGACGAAGGGAAAAAGAGCACAACGCACCTATTACATTTGAAAACAACATGTATGTGCTAGACTCCCCCTGATGTCTGCACCTCCCCCTGATTTCTACATTAATCATGGGTTTCTCCCTGATTCTTTCATTTGATCAAGGGAGCTTCAGTCTTATTAGCATACTTATGCATTTTCACATGTTTTTCCAAATATGACTTTGAGCAATGATTTAGTAACTAAATCTTGCCACATCGTCCTCAGATCCAACTTGATTTACTTTGATCTTTGAGGATAAGGTTGTTCATGAACCGAACACATTGGTTCATATTGAACATCAGGTTCACTCGTGGTATGACCTTCATATAACAAAACAGTCATAACTTTGTCTAGAGTATGGATGAACCATTAAGAGATTTGAAATTGATCTGTGACAACAGATTTTCTTATTTCACCTTTAATGCGTTTTTCTTTACGCATAGTTAGCTATGACGTGGATAATTTCTTTATCATGTCACATTCTATGTAGAGATTGAATAAGCCCAAATCTTTCATATCTTTAAGTATTTGAAAGAACCAGTTGCGTTGCGTGGGCGCAGAGCTAAACATAGCTTTACAAATTCTCATCGAATGAGAGGTCGAGTCCTACATATTGTGTTTAAGTACAATCATACGTGATTGCACTTGTATAGGAATTTCATTTCCCAACACTTCTTCATCATCTTCCTTTAGATGATAAATGGATCTATTATTAGAGTAAAGACTTCGACTGATCATGGGAATATATGTAGGCCTCACTTTATTCTTTAGAGTGCCTAAGCCGATTGATGGATGATCACCATCATTACAGTCCTTGAGTTCCGTTTCAAGACTGTGTATTCCCAAAATCTTTTTCATTCTCAACTTAGGATTTACAGTACACTGAGTTTCTCTTATTTCATTTAGAGTTCATATATATATCCATAATGAAAACGCAAGGGCATAATTCATCAATTTCTTTCCAATCAAGTAGTCACTTTAGTGAACGTTTCAATTTCTTTTGCAAACGTACTCATGTGATCTAGAGTCACTTGATTTGGGTGGATCAAGTCCGTTTAGGATCCTCATGTATATCTCTTAATTTAGATCCCCATAGAGATATATGTTTTGATCACTTTTCGTAAGCTGCATGTTCAGTTTTTCAGAAACTACCAAACTGACAAGGTAGTGGAGTGCAATGACATCCATTACGAGAGATTGTCTCATCGTAGTCCATTACGAGAGAATATCTCCTCGTAGTCGATTCCAGTGCGTTTTTGAGAGACCTTGCGCCATAAGGTGAGTTTGCATACTCTTATTCTCAATTCACAACTCCTGTAGTGTATCGTCGGTCATGCCTTGGAAGCGAAATCCAACTCTTATCCGGATCCATATATATATAGCCTGAAAATAATATATATATATATATATATATATATAACTTTAATTAATAAAAAATTAATTAACACATACATATATATATATATATATGTATAAATCCTTAATAATTAATTTCATTACAATATATATTATTATCAACATCAACTCATATATATATATACCATTAACAACCATTATTTAAGTTACACTATATATCAACCATTATTTAAGTTAATTACACTATCAACAACCATTAATTAACATATATATATATATATATATATATATATAATTAAACTCCACACACACATGCACACACACACATATATATATATTTTAACACTAATTAAAATAACATCAAATTAAAACACATAATTAAACTCTAACTTAAAATCAACTCAACTACAACTCAAAATCAACATATATACATACATTCTAACACTAAAACAACAATAAAACAAAAAATCACTTACTAACTCAAAATCACTAAAACTCAAAATCAACTCAACTAAAACTCAAAATCAACATATATACACATATACGTACCTATATATAGCTCCACAATGTAAGAGAGGACGGATTTCAACAATACCCTCAGATTTTTCACTCTTTCTCCCGTTTTTTTTTCGTTTTTTTTTTTTAAATGAGCAGCTGCTCAGATCTGAAAATATATAGACTTATAGCCGACGAAAATGTCAATTTCGTAGGCCAAAATTTCAAAAGTTTTCGTTGGCTAATGTTGCAGAGAAAGGCCGACGAAAATCTAAAATCGTCGACTGAAATATAATATAGCCGACGATTTTTGTTTATACCAACGAAAAAACAGTATCGTCGGCTATGGTTACACTATGGCCGACGATTTTGTTTTCCCACCGACGAAAAATAAAATCGTCGGCCATTCTATGGAATTACCGACGAAAATTTTTAGTCGTCGGCCGTTTTTTTTTTCTGGTCGGGAAAACCCTTTTTTTCTGGTAGTGCGTTCCTTCCCACTCTAATCAATTGGGACGGACCAGGACAGGCCTGACGTTTCTAGATATCAATCCCGTCCCATCCCGACAAATTTCGGGACGGATTCGAAATCACGGTTTTTTATGCCTACCCCTACATATTACAAAGGTTATTCCACAATTAAAGCTCATAACTAAACTAAAACTGAATCACATGAAGAAGCCCAAAATACTAAAGGGTACAGTTATTATTACCCCACAGTCTGCTTTGTTCACCCCACAATTCAATTTCAGCTCAACACCGCCACATTAAATAATTAAAAATAAAAAAATAAAATCAGCATCCAGCTCAACACCGCCACCAGCCACATAATTGTTTCATAGCCTTTTTGTGCTTCTTCTATTCTAATTAAGGTCTTAGTTCTTGGCCTTCATGATTTTCACCACGGTTTGAGTAGAGAAAGTACTAAGGGAAATAAAATGACAATAAAACATAAAATAAAAGAAGAGGGAGACCGAGATGGAATTTAAGTATATAAAGGACGAAGCAGTGAAAGAAAATGGGGGGAAAGGGAGAGAGTTTGACTCTTTTAATTATGTAATTATAATTTCTATTATTTTTTTCTAAGGGTAAAAGTGGAAAAATAATTGAAATATGATTATGGAGTTAATAAAGAAGACGGTGGCGTGGCGCCGGAGTAGTACTCTTGAGTCTTGACTTCCAAATGCTTAATAATTTTCCGCCATCCCCATTCTGTGCGCACAATGAAATTGCATGTAAGGAAGTAGAATAAGAACAAACAAAGTACTTAATTTGTAAAGGTAGTCATGGAGGAAGAGACCACCAAGCAACACGTGCATGCAAGCTACGGTGGTTTGCCAGTACTACTGCAAGATTTTGGTGTGATGTTAAGTGAACAGACAAATCCCTGTCGATTCTCCGAGGGTTGAATGAAGACGAATTCGAAGTTGTGGAAAAAGAGAAACACAGATCGAAGAGGATGAGGTGTCCGATCCAGATGGAAGAGGGTAGCAGATGCCATATATAAATGATCACCGGACACAAGGTCCCTTATAGCCCGTCCGACGTTGCTTCCGCGAGAGAGTGCCTTCGGACCAGGCATAAATCACTTATAGGAACTACCGCGGCGGCTTCTATAGGTTTAGGATTATAAGGACATCTCCAATGGGAGGTCCTAAACCCTAAAATTTAGGGGTCCTAAATTTTTTTGCTCTCCAATGGTGAAAATTTGGGGTCCTATACCCTAAAAATTATGAGACCCGTCTCATTTGAAGTCTCATTTTGAGACTCCGTATAGGACGCGTCCTATAATCGGAGGAGAGAGGAAGCTTGCACGTGCTCTGACAGAGGAGAGAGGAGAAGAGAAGACGAGACGCGCGGAAGAGGAAGAAGAAAGGAGAGACGCGTGGAAGAGGAAGAAGAAAGGAGAGACGCGCTAGCCGACAAAAAAAGGAGGGCTGCACCACGCGCAACGCGCGCCTGAAGCGAGGCGAGTGGGAGACAGCTGCTGTTGCCGCAGGTCCCGCGCGCGCAGGTCGATCACGTGGGTCGGCCGACCGTTGCCCCCCCCCCCCCCCCCCCCCCCCGTGCCTCCAACGGGTCATTTTTATCCAACGGCTACAATTTAATCTTCATCTAATCCAACGGTCTCAATTCATTCTTGAATTTTTTTAATTTTTGTATTTTCTTAAATGAATTTTTGATCTGACGGTTCACGATATAGATTTGAAATTAATCGACGGTTCGCATTTAAACTAATTTTAATTTTATATAAAACTGTAATAAAAGTGACGAAAAAAATAATTAAAATTTTATTCTAGTTTAGTTAATTATGTTTTCAATTAATGATGTTAATGTACTTTATTTTAATTAATAATGTATGCAATTAATTATGCATCATTAATAATGTATGCAATTATTGACACATGATTAAATAAACGAGTAAATTCAATTAAAGAGGGGATGTCAATGCCCACTACAACCATATCCACCGAAAACAAACCAACAACAAGCAACAAACCAACAACAAACAACAAACCAAAAGGAAGACAGCCTAACTTACAGGAAAGCAAAAACAAACAAACGAATAAACTTGGTGGGCTGCCGGTTTGATACAAGTTAGCCATTGTTGCGCTCTCGCCACTGTTTCAAAGCCCAACCGTGTTCCACTAAATCCGATCTTAGTGAAGCAGATATCACTGGACATCGAATCTTGTTGGAACGGGCACGTACAAATGCATGCCTTTGTTGGGGATCACGCTCCATCTCATGATCATAACTCTTTTTATCATATATAGCAGCTCTTCTTGGACGAGTCGGGATGTCGTCTTCGTCAAATTCATATTGCTCATCTTCATCACGCTCATATTCTACTATCATGTTGTGCAAAATAATGCACGTCATCATGATGTATTGTAGGCTCTCCCTACTCCATAAACGAGCTGGACCTCTCACAATTGCAAAACACGCTTGGAGAATACCAAATGCTCTCTCCACGTCTTTCCTGAACGCCTCTTGCATCCTTGTAAAGTGTCTTGTTGCTGGAGTGGTAGGATTTTTTATGGCTTTGACAAGAGTTGCCCAATTAGGGTAGATGTCGTCCACTAGATAATAACCTTGACGGTACGTACTGTTGCCCACTTTGAACTCCACCTGAGGAGCTTCACCTCTGCATACCTCATCGAACAATGGCGATCTTCCAAGGACATTGAGATCGTTGAGGGAACCTGGAAGTCCGAAAAATGCATGCCAAATCCAAGTATCATACGAAGCCACTGCCTCTAAGATTATTGTAGGTTTTCCCTTGTGACCTTGAAATTGCCCGGCATGGGCAGTTGGCCAGTTTTTCCACTGCCAATGCATACAGTCAAGACTACCCAACATACCCGGAAATCCACGATCTGCAGCTTTGTTTGTTAATCTTTGTAGATCTGCCACAGTTGGTTTGCGAAGATATTCTTTGCGGTACACAGCCCATATAGCTCTTGTAAAATGATCCAACACTTCAAGAGCAGTTGATTCAGCAATATCAAGAAACTCATCGGTCAAGTCAGCTGGTAGACCGTACGCGAGCATCCTCATAGCGCATGTTAGCTTCTGTTCGGTGGAAAGGCCGAGTCTGCTGGTGGCATCCATAGTCTGTACAAAGTACGGGTCGTGGTTGGCCACGCTACGCATCATATTGTCAAAGAGATGAGGTCGCATACGGAAGCGCCTTCGAAAGCGCCTACATGGTTCAGTGAAATATAGAGATTTCAAGCGCTGATCCATCATTTCCCGATCTCTTTGTATGTACTCCCACCCTTCCGAAGAACCGCCCCATTGTGCGGCTTCATCTTCTTCCATCATCTCCACTTGGTGGGCTGCCGCAGACATGAAGAGGCCTTGTTGTTGTCGTCTCGGAACATCTTCTGCTTCCTCCTTCTTCAGTAATTTCTACAACCTATTCATGGCGGAAAACAAAACTCAAAGTATGAAACAATAACTTAGAAACCACAATTTGTTTGTGGGAGGAGGAGTGTTTGTGAATTGGTGAGATATGATGGAGTGAAAGACTCCGTTTTTATAGAAGATGAACATGATCTCGGAAGATAGCTAAACTGACACGTGGCAGATAACGAAATCTCGACAACGAATTAAACATTGACACGTGTCTACCAAACTCTTGTCCGATTTGTGATAATATCTATGTAAAATTTAATTTCAAATCATATTCACCGACACATGTCGACCGTACACGTGTCTACCAAAATCTTATCCGATTTGTGATAATATCTATGTAAAATTTAATTTCAAATCATATCCACCGACACATGTCGACCGTACACGTGTCCGATTGTGGAAAATGCATACGGGTCCAAAATTCATTTTTTTTTTCAAATGAATATTATATTTATTTATCATGTACAATAATAGTTTATAAATATAAATTATTATTAATTACAACATAAAATAAAGAAAAATTAAATATATAAATATAAGACCCCATTATAGGACCTTACCATTGGAGATGGTTAAAGTCCTATAATGAATAGTGTTCAAGTGAAGTCCTATAATAGGTATAAGACCTCATTATAAGACTTCATGGTTTGAGATGCCCTAACGGTTTCCTCTATTTGAAGGCCTTTTAGCAAGGGTTAAACTAATTGCCCCTATTAATACAAGGTAATACGTACTGCATGACATCAAAGTGAACTACAGGCATGCATTTACATATGGTTGTGATAATTAATGCCGGCCAAACCCTATACTAGCAATGCCTGCTATGGACGTACGTCCAAACATAGCTACTGAAGTCCATAGAGACTAATTCTCGATCGATCCACTAGTTTTATACCAGCCAACTAGGAAAAAGTTCGAAATTATTAGAAATTAAGGTTAGGCAACGCTTTCCACAGTTTGCAAACTTAAGTCACAAGTGAATCCTGAAAATAGTATAAAGCTTGAAGATATAATTAGTTAGACTGTATTTAATTGTTAGGTAAAGATATGATTTTCATTAGTATAAATATAACTGCATGCAATCTCTTTTCTCACACGCTGCACTCGTTTAACTTGCTCATTTACACTAATATTTTCTCAAATGGCAACTTTGAAGTTGTTGGTTTCTCTCTCCCTCATCTTTGCTATCATCTCCCTCCCTACTCCATCAAGCGCACAAACTTGCAATGACAGGACTCGCCCCAGGTAACACACTATTACCCAGAGTAAATCCTGCGGGGACCATTTCAAGGGAGGTTTTTACCGAAAATTCGGTATAACCTCTCTTAAAATGGACAACCCTGACCTGGAAAAACAAAATCAAAAAAAAAAAAACACTTCAGCAATACCCAGCCTGACTCCTGGAGCCACCTGCTCCCCCAAAACTAACTAACTTCTAAAAAAAAAACCAACAACAGTTCGCTTTAAGTAAAGAAAACAATAACCAAAAAGTTTCCGAAAAACATTAACACTTGGGGTTCAACCCAAAAGTAGTAAAAGTAAGTTTATAAACAAATACACACTCGAGTATCAGAGCACTATACACCCAAAGAAACTAAAAGATACAAGTAGGCTATACTAATAACCTACAATTCAAGCAGCGGAAATGAGGAACTAAAATCCTTGTCTCGGGCACCGGACTACTCTGCAAAATTGGGCAGTTGAAACGAAGGGCCCAGGGAAAGTAATTCAAAACATCAGCGTGAGTGGACAAAAAGTTCTACAAATAAATATAATACTTTAATAAACATTTATATATTACTTTCCACATTTTTCATAATGTAAAGAAAATCACGATGCATGCACACTTTTTATAATGTAAAGAAAATCACGATGCATGCTTTCACAACAAAATGTTATTTTAAAATATTCTTTACACGAAAACATATCCCAGCCCCGCTGGTTCGGGAATTATATAAATAAAAGAAATCTCAAAGGTTCCCGAATACCAAGTAAAATAAGGAATTTAACAACCGGCCAATCCCCTTGGCCCAAATAATAAGTCGAATAAAACAGGGGAATGTCGAACCACCATAATATAACTGGAGCCTCGTCAGGCTCAGGGTCTCAGAGTCCTATAGACTCTTCCCACGTCTGATATCCAGACGCGTCCCGCCTCAATATAATACAACCCTACGTCGACCACCGAGCGTGAATTTGACCTATATGGTCAAGTCGTCACTTCGCGTGGGATGAGGCCCCGCTAGCTAGAGTCAATAAAATAATAATCCGACCCTCGTATGGTGAAAACAAATCCGGAAAACAAATCAAAGCACAATTCCCCTGATAAATCATAAACCAGTACGGTCCTTGACCGTACTTCTGAGGCTTATAAGTATATTTAAATCGAATCCTGGCCTCATAGAAAAATGAATAAACCAACATGTCCAATATATCATACTATTCAAAACAGTTCAACTCATATGATCCACGAAAATTTCATTTTCCGGTTAAGTATCAATATACATATAATCTCAATGATATTAGGTTAATCCAATTTAATTGATAAACCATTTAAAAATCGAAAAGAAGAAATCATTATTTCAAATAACTTTATTACTCTTCGATAATTCAAAGCATTATCAAAATAATTACCCTACATATATAAATCCCCATAAAATCAAATATTCATGCATGCATCAATTTTAAAACAAATGTCCACTCACAGAACTAGGTCGATCTCCGTCCGGAGTCCTCCTCACGCTGAGGCTCTCCTCGGCCTGTAAAGGAATATATATTTAGAAAACCCGTACTCGATAACAAATATAAAAGCTTAAAATATGGACGTCCTCCCTCGCACGTATCCTCCAAAATACGGATAGATTCTAACTGAATTTAGTCCAAATATCCTAATTAAAACCCTTAACTCCTTTACTCATTTACCTTTTACCTTTTTCTCTTTAACTTCTCAATTAACTTCTCTACCACTGCTGCCCTCATCTCAGTCATTACGACTCCTTGCAGCCGCCCCAAAACCGCGGCTAAAACATTCCCCATCAATTCTCAAAAAATATAATTATCCAAAAAAAAATTGAACAATTTCCTTAACCCCCCTCAAAAATCCTTCAAAAATTCCAAATTAAAGTTAATACACTGCATTCATCCTAATTAACCAAATTTCATCCTCAAAATACCCCCACAGCGGCGGCGCCGGCGGCGGCAGCGGCGGTCAACACTGCCGCCGCCACCAAAAATTACTAAATTTTAATAGAAGGTTCATCTCAACATTTCTAACATTTTTCCCTTCTACAACAATCACCAATTTCAAGCCTAAGGGGGTCAATTTATAAAAATCCCCAATTCGGCACTGTTCATCATAAACCCTAGAATTTGAATTTGTTGATTTCTCCTTACTTACTGTAAATTGACCCAATTCCTTTTAGGAGATTGTTCCTGGCATCCTAAGCTTCAATTCAATACTAAGAACTCAATCAACAACAACCCGAATAGCAAGAATCAATGAATTGAAATCATAAACAGTAATCGGTATAAACCGATTGATTCCGCTCAAACGAAGGCGAGATGGGATGAGATACCTACCTAGACTTGTAGAGGAGGAGAGCAGCTTCGTTTGGGTACCAAGAACGCCACCTATGGTGGCCGGACGGCGGCGCGGCACGGGTGCGGGGAGAGGGAGAAGAAAATCAGAAATTTTCTGATATTTTGGCCTTTTACCAACTTACCCTTACTCAATTCCTTTTATACTTACTACTAAAATGGATACTACCGTCTTTACGTCTCAACTTTTGCGTTCTAACTCCGATTTCAGCTAATAATATACCGATGAGTCCGTAACGACGACCTCTTCGATATACTCTAAATTATTTATCCTTCCCAAAATTAATTTTTCCAACTATTTACTTGATCACTCGGAAGATTTACTCGCAGTAACACGTACTACTTATATAATTTTTAATTATACTAAGGGTCGGGATGTTACATGCAATCCCTCAGGAACTCTTGTTTGCAAGGGAAAGTCGTACCCTAAATATACATGCTCACCGCCGGTAACATCAGCAACCAAAGCCTTGCTCACACTCAACGATTTCAGCGAAGGCGGTGATGGGGGAGGACCGTCATACTGTGACGGAAAATATCACTCAAACAGTGAGCGGGTTGTGGCACTTTCCACTGGGTGGTTTGCTAATAAATCGAGATGTGGGAAGATGATAAAAATTACAGCAAGTAACGGAAAGACTACGACCGCAAAAGTGGTGGACGAATGTGATTCGCGTGCTGGTTGTGACAAGGAGCATGCAGGTCAGCCGCCGTGCAGGAATAATATCGTAGATGGGTCTGCAGCTGTGTGGAATGCTTTGGGACTTAATAAGAATGAAGGTGTTCTTCCAGTGACTTGGACCATGGCATAGTTAGCTATACTATCATGCCATCTGCACCTCCGCTAAATAATACATGAAATAAGTACCATATGATTAATCCAAGAGCTAGGGATATATCATAGGAGGTTGAATTCATAATAAATATAAATACATTTCCATACCGTTGGTGTTTGTTTTTGTTATGTGTGATGAGTTTATATTACTTCCGTAGATAAATTGTCAAACTACCAGATAATTTGAATTTCTGAATTCCGGCAAAGTTACCCCAGAATCTTCAGTACAATCTCTCTACTCTTAAAAAGCTAGTTGCAATGTGGTGTGGCAAAAATGCATAGTAGATGTTTAAGAGAAATTAATACAGAAGTAATGGGAAAACTACATGCAACTGCATGTCAGCTGCTGTGACTGGACGTGCTAATGGGCATGCATGTCAGCTGCTGTGACTGGACGTGCTAATGGGCGTGCATGTCAGCTGCTGTGAGGGAATAACATATTTTCACTGTTACCAAGTCACGCGCTTTAAAGTTTTAATAAATTGTGTTTTATTTAATTTATCATTTACATTACAATAAATAATATAAAAAAATTAATATAAAAGAAAATAACTAATTCGGAAAAAAAAAAAATTCTACTGACTAACAACACACAACACACGTGCATCATACGGATATGAGGGAATAACATATATGATAGAGAACGAGACTGTAACTGTGTGGAATGCTTTAGGATTCGCTCAAGATCTAGGTGTTATACCAATGAGTTGGTCCATAAGCCAAGTCGGCCGTCGACGCTGGCCAAGGTGGATTGTTGTTTGACCAGAGAGAGAGAGAGTTCTGACTTCTGAACATAATTGTCCACTAACAGATTAAGTTTGACCACAAATCCAAATATCCAATAGTTATCCATGAAGACTGCCCACTTAAACTTTTAATTTTTTTGTTTAATCATTTTGTTTGAGTGTTGCTATTGGGACCTCCACATTTGCTCATTAGACCTCCGATACTTTCTACACCTCCATTATACTTTTGAATATAAGCATTTACTCACTAGACCTCCATTCAAATTACCGAAATAACCTTAAATATGTTATTCACATATATTTCAATAACTTACTCATTCAACCTCCTATTCACTCACTAGACCTCTATTTCTTAATTTTTTATTTATTTCATGTGTAAGATCTAATGAGATAAATCAAAACATAGGATATACAAATATTTCACACACTAGCATATGCCCTTGTACTATTTCAATAGTTACTAGTGTGTTGCAAATATATTTAAAGTCTAATAAGATATATAAAAATATTCAATATATATATATATATCAAAACAATTGACTTTTTTTTTTCTTCATGTTGCAAACTTATTAAAATATATGCGCTTAGTTTTCAACACTTAGTTTTGACCTTATATTTTGTATATGCGCTTAAACATGTATAATTATAGTAACTTTATGTCACATTAACAATCTTATAATTTATATATTTGCTTAGTTTCAACACTTACTGAAATTAGAAAATAAATTTGATAAGGAAAATAATAAATAACATTATTATTGAATTGGAAAGTCTATAGATAATAAATATAATACTCTTTTTATACACTTATTGTCCTCAATAGTCTTTATGCAAGATGATACAAATGTAATTCAATAATTGAAAATAGAGGGAGGTCAAGTGAGCAAATGTGGAGGTTCCAATAGCAACACTCTTTTATTTTATTTCAAAGATGATTACACCATTACTACAAGGTACGTAAATACTGCATGACATCAAAAATTACTCTTCTAGAAAAGATGATGACGCCAAAATTAACAAGTAGATTAACCGCATGCATGTACATATATATAGAATGTATTATAATAATGCTGCCAAACAGGGGCGGATCCAGCCCGTTCGCTACTTGGGCTCCCAAGTAGTTTTTTGGGGAAAAAAAATGTTTTAGACAGAAATCGTCCCCAACCCCAGGTCGTCTCTCTTCTCTTCTCACTCTTCTGCAGACTGCACTGCAGAAATCGGGACCCTGCCGCGGTGCCGCCCCTGCTGCTGCCGCTCCTGCCGCTCCTCCCGAATCCCGATTCCCTACCCTGCCGCCCCCTGGTCCCGAGTCCCTAATCGGCGTTGAGGTTCAGACGAGGAGTCGAGGATTCCGGTAAGTGCCAAGTGCCAACCACACAGTTTGTTCTTGTTGAACTTCCTTTAAGCTCTTGGTCTCTTGGCTATATAGATATTGGTATATATAGGATTATCTTCACATGCAGCATGTCCTTTTTCTTTCTTTTTCAAGCTTCTGAGAAACAATTTTGTATCCGATTCACAAGCTTATGAGAAAATCAAACAACAAATTCCAAAGCAACTTATGTATTGTTTGAATCTTGGATGGTAATTTATTAATTAGATTAGTTGTAGATTTATACAGGGCACAAGCCCAAGCAATATGCCGAGCAAATCAATTAATCAAATCAATCATTCTCTGTGTTATGTGTGGTGAGGAAATAGAATGAATCAGTTACTTTACCCCATCCAAGTTTCTTCAGAGCAATTAGAATATTGTAACTATCAATTTATAGATCATTAATTAGGTGCGGTTCTTATCGATAATGATCGAGGGGATGATTAAGCCTTTAACTTGAGATATTGGGCGTGGTAATGAGATATTGGGTGCATTTGGTATTGAATAAAAATGGCTTTAAGCCTTTAACTTGATCGAAACTGCGATTTTGGCAGTGAAAGGACTTTACTTGAATGCAAAGGAATGGTAATATGATTAAACCTTGAAGATTAGAGATTCTTATATCTACTTTCTGAGAGTTGAAGCTAAAATTTATCTGTGGTGATGCTTAAGTTTTATAATTTCCGCTGTTGTTGTATTGGGCTCAGTAGAATGGAGATTTTCAGTGTGAAATGAAAATGTGAAATGTGCATATAGTTTGATTTGTTGATTTCTTTCTTATGTTGTCACTCACCTCACCTACAAGTTGTGTGACTTGTGTCAAATTTTAAAGTCATCAGCTAGTTTGCTTGTTCCTTTGATGACATTTTTATATTTTTAAGGTCAACTTAGAAATAAAATGAATGATGATTTTCTTGATGATTTAATGGTTCTTTATATTGAAATGACATATGCGGATAATATTGATAATAATGATGTAATTGCTGAGTTTGAAATGAGCGGACCTCGTAGGGTAAAATTTAGCTAGCTATGTAATTTATGTAATTTACAAGGTTTTGGTTATATGTCTCTCATGTATTGTGTTTTGAATGGTAATATCAAAGACGTGAGGATGGGCCTCCCATTGGGTTCCAAACCTCGAAAAAAAATATTCAGTTTTTCTTATTCTTAAATCTAGCCCTAGGTATATCAAAATCCTGGTTCCGGCCCTGTTGCCAAACCTTATAATAGCCAGCGAGGGACGTCAAAACTTACTCTTTTAAGTGCATAGCGACCGTAGAGCAACTATTAAAAAGATTAGGCAACAGTTTCCACAAATTGCAAACTTACTAAGACACGAGTTAGTCCTGAAAATAGTATAAAGCCTTAAACTTTAATTATTTAGATTGTAGTTACTAGTTAATTGTTAGGTATAGATATGATTGTCATAAGTATAAGTATATGTGCATACAATCTCTCTTAACTGCCCCTTCATCCACTAGTTGACATTGCTCTAACCTTTTCTCAAATGGAAAGTTTGAAGTTGTTGGTTTCTGTTTCGCTCATCTTCACTATCATCTCCCTCCCTCTCCCATCAAGTGCGGATACTTGTAATCCCTCAGGAACTCTGGTCTGCAGGGGAAAGTCGTACCCTAAATATACATGCTCACCGCCAGTAACATCAGCTACCAAAGCATTGCTCACACTCAACGATTTCGGCGAAGGCGTTGACGGAGCAGCACCGCAATCTTGTGACGGAAAATATCATTCAATAAAGGAGCGAGCTGTGGCACTTTCCACTGGGTGGTTTGATAACTATTCGAGATGTGGGAAGATGATAAGAATTACAGCAAGTAATGGAAAGACAACGACTGCGAAAGTGGTGGACGAATGCGATTCCCGTGCTGGTTGTGATAAGGAGCATGCAGGTCAGCCGCCGTGTAAGAACAATATCGTAGATGCGTCTGCAGCTGTGTGGAACGCTTTGGGACTCAATCTTGATCTGGGTGTTGTGTCGGTGACTTGGTCCATGGCATGATCAGCGAGCTAGCTACTAACGTAGCATCTGCACTTGAGCTATGATTGTATACATAATTTTAGGACCAAGAACTATTGATTGGATACTATGTGAGGTTTCGTTTCGAATAAATGGCAGTATGTTTGCCAATACTGTTGATGTTCGTGTTTTTTATGTGTGACTTTTTTCTTTATAAATTCAATAAGTAAAATTATAATATCAGCTAATTCAAAACTTCAAAATTATGGCAAAACTGTCTCATTTCTACTCGTACGTTAGATGCTAGATGAAGTGTGGTGGCAAAACTGCAGAAGTGAACGTACGTTAGAAGTCTTTGAGATGCATATTTCAACCATACATGGGTCTTGTATGGATGTAAAGACTGAAAAATCAAATCACAATGCAATTATCCTTGATCGAGTTGTATCCTACACAACTGAAAACCACTCTATAGAGTCATTATTTGAATGGAAATTAAAAAAAAAAAAAAAAAAAAAAACTTCGTCATATATATCGGAGGCTTTGTGGGTACTGGGTTGTATGAGATTGTGTATGAGAAGCAAAAACTTTGACATCACTTTACGTTCTTAATTACCTTCAGCAAGTTCCATAAAATGAAATTCTTGGTATGCTTAAAATCATCCCTCACTTCTGAGTAGTACAAATATCCTTACGAGTTAGATGACAAGTCCTTTAAAAAATTTGGCATCGATCTCTTTTCCTCGATCGTCTTCACTTTCAGCTCGATCACCGCCTCTTCAATGCTCCATCGATCTGTATCTCCTCGTGCAAAAACCTTCGACAACCTATTGCTCCTACTATCATACTACAGAAAAATGCAACGAGGACCATTAATAGTGATGCGGCAGAGGCTTATCGGAACCCATCATACATGCGGTAGTGATAGCGTACAAGCTTATAAATCATCAACTTCTCCTAAGCCGAGTATTTAACCCTAAATTGTAAATCCTCGGGGAACCTAGCTTGTAATGGAAACTATTACCATTTGTACTCATGATGCTCTCATTTGGAGGGTCGCATGTAGTACCTTGCCGTATATTATACCCATAATATTTAACTAACTTACAAAATTTACCATATTTCTATACTAAATTTACATATTGACAACAAATTTACAACATATGTTTTATATATTTACATATAATTAAAGAAAAATGATTTGGGACCTCAATGTGGCATTTGATTTGTGGCATCAATCCTATGTGGCATGTAATATTATCATGACACATCACTAATTAGAAAAACCATGCAAAATCATTATTAAGTAAATAGACAATCATATCCCTCTCGATCCAACCGTTCTCCATCATTATATATTTTTTAATAAAAAAATCATTTTTATAATTTTTTTCTCTTTTAAATTTTTATCGCAGTAATATTTATATTTAAACTTCAAAATATAATTTAAATATGGGGTATTCATAATTTAGGGCTTTTAAAGGCCCAAAATTAGAAAAAAGGCCTAAAGTTTGACATGTTTATAAAAAAGGGCACTAGTAAACAAATAACCTTAGAACATAAAATAATTACAAATATGCCACTGATTAAAAGAAGAAAAAAAAAACTTATTCGTCTCTCTCTCCACCCCAGCCATTTAACACCACCTCTCTCTCTCTCTCTCTATATAATCAAAACTCCAATCTCTGTCTCTCCCCTTCTCTCTCTCTCTCTCTATATAATCAAAACCCCAATCGACACCGCTTACGACGCCGGCGAGGTCGTACTCGTGGTAGAGAGACAAGATCCCACAATGCAGCTGAGCAGCCTTTGCGAGATCGAGCTTCTCCGGCTCGGCGGCGAGGTCGTGGAGCTTCTTGGAGAGGTGGAGGGCGCGGAGGGTGTGGTGGAGGAGCTCAGAGGTGGAGTGGAGGTTGGAGAGCTGGACAGTGAGGGCGGTGATGGATCGGAGCAGGTCGGAGAGCCGCATATTTAGTATTTACCCTCTCTCTCTCTTAATCCACATCTTCTTCTTCCCTCTCCACCTTCCTCCTCCGATTCAAATCACTCTCTCACTCTCTCTCTCCTACTCTTTCTCTCTCTAGATCTTACTCTCACTCTCTGAGACGTCATGGTGGCTCCTCGATCTCTGCTCCTCCTCCTACTCCTCGCCGCCTTCCTCGTCCACAATGCGGCGACGACTACTCTCTTCTCGCGCCTCGTCCACCGCTTCTCCGACGAGGCCAAGGCTCTCATGGCCTCCCGGAGCTCTGGCGACGCCAAGTGGTGGCCACAGCGGAACTCCATGGAGTACTACCACCTCCTCGTCAACTCCGACTTATTTGGGTGTCTTTAAGTTCTTGGAAATTGATTTAAGAAGTTGGGGTGTAATGTGCCACTGCTTTTCTATCATTATTTATTGTCACCCGCTTGCTGCAGTACAACTTTTATCCATATATCTATCATTGTAACTTGTTAATAAGATAATTACAAAATTAATAGTTACTTAGATAGTTACTAACATAGTTACATAGAATAGTTACTCAAAATGATAGTTACTAAGATAGTTAATAACATAGTTACACATAATATATTTTCAGATGATAGTTACTAGAATAGTTACTAACATAGTTACACATATATTTACTAAATTGATAGTTACTAAGATAGTTACTAATATAGTTACACATAATAGTTTATTTAGATGATAGTTACTAAGGTAGTTACACAGATAGTTACAAAATTGATAGTTATTAAGGTAGTTACACAGATAGTTACAAAATTAATAGTTACTAAGATAGTTACACATAATAAGTTTAATAAGATGATAGTTACTAAGGTGGTTACACAGAATATGTACAAGGATGATAGCTACTAAAGTGGTTACACAGATAGTTACAAAATTGATAGTTACTAAGATAGTTACCAACATAGTTACAAAGAATAGTTTATTCAGATGATAGTTTCTAAGGTAGTTACACAGATAGTTACAAAATTGATAGTTATTAAGGTAGTTACACATATAGTTACAAAATTAATAGTTACTAAGATAGTTACACATAATAGTTTAATAAGATGATAGTTACTAAGGTGGTTACACAGAATATGTACAAGGATGATAGCTACTAAAATAGTTACAAAGATAGTTACAAAATTGATAGTTACTAAGATAGTTACCAACATAGTTACAAAGAATAGTTTACTCAGATGATAGTTACTAACATAGTTACACAGATAGTTACAAAATTGATAGTTACTAATATAGTTACAAAGAATAGTTTATTCAGATGATAGTTATTAAGATAGTTACTAACATAGTTACACAAATAGTTATAAAATTGATAGTTACTAACATAGTTTACTCATATGATAGTTACTAAGATAGTTACTAAAGTAGTTACACAGATAGCTACAAAATTGATAGTTACTAAGATAGTTACTAACATAATTATACATAATAGTTTCCTCAAATGACAGTTACTAACATAGTTGCTAAGGTAGTTACAAACTTAATAGTTACTAAGATGGTTACACAAATAGTTATAAAATAAATAGTTACTAACATAGTTTACTCAGATGATAGTTACTAAGGTACATAGATAGTAATAAAAATTGATAGTTATTGATATAATTACTAACGTAGTTACACAGATAGTTACTAAGATAGTTACTAACTTAGTTACTGAGAGATGATAGTTAGTAATAAAAGATGATAGTTACTAAGATAGTTACTAAAAGATGATAGTTACTAACGTAGTTACACAGATAGTTACAAAATTGATAGTTACTTAGATAGTTACTAACATAGTTACATAGAATAGTAACAAAATTGATAGTTACTAAGATAGTTACTACCATAATTACAAAGACATTTACAAAATTGATAGCTTCTAAGATAGTTACGCAATTGATAGTTACTAAGATACTTACTAACATAGTTACACAGAATAGATAGTTACTAAGATAGTTACTTAGGTAGCTACACAAATAGTTACAAAATTGATAATTACTAAGATAATTACTAATATAGTTACACAGATAGTTACAAGAATTGATAGTTACTAACATAGTTACCCAGAATAGTTTACTCAGATGATAGTTACTAAGATAGTTACTAAGGTAGCTATACAAAATAGTTTATTAAGATGATAGTTATTAAGATAGTTACTAAGGTAGTTACAAAATTGATAGTTACTAAGGTAGTTATACAGATAGTTGCAAAATTGATAGTTACTAACGTAGTTACACAGATAGTTACAAAATTGATAATTATATATATAGTTACACAGAATAGTTTACTCAGATGATAGTTACTAAGGTTGTTCAAGTAACTATCCAAGTAACTATATGAATAACTATACAACTAACTTGAATTGCATAGCAATGATACATGTCCACCAATTAGCATATGCTCTATCAGTCATCAATTCTGCAATGCCGAAGACACAACAATTACATTCCAAGAAAAGAAAGAGATGATCTTAATTTTTTCATAGTACATAAAGGAAGTGCTCAGAAAACAATGTCCCCCAACCACAAAACTTCTTATCGAAACCAAATGTACTACGTACTGAATTGACAGAGGCATTTTCACAAACACATGGTGTGCAACATTACATTAATAACATGATAATCAAACAGAATGTACAACCATAATTACTTTCGCGATTCTTTGACACCAGATTCTTAAGCAAATGTAATTCAAATCATACACACCAAAACAACAAACAATTTTCATATCGAGACTTGATCTCCGGCCGATTGAAGCTAGTAAGTTTGAGAAATAGTTACGGTGGTAATTGATCATTCAAGTCTCTATGCCTCACCACCATTTTCATATTCGAGATTTCACTACTACTGTAAGTACTCCCCTCGGAACCCTCGGACCTCATGCTCGGCGCGTACATCGGCACTGCTTGGGACGGCTGCGCCGCCACCGACTCGGCCGAACCAATGCGTCGAAATTGGACCGGGTCCCCATCTCGGATCTCGATTCACGATCATCGTCTTCGTTCTCCGAGGAGCTCGTCGTGCTGTTGAGATCGTGATCGCCCCAACTGATGTTGTTGAGGTTGATTCCGATGTGGTTTCCGTCGGGGTAGTTAAATTCGGGGTTGCGGTCGGAGTCGAACTCGACGGCGAGGAACAGCACGACGACGGGGACGTTGGTGAAGAGACCGAAGTACTAGCTGGCGAGGGAGATGAGTGGCGAGCTGGAGTTGGTGAAGACGAAGCAGAGAGAGAGAGAGAGAGAGAGAGAGAGAGAGAGAGAGAGAGAGAGAGAGAGAGTTTTGATGGATCATGTAAGAAAGAAGGAAAAAAAAAAACAAGAAAAGGGTATTATGGTCCCTAATGATACTAAAAATAGCCCTTTTTTATAATTTGGTGAAATAGAATAGACTTTGTTTGTACCTAAAACCCGTAGGCCTGGTAGAGACAGATGAATCCAAGCGTGACCTCCTGTAAACCTGCTTACTAAGGGGAATACCGGACGGGCCGGTCTTCTCCTCTCCGATGCCTAAGTTAGTACAGTTGGGATGAATAGATAACTTAAGCACGTATGATAAGCGGGTGGAAAGATCAGTTACCTATTAATGAGGGTAGTTGAGGCCCTCATATAGGTGGCCGAGCGTGAGGTCTGGCCTCACTCTTCGATGTGGGACTGGCTTCCTTCTGTTTGCACACCAAAGGGCAGCTCTGGTGACATCTTTGGCATGCTGGCGTCCCCGGTCCCCGGTCCCCGGGCTCCTGGTCACAAGGTAGACTGCTAGACCTCGGGTCCGGGTGCTGGTGGTCCTACTCCGGGATCTAGGCCGGCCTTGGGTGCACTGGCTGCGGGTTTGAGGGCCTGCTGTAGCCCCTCTGTGGCTACTGTCAACAAGTCCCCCAAGTTCCCGGTCAAGTGCAATCTTGAATGGGGACTTAATGTCTTGCTCCTGTCCCGCAGACCCGCAGGGTTACCAACCCAACGGTGCCCAGTCCCCCCAAGTCCGCATTGAAGATTGGGCGTGACCGGACGTTCGGTCAAAGGAGGCGTGTTGAGTACCGGTCAGAGAGTGCATGGGATCTCGTCCGGGCGTTCTGCCATCGGAACGAGTCGGAGAGAGCATGGGATCTCGTCCGGGCGTTCTGCCATCGGAACGAGTTGGAGAGTGCATGGGATCTCGTCCGGGCGTTCTGCTATCGGAACGAGTCGGAGAGAGCATGGGATCTCGTCCGGGCGTTCTGCCATCGGAACGAGTCGGAGAAAGCATGGGATCTCGACCGGGCGTTCTGCCATCGGAACGAGTCGGAGAGTGCATGGGATCTCGTCCAGGCGTTCTGCCATCGGAACGAGTCGGAGAGAGCATGGGATCTCGTCCGGGCGTTCTGCCATCGGAACGAGTCAGAGAGAGCATGGGATCTCGTCCGGGCGTTCTGCCATCGGAACGAGTCCCCCAAGTTTTCAAGGCGAGTAGCCCGGTGGTTCGGCCCAGCTTGTGCTGGAATAAGCGTGGGATAGGATTGCTAGCGTGCGGGGAGGCCTGTTGGTGCGTGGAATAAGCCAATAGGTACCCCGGTGTTGCGGTCATGTTGAAGCACCGGTTAACACTTGCTAGTTCTTCTCAGCTTGTGTTGGAATAAGCGTGAGGTAATGTGCAGGTTTGTTAGCCTGCGGGGAGACTTGTTCTGTGTTAGAGAAACAATCTGCCCTGTGGGGTGGCGTTGAGATAACGAGTCTCGCCATGTATCCCCAAATGTATCACAGTTCAATGTGATGCAGGGTTTTTATCCTGCTGGACAAGAGTACATGTGTTAGATGTAAACTCGCCCAGGTTTATAAAGCCCATGCGTTTGGAAGCCTTGAGTTGTTGCTGGCTCGTTCCTGCCCGCAGGCGAAGGAAAGTGACTAAATCGGAGGAATGCTTTGGAGCCGGTTGAATGTCACATGACCGGTGGAATGCCATGGAACTGGTTGAATGCTACAGAACCGGTGAGGTGCCATGGAACCGGTTGGATTGGCCGGTTGGATACTTCATAACTGGTGAGATACTGCGGAGCCGGTTGGATACTTCATAACCGGTGAGATACTGTGGAGCCGGTTGGATACTTCATAACCGATGAGATGCTGCGGAGCCGGTTGGATACTTCATAACCGATGAGATGCTGCGGAGCCGGTTGGATACTTCATAACCGGTGAGATGCTGCTCCTTGGTTTGGGGTTGACTCTTGGGAAAGTGGGGGGAGTGGACGCCTCGGCTTGCGCTCCTATCTCCCCTAACTGCCGCTTGTAGGTGGGACATGTGGCTGACATGCAATGAAGGGGAGAGCCCATCAGTCCCATCAGTTATGATGGCATGGGAGCTTTATCGATGCTGGGACACGTGTCAGCAGGGAGCGGTCTGAGATGGAGGGGATCTGCGGCTGGGGTTGCCTCTCTTTTATGCTTGCCTTAAGTATCAACAAGGTGTAGTTTTGCCGCCTATAAGATGCTTCGCGCCCCTCCCCCCCCCCCCCCCCCCCCCCCCCCCCCTCCTCTCCTTCTGTTGTATTTTGCTGAAGCTTGGCTCTTCGTTTGCCGCCTGTCTGTGCTGTTATCTTGCTACAGAGCTAAATTCTGTTCTTAGGTTTTATGGCATCTGGGAGATCAGCGAATCCTGTCGGTGCCGGCCGTGGGTTGATGGGAGGGCCCGTGAGGCACCAGCTATTGGATGGCGACAGGGTGGTTTTCTGTGACGAGCCGACCAGAAGCATGTCTACCAACGAGATACGGGATTTTCGGGCGAAGTGGGACATCGACTCCTTCGTTAAGCTCCGGGGCTTATATCCCGGGGAACTGGCCTGCAACCCGGATGAGGGTTGGGTTGCCGTTTTTTATGATCAATTTCGGCACGGGCTATCTCTGCCGCTGCCGAAGTTTGTCCAGTATGTGTTGAGCCTGATAAATATCTCCCCCGCCCAGCTTCCTAGCAACCAGTGGAGGCAGTTGCTTGGTCTCGGGTGCTTATTCAGTCTGAGCAACATGGAGTGGCCCACGATAAGTGAGTTCCGGGCGCTATACAAGATTCTTTACTGCAAAAAGACCCAGGCCTGTGGTTGTGTTAATTTTGCCGCGCGGAACTTCGAGCTTGCCGTCACTCACCTGCCGTCGTCCGTTTCGAATGTATGGAGGAGGTCGGTTGTGATGGCCGGGGGCAGGTGGCAGCGTAGCTGGAGGGGCTTTCGGATGCCCGGGGCTTATCAAGCTATCGGGGATCAGTCGTACCGGTTGGTCGACTTGGAGAGGCAACGGTTGGCCCGGCTTTTTGTTTGCTGGGACAACCTGGGCCGGAGCTCCTACAATTTCATCCGGTGGAATGTGCTGGAGATATGCGAGATGGGAAAGAAACCTGGTAAGGTACCTTGCACCGTTGTTTTGTGGGGTTGCACTTTATTCTGACCGCTCGGTTTATTGGTTTGCAGCTAATGTCCCCCGGCTCGCTGTTCGGAGCGAGGAGACCGTCGAGCCGGATGACGAGCTTGTGGTCCAGAGGTTGATGGAGATGGGGGAGATGGCCTCGAAAACCGTTGTAGATCCGGTCACTCTAGAGAGCACGGTGCATAATACCCCTGTGCCGCTCGTGTTTCCGGACTCCCACTACGGTAGGCGGCCGGGCGGTGAGGATAACGCCCCACTTGTTATTCGGGAAGTGAGATCGGTGGGCTCACAAGGTCCGGAACCTCTAGCGCGGTCGGTGGGGATACGGGCCCCGCGGGAGAGAGAGGCAGCGGAGATGACTGGGTACCGCAGAAGCGGTCTTGGCGAAGCTCCGGCGAAGAGGGCGAGGACGTTTGATGCCGGGGCGTCGAGCTCGGCTGGTGGGGGGTCAGCACTGGTTCTGGAGAGGGAACCGGTAGCCGAAGGAGTCGGGAGCCGGAAGCCGATCGCGGTTCTGGTGGTAGTGGTTTTGGTAGGTTTGTGGCATCTACCATTGAGGCCTTGGGGCTTGATCGGGAGGCCCCGGGGGCTGTGCGGCCGGACGAGAGCAGGAAGAAGGCTGTGGAGTTGGGTTTTCGGGTAAGCCTGGTTGCGTACTAGCTGGTTCATAGCCTTTACGCCACTGAGCCTAGTGAGGAGACTCCGGCTCTGGAGAAGCAAGTGGAGGACCTCACCATGCAGCTGTCATTGGCGGAGGCTAAGCTTGCGCAGGAGAGGGAGGAGGCCGGTCGGCTGGCAGCTGAGCTCGCGCGGGAGATAGAGGAGGCCGGTCGGCTGGCGGCCGCTCGGGAAGAGAGGAATACGGAGTTAGAGGCGAAGGTTTTGGAGCTGCAGGCCCAAATAACAGCTGCCTTCAAAGGAGGGGAGAAACTCGTAGAATCCCAACTTGTCGAAGCCGCTGATAAAATTATCTACGATTTTCGGGAGTCGGTGGAGCTTGAAGAGATGCTGGAGGCCGCCCGTGCGAAGGGTATAAATGATGCCTATCTGGAGTGGAGGGAGAAAGGGTGGCTTGATGCTGAGCGGATGGAGGCTGAGGTAGCCTTGGCCGAGAAGTTGGAGCAAGAGCGGTCTCTCAAGGCTGGCGGGTCAGAGATTGGAGGCTCCGGCGACGTTGATTAGCGGTTTTTTTTGTTTTACATATATATCCGGCAGATGTATATACCTTGTAACCAGCTGTAGCTCATTCTAGAGGCAGTGACTGTGTATTGCAACGTTGGTACTAAATACATTACTGTCCCTCCAAGACTGATCTCATTTAGGGTAGAACCGCAGGTGCTGGATATTCCAGGGGCGAGTGGAGTAGATGCCTTCGGCATCTATGATGTGGAATGTTGCCGGACCCGTGGCTGCGGTGATTTGGTAGGGCCCTTCCCAAGTTGGCTCCAGGGCCAGTGGTTTTTTCTGAACCTTCTTCATGACCCAGTCCCCCACTTGTAATTTCCTTTCCCGGACCTTTCTGTCATAGTATCGAGCGACCCGTTGCTTGTATGTTTGGTTCCGCATATGCGCTTGGTCGCGCCGCTCTTCTATGAGATCCAGGTTGAGCCGTATGCCCTCGGCGTTTGTTTCGGCATCGTAATTCTCAACCCTGCCACTGGGCATGTCGGTCTCTACGGGGAGCACTGCTTCGCTCATGAATGCCATGCAGAATAGGGTCTCCCCTGTTGCCCGGGTCGCTGTCGTCCGGATGGCCCATAGAACCGCAGGGAGTTCCTCAGCCCAACATCCCTTTTTGTCATCCAACTTCTTCTTGAGGAGACCTTTGATAATCTTGTTGACCGCTTCTACTTGGTCGTTGGTCTGCGGGTGCGCCACTGAGGCGAACAACATTCGGGTCCCCATGGAGGCCGTGTACTGGATGAGATCAGCATTGTTGAACTGTGTCCCGTTATCCGTGACTATGGTCTGCGGCACCCCGAACCGGCAGTAGATGTTCTTCCATAGGAATTTTCTTACCCGTTCCTCGGTGATCTTTACCAGGGTTCCGCCTCGACCCACTTAGTCTGATAGTCAATGGCTACAATGGTGTATTTGTATTGTCCCACGGCTATTGGGAAAGGGCCGATGATGTCTAGCCCCCACTGTGCAAACGGCCATGGCGCTAACAGAATTGACAACGCAATTGCCGGGGCATGGGGTGTAGAGGCGTACATGTGGCACTTGTGGCAACCGCCTGATATTCTTCTCGACGTTGCTGCCATGTCTGGCCAAAAGTACCCCGCCCGTAGCGACTTGTGAGATAGGGACCGGGCGCCAGAGTGATTACCGCATACTCCTTCGTGGATTTCTCGCATGATGGCTTCTCCCGCCTCCTTAGTCACACACTTTAGCTGGGGGAAGCTGTGCCCTCTTCGGTATAACTTGCCGCCGAGGAGGCTGTACCTAGCACACTGGAGGTGTAGCCTCCTAGCCTCCACTGTATCCTGGGGGCTGGTTTTGTCAGCCAAGTATCTAGCTATCGGATCCATCCAGCTTGGTGGTGCCTCCTCTACCGCAAATATCTCGGAGATGGTCTTGCTTATGCTCGGTTTCTGGAGGGTTTCGATTTTAGCTCTTCGGTACTCTGGTGGGTAGTTTCCGGTTGCCAACCTAGCTAGGGCGTCTGCATGCCTATTTGCCTCCCGGGGTATATGCTGAATCGTGGCACCCTGGAATGGCTCGATCAGAGCTTTGGCCAAAGCTTGGTAGGAGACCAACTGGGGTTCCTTGACTTCGAATAGCCCGTTCATCTGGTTCACCACCAGGCTCGAGTCGCTGTATACTTCCAAGGATGGTATCCCCATTTCCTTGGCTAGCTGCAAGCCGGCTATAAGGGCCTCATACTCAGCGGCGTTGTTGGAAGTATTGAAGAGGAACCGCAGGGCATACTCGTACGACTGTCGATCGGGCGAGGTTAGCATGACGCCGGCTCCGCTCCGCTTACCCGTTACGGAGCCGTCCACATAAAGTTTCCAACCGCTAGGGAGGCCTGATTCAATCTTTATGGCCTGAACCGCTTCGGTGCCCGCGGACCGGCCGGAGTGCGCTTCTACCGCCATCGGGGTGAGTTCGCAAATGAAATCCGCAGCAACCTGACCCTTGATAGCCGTTCGCAGGGCGTAAGTGATGTCGAACTCTCCCAATTCAACTGCCCACCGTACGAGCCTGCCGCTAGTATCCAGTCTTTGCAGGATCTGCCGCAGAGGGTGATTGGTATATAGGGTGATTGAATGAGCCTGGAAATAGTGCCGGAGCTTTCTGGCGCTGACGATCAGAGCCAGAGCTAGTCTTTCAATGTCAGGGTACCGGCTTTCGACTCAGGTAAGTCCCTTCCCTACATTGTATACCGGGAGATCGAGCGTGCCTTCCTTCCTGATGAGAGCCGCGGAGATGGCCGTTCCTAATGCAGCTATGTAGAGGTATAGTATCTCGCCCGGCACTGGTTTGGATAGGAGAGGCACTGCGGACAGGTATGTCTTGATGGACTGGAATGCCGCTTCGTGCTCCGCCGCCCAGTGAATTTTCTTGAACTGCCGCGCCTTGAGCAGTTTAAAGAATGGGGCGCACTTATCGGTCAGGCGGGAGATAAATCTGGCCAGGGCGGCCAGTCGGCCGGTCAGCACTGGACCTGGTTTCTTTCCCCTGGTGTTTCCATGTCTAGGATTACCTGGATCCAGCGTAGGCATCCATGAAGCTGAGTAGTTTAAAACCGGACGTGGAGTCTATAAGCTGGTCTATTCGGGGGAGCGGGAAGCTGTCTTTAAGGCACACCCGGTTTAGGTTGGTGAAATCAACGCACATGCGCCACCGGTCGGTTCCCTTCTTTGGGACCATAACCACGTTGGTGAGCCATCAGGGATACTGGGCTTCCCGGATGAAACCTATGCCTTTCAGCTTCTGCACTTCTTCTCTGATCGCCTCATACTTCGCCGGGCTAAAGGACCTCCTCTTCTGCCTCACAAGGGGAACGCTGGGCAACGAATTTAGCCGGTGGACGGCTATTTCTGAGGATATGCCCGGCATGTCCTCGTAGGACCATGCGAACACCGAACTGTTGTCCCGGAGAAAGGTGATGAGCTCTTGCCTGACAGCCGGGGCGAGCTTCGTTCCTATCACCACTCTTCGCTCCTGGTGATCCTCCGAAATGGAGATTGTTTCCGGTTCTTCCACGGCCGACGGTCGTTTTAGCTTCTCGTCGTCGGAGTCGGTGTCATCACGGGGGTCAATACTCGAATCCGGCCCTGGCGCTTGTCGAGTAGCCGTAAATACCTCGGTCCGCTTTCGCCCGTGGGTCAGGGTCTCTGCATAATACCTGCGAGCGATCTTCTGCTCCCCGCGTATGGTAATGATGTCGGCGGGTGAAGGCATCTTTAACATCAACATATGGCCGGCTATAAACGTTTTCAGCTTCCACAACCCCGGCCGACCGATTTTGCCATTGTATGAGGACAGGCAGTCCACGATGATGAACTCCAGGTGCTCCTTCCTCATCCTATCTCCCTCGCCGAAGATTAGCGGTAGGTAATCTGATCCCAAAGGCTGGACCACCTCACCGGAGAAGCTTATCAGCGGCTCGTTATCCTGGGATAACTTGCCCCTTCCTCGCTGCAGCCCCTTGTATGCGTCTCGGAACATCACATTGACAGAAGCTCCGGTATCGATCAGCATGCGGCTGGTTATCCAGTGGTCTATTTGGACCGTAATAAGGAAGGGGTCGTTGTGCGGTTGGATCAGATCCTCCGGCTCTTCTTCCTCATAGAACGTAACCGAGTTCCATCCGGTTTTAGCGGCCTGGCCGCTTCCTCCTCCAAAGGCATACACCTCATTTCCCCAGATCGACCTTAAACACTGCTTCTTCGAGCTCCGGGTGAGTCGATCTATATGGTCCCCACCGTGTATCATATTTATACTCCCGTGCACCTCGATCCCTCCGGGAACTCGGGTGCTTATGGTCCCTACTTGTCGGGCTCCTTGCCCGTCCCTTTGCGGATCATCTGTCTGAACTCGGCCGTCCACAACCGTTCTCTGGGGTCGTTGGTCGCTAGTCCAAAGGGCTGGGTCTTCGGGTTTTTCTGCTGGCATAATGGCCAGGGCCCGCTGTGGTCGCTCCGCTGGCGCCGCTGCCGTGGGCCGTGCCGGTCGCGAAGGCAGTGGTCTTCTACCTGACCGTGAACTGTTGTTGCCGTTCCGGCGGGGTCGCCAATCCTCCCATACCTCGGCTTTCTTGCTGGTCGTAGGCGTACGGTTGCGATCCTGCCGCCCCGTTTTGCTTTCACGGGAAGACGGTGGTAGTAGGTCATCCGACCTTCGCTTGGGCATCTTATCCCCTTACGTCTCATGCTCCACCTGGGCGTGCCTGATGGCCACGACCATCAACTCGTCATACCCCAATGGCTTCTTTAGTCGCAGGGCGTACGAGAGTTCCCCGGGTTTTAACCCCTGCTTGAATGTCATCTCAGCGGTTCTTTTATCCAAGTTCTTGACCCTGGCTGTGGCGATATGCCACCGGTTAATGAAAGCGCGTAGCGGTTCGTGGTCAGTCTGCATGCAATCGAAAAGGATCATTGATGTTTGGGCCGCCCTGGTTCTAAGGCCGAACCGGCCGACAAACTTATCAGCCAGCTGTTCGAAAGTTTCCACCGAGTTTATTGGCAGCTCGTAGAACCAACTCAACGCCTCCCCCGAGAGCGTCTCTTGGAATACACTGCAGCACGTGGCGTCTGAGTAGCCCCTTGTGCCCGTTTGTGACTTAAAGCTGTCCAGGTGCTGGTATGGGCAGCTCGTTCCTGAGTACGTCAGTTTCAGGGGCTTTCGGTTACCAGATCTTCCTGATTCCCTAACCCGGTGTGGAAAAGGTCCAGTGTGTTCGTGGAATCGTGCACTGTCTTGCGGTCGCCCTGTCCTTTTCTCGCTGGCCTCTAGCTGGTCCTTCATGTCCGACACCGAGGCGGAGAGCGTCTGGAGCGCCCTTGCTGTGGAGCTGTCCTGCTCGCTCGATGCCGGGCTCGCGCGGTATGGGGGCTCAACCGGGCCGGAATTCTTCAGAGCTTCTGGAAAGAGAGGCGTGGGCACATGCGTAGTCTTTCTCCTTCCCGTAGGCTGTCCCACTTCTAGGTGCGGGAATTCGTTACCTCTGTTTGCGGGCCGCGATGCCGCCCGAGAAGTGCCCTGCTGGTGCCCTTTCTCCAGAGCCGCTAATAAGGCGATGTTCACCGCTTCCAACTCCTGGCACCGGGCATCCGCTCTCAGCCGGTCTCGATCGCCCTCCTCTCGCAACCGTGCGACTTCTGCCTTCATCTTTTTTATTTCCTCCCCCGCATCGTATTGGTCAGGATTGTCTGAGCCTTGGCGATCGTGAGTTCCGTCTCGGTCGGGAGAAGGGACGAACTTCGCGCTGATCTCAGATTTAATGTTTTGGGCCCGGTCGGGGATCCGGACTCGCTCTTTCAACCTTCCCGTGCCGGCTTTTATCTTCCTTTCCTCCATGGCCTCCGGATTGTGGATTTAACTGTCTTTCGAAGGGTCGACCGGGTTCTACCCTCCGGTAGAGCAATGCTACTTTTCTCGTGGATCAAATCACTTCCCACAGACGGCTCCAATTGTTCATACCTAAAACCCGTAGGCCTGGTAGAGACAGATGAATCCAAGCGTGACCTCCTATAAACCTGCTACTAAGGGGAATACCTGGCGGGCCGGTCTTCTCCTCTCCGATGCCTAAGTTAGTACAGTTGGGATGAATAGATAACTTAAGCACATATGATAAGCGGGTGGAATGATCAGTTACCTATTAATGAGGGTAGCTGAGGCCCTTATATAGGTGGCCGGGCGTGAGGTCTGGGCTCACTCTTCGATGTGGGACTGGCTTCCTTCTGTTTGCACACCAAAGGGCAGCTCTGGTGACCTCTTTGGCATGCTGGCTACCCCGGTCCCTAGGCCCCTGGTCACAAGGTAGACTGCTGGACCTCGGGTCCGGGTGCTGGTGGTCCTGCTCCGGGATCTAGGCCGGCCTTGGGTGCACTGGCTACGGGTCTGAGGGCCTGCTGTAGCCCTTCTGTGGCGCTGTCAACAGACTTTTTTATGATAAACATATTAAAATAATATCCTTATTTATAAAGTGAAAAACAAGGAGCTTTTTTTCTAATTTTCCAATGTCGATAGCCTTTTTTTCTAATACTAGCTTTAAATATTGAATATTTTTGAAAGTATACCTTTTTTTATGTAAACTCAAAGTATATTAATTTGAATATATATATATATAAGAAAAAATAAATTCGTCTAAGAAAATCTAATATATACATATATATAATTCGTCTAAAATAAATTCGATTTAGATTTACCTTTTTTTTTTTTTTTTGAAAAAAAAAATCTGATAAAGAATAAATGATATATATCATAGCTAACACATTAAAGTATTGATGGAGATGGAATTATGGAATTAATTGTATTAAAAATTAATAATTAAAATATAAAAGTCAAATAACTTCAATTCCTCATTAATAAACTAAAATGAAAATTTTATTATAGTAAATATCATTCATATAATTAACCCCTTAAATAGATTTAATATAGTTTATGTAAAGTAACTAATTCATCTCAATGAAATTTTATTGCCTAATTTGATATCCTCGTTAACTAAATCATTATTAATAAATTAAGTTTCTTAATTTAAGAGATAAGCTATCCCATAATGTTGACAACAATAAAATTTACCAATAATGATTTAGAACTGTTGGATCGAGAGGGATATGATTGTCTATTTATTTAAGAATGATTTAGCACGATTTTTCTAATTGGTGATGTGTCCTGATGACATGACATGCCACATAAGATTGATGCCACAAATCCAAAGCCTCATTGAGGCCCCAATCAGTGCCTATAATTAAACTAATTTACCATATTGACAACTATATTTGTTTATAAACTTGTAAATATGTAATAAGTTGAGTAATTATAACTAACAAAACTACAATTATCCAAACAATCACTCTATTTACCACAATGATAACAAAATTTATCGTCAAATTTGTAAATGAGAGTATCGATCATATACATGAGGGTATATATATGAGGGTACTAAAGAAAATTCTCTCATTTGGATATATATAAGAAAATCAATTTTTTTTTTCTTCAAGCAAAATCCAAACCCACAAATAAAATTCAGGATGAACTCCTCAACTCTATTATTCTTTTCCAGTTTCCAGATTTGACCTTTAAGTTCGTCGGCTGACTAATTGATCTGCGCTGTCTTTCAAAGAAGTGCTTTACACAATTGTGAATTGTCTATCCAAGATGGTTTGGCCACAAATCCAGTTATTCCATGAAGATTGCCCACTTATACTCTGTTAGTTTTTTTTTTTTTTTTTTTTTAATAATTTTTATGATTTGTTTCACATATAATGTTTAAAAATTCGCCAGGCACTATTACAAGCTTGGAGCGCTTAGGCGGCTAAACGGACTTCTAGACGGATTTGTATTTATAATTTTTTTAAAATAACTTTTAAATAGAAATAATTAAGACACCCAGGCCGCCAGGCGCTATTAGGGCAGATGACAGGAACATATAGGTGGGCTGTTAGAACGTTGTTCACAGATGATATGGCAACTATTATGTTATCAGAAAATGAACGTTGATTGCATGCCATGTTCATACAAGGCTATACTGACAAACTTAATGTGAACTACGGGCATGTACGTGCATATCAAAGTGCAATAATGGTGCCAAATTATACTAATTAGGCCACTATATAAAAGTTGGCAACTATTAAGAAGGTTAGGCAAGACTTGCCAAAGATTGCAAGCTTAGGTCCCAAGTTAGTCCTCCAAAAAAAGGCATAAGCATGAAGAGATATAACTAATTAAGACTCTAATTATTTGTTAGGTAAAGATATGATTTTCATTAGTATAAATATAAGTGCATGCAATCTCTTTTCTCACACGCTGCACTCGTTTAACTTGGTCATTTACACTAATATTTTCTCAAATGGCAACTTTGAAGTTGTTGGTTTCTCTTTCCCTCATCTTTGCTATCATCTCCCTTCCTACTCCATCAAGCGCACAAACTTGCAATCCCTCAGGAACTCTGGTTTGCAAGGGAAAGTCGTACCCTAAATATACATGCTCACCGCCGGTAACATCAGCAACCAAAGCCTTGCTCACACTCAACGATTTCAGCGAAGGCGGTGATGGGGGAGGACCGTCATACTGTGACGGAAAATATCACTCAAACAGTGAGCGGGTTGTGGCACTATCCACTGGGTGGTTTGATAACAAATCGAGATGTGGGAAGATGATCAAAATTACAGCAAGTAATGGAAAGACTACGACCGCGAAGGTGGTGGACGAATGTGATTCGCGTGCTGGATGTGATAAGGAGCATGCAGGTCAGCCGCCGTGTAAGAATAATATCGTAGATGGGTCTGCAGCTGTGTGGAAGGCTTTGGGACTTGATCAGGATATAGGTGTTGTTCCGGTTACTTGGTCCATGGCATAGATAACTATAGCTACTATCGTAGCATCTGCACCTCCGCGAAATAATTACATGAAATAAAGAACGACATATGATCAATCCAAGAACTTCCAATTGGATATCATATGAGGTTGAATTTGGAATAAATGGCAATACTGATTCCCTACTGTTGTTGGTTTTGTTATGTGATGAGTTTTCGTTAATTCAAGTGTTGATGTTTGTTTCTGTTATGTGTGATGAGTTTTCATTAAATTAATATATAGATAAATTCAAACTGCGAATTTAAAACTTTGAAATTCTGGTAAAGCTAGCCCAGATTAATGCTAGTTGGAGTACGTGTGCTGTACGTACGTAGTAGCAAAAATGCGTTGTAGATGTATGAGAATTACATCAAGTACTGGGAAATTACAACCGCGCGCGAAAGAGGTCGACGAATGTGATTTACATGGTGGAGGTGATTATGAGCATGCATGATTAGCTGCTGCGGGAACAACATTATATATAGGACGAATCTTCAGCTGCATGTGTGGAATACTTCAGGACTCGATCAAGATCAAGGTGTTGTGCCAATTAAGTTGGTCCATAGGCTAAGTTAGCTATCTATCTTCTGTTTGTACTTAGTAGAACATGCATGGTACAATTTAATTGATCGGTATATATGAATAATGGAAGAACTAATAATTGGATCAAATGTAGGGAGTTCTCTTGTGTATTTATAAGATCTCTTGGAAGCAGCTCATAGTGTCTTCCCCTCTTTCACATGCCCTCTCAGGATGCGAAAGTGTATATATGACATGTTATACCTCATTCTTTCATTCGGTTATCGCATTTTGATTAGAGATTATAGAGCGATTTGGTATGTTTTGTACCAAGGCCGACTATGTGGTTTGAGATTCGTAAAGCAACCACCTCCTATCAATCGCCGATTGAAAGGAAGTCACGGAGTGTGAGCTATTTAGTATGAACTAGCCTAATGGAACAAGGAAGCAAGGAAAAGTGGGCTGTGTACGTTCCAGTAGGCGTAGGGTTTTTGTTTTCCTGATTCTAAGTGGATCAGAGATGGAGGTATGATATTCATACAAATAAATCCATCAAACTTGTATTCTGAAATCTATATTACACAAAACACGTACAGACTGATCACTAATTGCAAGATGGGGGTGATGATTAAAACTCTATTTGCTTGCGGTTGCTTAGTGATTGGGGGTGGGGTAATCAGAGGACTCTTCCGACGTCGCAAACCCAGCTGGGAGAACCTACCTGACCATATCATCATAGATATTATTGTGCCACACCTGAGTGGAAGGGATCGCATACGCTTAAACCTTGGAGCTCAGTTCCCATTCGCAAAGACATCCCTAGTTCACGACATACGCTCCCCTGGTTAGTACTCCCTCAACCTAGCCTGAATCTCAAGCTCTTACTTGCAACGATACCTCCTTGAACTTTTTCGACTTGCATGATGGCAAAGTTGTCAAGTTGGAGTTGCCTGAACCTGTTCGCGGAGCGTGGTTCCGAGGCTCATCGAACGGCTGGTTGATTATAATTATAAATAAAAAATAAAAAATAAAAAAAAAGAGCAAAACTGTACAGTGTTTCTAGGAAATCCGGCCAATATCAGGAGTCCATCACCAACTTCCGTCCTTGAGAACGATTCCATCGATCTTTCCAGGAGTATGTTGAAACAGCGACATGGTACCTTTTCTTTCTACGGCCGCCTTGTGTTATCGACCTCAGATATTAATTCAAAACAGTGTTTTGTAGCAGCTTCTCTTGGCCGTCTTTCTACTAAAATTCTGGCTTTGTGCAGACCTGGAGACAAAGAATGGAGCACCTTTCGGGTAACAGATGCAAATGAAAGTTTGCGTGACGTACTATTTTCATGTGGCAAGCTATATGCCACGGTTAAAAGTCCATACAATATATCCAGGGTTTCCATTCTTTTGAAACATATATCTGTTGGGAATTGGCGCCTTCAATTTGAAGACAAGATGCATTCGGCGGTCTTTTCCTAGTGTCGAGGTGTCAGTAAGGTCTGAACTCAATTGGTTTACTCCCAGCTAATCTCTTGAACAAACAAACCCCTAAGCTTAGTGCAGCTATTGAAAAACCTCTTTCATAAACATCTCTTCCAAGTCAACGAATCCTCGACACATTTTCATAAGTTTTCATTTTCATCTTCTCATGGTCTACAGCCATAAAATGCTTTGGACTTCTGTCATCTACTATATGTCAACTCTTGTGTAGCTATATGCATATGCCCAATTGCCCGCTGAGACTATCTTTGCTTCTTTTCAAACCAAAGATAAGGCTAGGGGGCTGGGGTATAACACTGTCATGTCATTATGCAGTTTTTTTTTTTGGAAATGTTGTCATTATGTAGTTGACTACTGTGAAAAAAGAATGCTACAACAGAGGCATTTAAATCTGGTTGAACACACAAGTCAGAAAACTTGCCCAACCTTCACGTAAAGTACCACATCTTCCCGAACAAAGAATTTGCAATTTCTGGGTTCAAAAGAAAAAGTTCAAAAATAGATAGGTGATTACTAGCTAAATTTTAAAATAAAAAACTTTGGTTTTGAAGTCGGTAATATCTATAACCGAATCAAACTGATGATCAAATGACAACGCAATTTGTTTTCCTTTATTTGACCCATCACATGCTAATGATATGACCAATTTAGTGGGAGTATAGTTAGCTGCATATACAATGATTGTGCAAAAGAATTAATCCTAGACCTGGTTGTCGGAAAGAATCTGCCAGTTGGTTAAGATGTTATTGCTGCTTCTGCCTTTACATACCCCGAAGGCCAGAACAGGGAGGGCTTCACCAAGCCAAGTTTTGGACCACTGTGTTAGATATATCGTTATGCAAACTTAACTTGATCGGCGTAATGTCACGAGCTAAAATTTCGACCCCTCGAAAGTGCTCGTGCGGCACTTAGCTTCCCCAAGCCAAGTCAGCCTACCCCTCACTTGGACAACTTCTTTTGGCTAGAAAATGCGAGGGAAACAAGTTTCGTGAAGAATGAAAGCTTGTATTACCAAAGAACAAAGCTTTACAAGAAATGTAAATATTCTTGAAAACTATGTTTTCCCCGTGCCAGACGAATGTCGCCCCGGCAGTCTATATATAGACATGGCCAACCGACCTTGGCATGCCTCCGGAATTATCTAGGCCTAGCTAGATATATACAAGGGCACTCTAGATCTTTCTACACACACTAGAGATGCCAAGACTATACATGAGTATCCTAGAAAGTCCCGGATACGACGAGGTCCTCTCTAGAACCTCCCGGAGAGTGTGGCGTCGTCCTGCGCCACTCCGTCTTGCCTCGCGTGGCCCTGCACCACGCTGCTCCGCCTTGCGTGGCCCGATGCTGCATGCTCGGTTGCTCCGCCACGCCGTGTCGTCCTCCGACACGCGGTGTCGCCCTACGACACGCTGCGCCCCCTTGCGCAGCCTCGTGCTTCTGCACTGCGACGCCCTGCACGGCCCTGCCTTGCGGCGTTGCCTTGCACAGCCCGGCTGCGTCGCCGTGCGCTAGGCTGCTGTGCGCTCCACAGCCCTGCTCCTCACTGTGCGATGCTCCGGAGGTGCCCGGACACGTCCGGAACCTTCTAGAGTCAGCTGGACACTTCCGCGACTCTCCAGACCGTCCTAGGACCCTTGGCCCTTCTCCGGAAGCTTCCTTGAGCATAGCAACACCCTTATGCTGCTCAAGGGACCTCGCGGGTTGCGACATACCTCCGCGGGTATTCTTGTGACGTCCTCGTTGCGTCCTCGCGATCTTGCCGGCTCGTGTCCTAGTACTCGGCACGTACATCTTCGGACACTCTCCTTGGCTCGGCATGTCGAGGCACTTGGCCCTTGGCCTCGCGGGGCACGGCCCTAGCATGGCCCCTTACCTTGCGGGTCGTGACATTCTCCCCCGCCTATTTCCTCGACGCCCTCGTCGAGGTGTTGCGAAGTTGCCGGACTTAGTCCCTGCAGTACCGTCGCATATGGGACTCCCATCTTTTCGCGGCATCTCGCTGCACGTTCCCCATCTCAAGGCATTCCCTGTCCGATGGCACCCCTGTGCCTAATACCGTCCCTTCCGCGAGCACACCTTGCTCCCAGTGGAAACCTTGTGCAACGCCGCTCGAGCTATCCCGTGCTTGTGTGACGCCCCCGCATCACCAAACGCGGCACGACCCCGTCCGTCGGGTCGCGTGACAAGGGAACGAGGTGTCGTCGTCTCCTGCCCCATAACGGTCTCACCTGGACCTTGCAGTATTAACGCCGACATAACCTTCACCTCTCCTTGCGTGCCTCTCCTCATGGGCACCATACAGGCCCTGTCACCATCCATAATGCACAGGCTGTTGGCAAACGGTATCGGATACGCCTTGGCTTGGTCGAGGAACTCCATGCCCAGGATGATCTTCTCGTCATCCATCGGCGCTATCGAGAAGTCCAACTCCCCATGCCAATCTCCTAGGCTGGTCATGACTTCTCGAAGCATGCCTTTAACGAGTCGAGCTGGCGAATTGATCCCTTTGACAAAGCCCCCTCCATCTTGGCCCTTGAGTCCCAATCGTCGAGCCTCCCCGAATGCGACGAAGTTATGCGTCGACCCCGTGTCGAGCATTGCCTTCGTCGGCTTGCCATCTATCGTAATGTCTACATACAGTAGACCTTTGGCTCGATCCTCAGGTATGGACCGGATCGAATTCAGCCGCATCCAAGACCCAAAAGGTGCACCACCATCATCGTCCTTGGCGGGTACTTCATCTTGATGACTCCCTTGCATGGCACTCATTGCCTTCTTCTTTATTGGGCAATCCCTCGTCCGATGCGGACCGTCGCAAAGGAAACATTGGATGTCTCTTGCTTCCTTTCCTTTGCTTTCATCCCTACGCCTTGCCGAGTAACCCTCATGTCGGGACTTGTCGCTGCGGTACTCTCGATTGTCCCCGCCTTTGACATGGCTGCTCTCCCTGTCCTCCGATCTCTTTGTCTCCTTTGGACTAGAGTAGTCGACAAGGCTTTCGGCTGTAGCTATCGCGGTCGCTAGGTCCTGCACCCCACGACGGCGTAGTTCAACCTTGGCCCATGGTTGGAGACCATCCATGAAGTTGAAGAGCGCCTCTTTGTCGGACATATCAGGGATCTCAAGCACCAAGTTGGTGAACTCCGTGATGTAGTCGCGAATCACCCCCTTGTGCGTGAGTCTCCGCAAACGAGCTCTCGCCTCATCTTCGGCATTCTCGGGATAGAATTGCCTCCTAAGGTCCTTTACGAAGTCATCGTAGGTAGCTATGGTGCACGTACCTCTCTCGACATCACTTCGCCTTCTCCTCCACCAGAGCATGGCGGTGTTGGTGAGGTATAGAGCCGCTGTCTTCACCTTGGCATCGTCCTCCGTGATGCCTACGGCTCCAAAGTATTGTTCTAGCCCCCATAGGAAGTTGTCGACTTCGCGAGCGTTCCGCGAACCCCCGAAGCTACTAGGCTTTGGCACTTCGATGCGCCTAGCCTCCATCGTCCCGCTGCTGCCTACTCCTGCCGCCAACGCACGCTTGCATAGGATCAGCTCCGCTTGCATCTCCTCCATGCGAGCTAGCGTGCTGTTGAGCTCCCTCTCGTGGGCTTGACGCATTTTGGCAAGTTCACCCTTGAACTCCTCGCGTATCTCCATCTTGATTAGCGACAGCATGTCCCTGACCGCAGAATGGATAGCGGCATCTTCCTCCTCTAGGCCATTGGCCCGTTGGCTAAGTTCTTCCACTCGGATGCCTAGCTCCTCCATTTGGGCACCATTGCCACTCACGCTTGCTTCAACATGAGCAAGTCGTGCATCAAGGTCAGCTATCAACTCCTTCGCTTGCGAAACGGAGACATCGGCGGGGCCACTCTCTTGCGTCGCCATGGTGACAGGATCAGTCCGAGAAGCACCACCCCTGGTACCCTCGATTGGCTTAGCAGCAACACCCTTAACCATGGTGTTGGACAGAGTATCGGATATGACCTCTCGTATCGGACACTGGCTTCGGTTGCGAACAGCTCTACTCCAACTCAGTTCCCGGATAGACCACCCCACAGCGCTTCGTGCCGGTTGAGTCCTCCTTCTGGTCCTCCTTCGACTCCTTGCGAAGGCTCCCTACCTACTCTATACACACGGCGGTGTGAGCGCTTGGCGACTTGCGGACTGCCGGAACCCTGCCTACTCAACTCTTCCGCGAGTGAGCGCTTGGCCTCACGAACGCTGATACCTCACCTCGGTATCGGATGGCTATGTATCGGAACTTGGCGAATACCAACCCCTTGGTATCGCAGTTGGACACGATACTACCACAGTATCGGAAATGTAGGCGCAGGTATCGGACCCGCTCTGATACCAACTGTCACGAGCTAAAATTTCGACCCCTCGAAAGTGCTCGTGCGGCACTTAGCTTCCCCAAGCCAAGTCAGCCTACCCCTCACTTGGACAACTTCTTTTGGCTAGAAAATGCGAGGGAAACAAGTTTCGTGAAGAATGAAAGCTTGTATTACCAAAGAACAAAGCTTTACAAGAAATGTAAATATTCCTGAAAACTATGTTTTCCCCGTGCCAGACGAATGTCGCCCCGGCAGCCTATATATAGACATGGCCAACCGACCTTGGCATGCCTCCGGAATCATCTAGGCCTAGTGTTAGGGATATAACTTGTAATGCCACAAGCAACCTTGTCCAATGTCAAGAGTTAAGCCTATGGCCGGTTGCTTGTGTGCTAGTGGCATTTTTTTAATTTATGTTTCCTTTGTTTTAGCTTGGTCCTCCTGGGAATATTCATGTTATATTCATGTTTCCCTGTGCCAAGTTACTATTTGTCCGATTTACTCTATATAGGGGGGTTCCTAGTCGGCGACGGTTGGACTAGTGAACTAGTATAGCTAAGCACATGTACTTGCGCCCCTGTAAACGTCTTACCATCAATAAAGAGAGGAATTATTCAATCATCTGTGTCGCGTGAGATCTTTTGCAACTTTGCATTCAATTGCTCGCTCGCTTGTCGACGAGCTCGCCTCACAACTATATTATACTGTTCTTACTTGTTGCGTGCAATATATTAATATCGTGTGGTTTCCATTGTTCCTTGCAAAGTACGCTCAAGGCTGACTTACTACCTTCTCAAAAGGACAGTAAGTGCCGCACGGTCCTCTTTGCGCTCCCGCAAAGTCGGCCCGTGACAGCTGGTATCAGAGCCAACTTGGCTCGAAGGCTCAGAACATGCCGGGAGGGATGACGAATGCACAAAAGTTCGAATGGATCGAGACTCAACTCGCAGAACTTGCGGGTGTCCCTGACACGGTGATTGATATTAGTGCCGCTCTACGCCGCGTCGACCTAGATGAATTGGTGACGCGTGTTGCGGACCTTGAAGGGTTAAAAGGGCGAGTGAAGGCCCTTGAGAAGAAGGAAGCCCCGAGGTCTGAAACAGAGATTGAAAGAGACGAAGGAATTGTCTCCCCAGAGCAAGTGGGGGCAATGAGCGATGCCCTTGAGACGCTACAAGTGACTGTGGACACGATGACGGAGGATGTCCGTGCCACTATCGATGCGTTTAAGAATGAGCTGTTCGAGATGAACACAAAGCTCAACCTAGCTATCCGGGCGATGAACACCCAACCTGTGACGGACTACAGGAAGGTGAAGGTTCCAGAACCTCAAGCTTACGGAGGGGCGCGAGATGCCAAGGAGCTTGAGAACTTTCTATTTGATATGGAGCAATACTTCCGAGCGGTGAAACCAGATTCGGAAGAAGCCAAAGTGAACATGGCGACAATGTATTTGTCAGGCGATGCAAAACTATGGTGGCGAACGAAGTACAACGACATTCAGAGGAATGTTTGTACTATTGAAACATGGGAAGACCTCAAGAGAGAATTGAAGGCACAGTTCTTCCCCGAGAACGTAGATTACATTGCCAGAAGGCAATTAAGGGAGTTGAAACACACCAACAATATCCGAGAATTCGTGAGCAAATTCTCTGTGATCATGCTCGACCTTCCAGATATGTCAGAGAAGGATCGACTATTCTATTTCCTTGAAGGATTGAAACCGTGGGCAAGGACGGAACTCCAGAGGCAAAGAGTTCAAGATCTAGCTTCTGCTCAGGCAGCTGCAGAAAGACTAACAGATTATACTTTTGAAGAGAACTCTTCCAAGAGACCCACAACCTCTACAAACATGAATGTCCACAGAAATGCGAGACCAGGACAGAGCAAAAGTGGGGGAGCCGAGTCAAGGTTCTCGAGTTTTGGGGGAGGAGACAGAAGAGCGGGTAACGTGAGAGATACCGCCTCCTCCAAGCCAGTTGCCTCAACTGGGGTGTACCCTCCAAGACAACCTAATGCTACTGGGTTCACCCCAAGACCCCCATCATGCTTTCTGTGTAAAGGGTCTCACAGGGTGAATGAATGTCCACACAAGACAGCATTGACAGCCCTGCAAGCCCACATTTATGCAAAGGAGTCGGAAGTCCACCCAGATGAAGAGGAAGAACCTGGTCATATGGGGGCTCTGAGTTTTCTGAATGCAGTGGGGAAGCAACCGATTGCATCTAAGAAGCCTCAGCCTAAAGGTCTCATGTTTGTGAGCGGAAGCCTAAATGGGAAAGTGGCCAAGAGTGTGATGATTGACACTGGCACCACCCACAGTTTCGTGTCAGAAGTAGAGGCACGCAGACTGGAGTTAAAGTGGGAGAAAGATGTCGGCCGCATGAAATCAGTCAACTCCCCACCGTCACCCACAGTCGGGTTGTCTCGAGGGGTGTCCTTGAAACTAGACTGTTGGGAAGGGAAGGCGGACCTTGTTGTTGTAAAGATGGATGACTTCGATGTCGTACTAGGGATGGACTTCTTGCTGGAGAACAAAGCCATCCCCATTCCGAATGCACGAAACTTACTAATTATGGGAGAGAAGCCATGTGTAGTGCCTGCGAAAATAATCTCGCCAAGTGAACCTCGACTCTTGTCAGCACTCCAATTCAAGAAGGGGGTGAAGCGTCAGGACCCCTCTTATGTTCTCGTTCCTTTGAGGAAAGGCGAGATAGAACAGGAAGTAGTGCCACGAGAAGTTCAGGGAGTGCTCGAGAACTATAAAGATGTGATGCCGGCAGAGCTTCCCAAAGAACTCCCTCCAAGAAGGAATGTGGATCATGAGATTGAGTTGCTCCCCGGGGCTAAACCACCCGCGAGGGCTCCCTATCGAATGGCTCCACCAGAACTGGCCGAGTTAAGGAGACAGTTGGGAGAGCTATTAGAAGCAGGGTTCATTCAACCTTCGAAGGCCCCATATGGCGCACCGGTACTTTTTCAAAAGAAACATGACGGGAGCTTGCGATTGTGTGTAGATTACAGAGCTCTCAACAAGGTCACGGTGCGAAACAAGTACCCTATCCCTCTGATTGCCGACTTGTTCGACCAGCTTAGTGGTGCCAAATATTTCACCAAGCTGGATCTTCGGTCGGGATACTATCAAGTACGCATTGCGGAAGGGGATGAGCCAAAGACTACTTGCGTCACCCGATACGGCGCATTTGAATTTCTAGTGATGCCATTCGGATTGACCAACGCGCCAGCCACATTCTGCACATTGATGAACCAGGTCTTCCATGACTACCTGGACAAGTTCGTGGTGGTGTACCTAGATGACATTGTGGTCTACAGTTCCACCTTAGAAGAGCATGTGGAACATCTAAAGATAGTGTTCCAGCAGCTGCGTGCCAACCAGCTGTATGTCAAGTGCGAGAAGTGCTCCTTCGCGCAGGATACCATTAAATTCTTGGGGCATGTCATAGAAAGGGGGAGAATTCGAATGGACATGGAGAAAGTGAAGGCCATTGAAGAGTGGCAAAGCCCCAAGAATGTGAAAGAATTGCGATCTTTCCTTGGACTGGCCAACTACTATAGGCGGTTCATTGAGAATTACTCGCTGAAGACCACTCCCCTGACAGAGCTTCTAAAGAAGGGAGTGACGTGGGACTGGAAGGAGGAATGTGAACAGGCCTTCAAGAAGTTAAAAGGGGCCGTGATGAAAGATCCTGTCCTTGCATTACCTGATCTGAACAAGCCATTTGAAGTGCAGACTGATGCGTCTGACTTTGCGCTCGGGGGAGTTTTGTTGCAAGAAGGACATCCAGTGGCATATGAAAGCCACAAGCTATCTCCGGTAGAGAGGAGATATACCGTACATGAGAGAGAAATGTTGGCGGTGATCCATTGTCTGAGAACATGGAGACATTACTTGTTGGGGGTAAAATTTATTGTAAAGACAGACAACTCTGCAGTCAGTCACTTCCTGACACACCCGAAGCTGACCTCTAAACAGGCGCGGTGGCAAGAGTTCCTAGCAGAATTTGATTTCCAATTTGAGCACAAAGCGGGTCACTCGAACCAAGTGGCCGATGCCTTAAGTCGGAAGGCGGATCTTGCTAGCACCCGAGTGTTAGCGACGTTGACAGGCAGTGCCGTCGCAACCGACATCAAAGGAAGAGTTAAAGAGGGTCTGAGAAAGGATTCTGCCGCTCAAGCCCTTGTCAAGCTAGTAGAGGAAGGGAAAAGTCAAAGGTTTTGGGTGGAAGCCGGCCTGCTAATGGCAAAAGGGGGCCGAATGTATGTCCCTCGTGCTGATGGGTTACGAAGAATGCTTATGAAAGAGTGTCATGACACCTTGTGGGCAGGGCACCCAGGATGGCAGAGAACACATGCTCTTCTGAAGCAGGGATACTATTGGCCACAAATGAGAGATGACGTGATGGAGTACACTCGAACCTGCCTCATCTGCCAGCAAGACAAGGTGGAGAGACAAAAGACACCGGGCTTGTTGGAACCACTGTCCACACCGACTCAGCCCTGGGAGAGTGTCTCCCTGGACTTCATTACAAGCCTCCCTAAGGTGGGGGACATTTCTGGTATCCTCGTTGTGGTGGACAGGTTCTCTAAGTATGCAACATTTGTGCCAACCCCAAAGCATTGCTCTGCCGAAGACACAGCAAGTCTCTTTTTCAAACATGTGGTCAAGTACTGGGGCGTGCCACAGAATATTATCAGTGATCGAGACACAAGGTTTACTGGGTCCTTCTGGACAGAGTTGTTCAAGCTGCTTGGGTCGGAGCTCAACATCTCTTCCAGTTACCATCCTCAGACAGATGGGCAAACTGAGAGATTCAATGGAATGCTTGAAGAGTATTTGCGACACTTTGTCCATGCCAACATGAAGAATTGGGTGGAACTCCTAGATGTGGCCCAGTTCTGTTTTAACTCGAAGAAGAGTTCAGCCACCAACAGGAGTGCGTTCGAAGTAGTGATGGGTCAGCAGCCTTTCCTGCCTCATACAGTACAAGAAGTGTACAAGGGGAAGAACCCGCGGGCTTTCAACTTCACTAAAGAGTGGAAAGCCAATACAGAGATTGCCAAGAGTTACTTGGAGAAAGCGGCGGGGCGAATGAAGAAGTGGGCCGACTAAGGCCGCCAGTCTCGAGAGTTCAAAGAGGGAGACATGGTGCTTGTCAAGTTACTCCCCGAACAGCTCCGGTTCCTTCGCAACAAAGACAAGAGGTTGTTCCGCCGATATGAAGGCCCACTCCCGGTGCTAAAGAAAGTGGGGAAGTGCTCTTACAAAGTCGACATCCCCACTTGGATGAAGGTTCACCCGGTCTTTCATGTCAGCAGTCTCAAACCCCATCATCCAGATCCTGAAGATGGCTCTCGCAACAAGCCAACTCGACCCCATGTGGAGATCAAGGCCACTAAGTCGAGGGAAGTCGAAGCGATCCTTGCCGAACGGGTGGTGAACCAGTATTGCCAAGGCACCAGTCAAGCTGTCCGAGCTGTCCCGCAGCAGCAGTTCTTAGTCAAGTGGAAGGGGGTTGGAGACGAAGAGACCAGCTGGGAGAACGTCGAAGCACTCAGCAGGTTCCAGCAGCAGATTGAAGACTTCAAGGCACAAGACGCAGCCAGCAGCTCAGGGAGAAGATTGCAGCACTCTAGCCTTAATGCCGTCGTCGAGAGCGCCGACAGCTTAAGTGGGGGAGCATGTTAGGGATATAACTTGTAATGCCACAAGCAACCTTGTCCAAGGTCAAGAGTTAAGCCTATGGCCGGTTGCTTGTGTGCTAGTGGCATTTTTGTAATTTATGTTTCCTTTGTTTTAGCTTGGTCCTCCTGGGAATATTCATGTTATATTCATGTTTCCCTGTGCCAAGTTACTATTTGTCCGATTTACTCTATACAGGGGGGTTCCTAGTCGGCGACGGTTGGACTAGTGAACTAGTATAGGTAAGCACATGTACTTGCGCCCCTGTAAACGTCTTACCATCAATAAAGAGAGGAATTATTCAATCATCTGTGTCGCGTGAGATCTTTTGCAACTTTGCATTCAATTGCTCGCTCGCTTGTCGACGAGCTCGCCTCACAACTATATTATACTGTTCTTACTTGTTGCGTGCAATATATTAATATCGTGTGGTTTCTATTGTTCCTTGCAAGGTACGCTCAAGGCTGACTTACTACCTTCTCAATGGGACAGTAAGTGCCGCACGGTCCTCTTTACGCTCCCGCAAAGTCGGCCCGTGACACCTAGCTAGATATATACAAGGGCACTCTAGATCTTTCTACACACACTAGAGATGCCAAGACTATACATGAGTATCCTAGAACCATCTAGATACGCTGTATCCTAGAAAGTCCCGGATACGACGAGCTCCTCTCTAGAACCTCCCGGAGAGTGTGGCGTCGTCCTGCGCCACTCCGTCTTGCCTCGCATGGCCTTGCACCACGCTGCTCCACCTTGCGTGGCCCGATGCTGCATGCTCGGTTGCTCCGCCACGCCGTGTCGTCCTCCGACACGCGGTGTCGCCCTACGACACGCTGCGCCCCCCTGCGCAGCCTCGTGCTTCTGCGATGCGACGCCCTGCACGGCCCTGCCGTGCGGCGTTGCCTTGCACAGCCCGGCTGCGTCGCCGTGCGCTAGGCTGCTGTGCGCTCCACAGCCCTGCTCCTCACTGTGCGATGCTCCGGAGGTGCCCGGACACGTCCGGAACCTTCTAGAGTCAGCTGGACACTTCTGCGACTCTCCAGACCGTCCTAGGACCCTTGGCCCTTCTCCGGAAGCTTCCTTGAGCATAGCAACACCCTTATGCTGCTCAAGGGATCTCGCGGGTTGCGACATACCTCCGCGGGTATTCTTGCGACGTCCTCGTTGCGTCCTCGCGATCTTGCCGGCTCGTGTCCTAGTACTTTCCTTGGCTCGGCATGTCGAGGCACTTGGCCCTTGGCCTCGCGGGGCACGGCCCTAGCTTGGCCCCTTGCCTTGCGGGTCGTGACAGTAAGGTCACTTACTACTTGTCACAAGGAAACAATCATCAAAACAATGAAGATATGGAAGTTTCATGCGTCACACCTAGCTATTAATGATTTAATAAAAAATAAAAAATAAAAAATAAAAAATAAAAGACCAGATCCTCAGACATATGATATGGACCTGGTGTATTTGAATAGTCTTCTCTTTCTGTGCCTATGAAACCAAAACATTCAAAAACATGTGCCTTTTGTCGCTGCTACCAGGTACTGCCTCAAATCCCTTCATTTTCACCACACACAGCAACCTCTTTTTTTTTATCAAACGAACGGACAAACAGTATTAGTGTTGTTCTACCGAAGTTATGACAAGTTAGACTACATTCGTCACCCAACTATCTCCCTCCCACCAGCAATGTCATTGATACAAAACAATGAGCAGTCGAATAAAATTTTCACTACCCAAATTGGAACACAATCCATAGAGGTAAAAACGAATGGAGTTATAGAAGAAAGAAAGATTCTTTTGCTTTACCGTATTTATAGAGACGACGGTGGGAAGGAAAGCCGTGGAGCACTAGGGCCATATTTGTTATGGAATCATTGATTTGGGAAAAGAAAGTGATTACTTTCTATTGTTGGGTGTAAAACGAAAAAAAATGGAAATGAAAATGAATTTTAAAACATCGGAAAATTAGAGGGAATCTACACGTATAGAATCACTTTCTTTTCCAAATTTCTACAATTATTATTTATTAATAGTATATTGAACCAAACTAATCCTATAATTATTAAGTTTAGACACAAATGAAAGAGTTAAGAATTCATTTCTATTCCTCTCAATTTCGTGAAGCAAACCAGAGGCCTAGAAGTCCAAAACAAGCTTTAATCACCAATGCCACGGGTCAGAAACGCCAACTCCGATTCCCATTAGCAAGTGTGGGTCTGCTAATATGCGCCGCCGCCGAGGCCGGTGTACTTTAGACACCCGCCGCAACTGCAACCATCAAACATTAAACATCTCACCAACACTTTCCACCCAATAAAATCACCTGCCACCAACCACCCATATGTGCAAATCTAAAATGGCCGTCGACGCCGCCCAACCCACCTCCTCCTCCCCTCGACCCACAACCCAATTCTCCGACACTCCCCGGACCCGGACCCGGACCCAGACCCAGACCCGGCCCACCTTCACCACCTCCTCCTCCTCACCCTCCACCTCAACCTCCAACACAAGCTACAAGCTGTCCTCCACCGCCTCTACTTCTAGCCAAACCTCCCTCGGCAGGTTCCGCCTATCTCTCCCTGAAAACCCAAACCTCTACGACTTCTCCGAAATCCGCGCCGCCACAAACAACTTCCTCGCCAAGCGCCTCTCCTCCTCCACCACCACCCCCTCGTGGCGCTGCACCCTCCGCGGCAAAGACACCGTCGTCTCCCAACGAAAGTTCCGCCGCAAACTCAACACCCAAGAACTTAAGACCCGCCTCTCCATGCTCTGCCGCAGCCACCACACCTCCATCGTCAAGCTCCTCGGCGCCTCCGTCTCCGCCGACAGCACCCACCTCTTCTTGGTCTACGAATTCGTCGCTAACTCTGCAAGCCTCGCTGCCTGTTTAAGAAACAAGAACAACCCTAACTTCACCGTGCTCTCGTCTTGGGTCTCGAGAATGCAGGTCGCCGCAGACTTGGCTCAGGGGCTTGATTATGTTCACAACAACACGGGACTCAATGTGACTATTGTCCACAACCGCATCAAGAGCAGCAGCGTCTTGGTGACCGAGCCTAACTGCAATGCTAGAATCTGTCATTTCGGGACAGCCCAGCTGTGCGGCGAGGCCGATTTCCGTATGCAGATGGATTCCAAGGATGAATCGAAATCTGTTGGTTCTAGTGAGATCATTGAGGTGAGTGAAGAAACAGGTCGGAGTTCGAAATCGAAAACGGGGAGCCAATTCGAGGGGGAAAGAGGGTACATGTCGCCGGAGTTTCAGACTAGCGGCGTCGCCACGCAGAAGTCCGACGTGTACGCGTTTGGGGTGGTGATTCTGGAGCTGCTATCGAGTCAGGAGCCGTTCAAGTACAAGTTTGATAAGACCCAAGGTGATTTTATCAGAACCACCGTGGTGGACTCCGCGCAAGCCGCCGTCGCCAGCGGCGGGTTCAGGACTTGGGTGGATAGTAGGCTGAAGGATTCGTTTCCAGTTGAGGTCGCGGAGAAGCTGACACGTGTGGCGCTGGATTGCGTACACGTGGACCCGGATAAGCGACCCAATATGGCACGCGTGGCGGGGAAGATCTCCAAGTTTTACTTGGACTCCCGGACTTGGTCGGAGAAGTTTAGTCTGCCCACCGGAATTTCTATCTCGCTGGGTCCGAGATGATCAGAAGGGTTAGTTTTTGTAATTATTTAATTAAATAATTACCAAGAACTACATTTTTGTAATGGTATTTACCAATAGCAAGATCTGATTTTTGTTTACCATTAGCAGGATTTAACAGTAACAGACTTTTAATCCGTCCAATGTTAAATGACATAATTAACCCTGAAAATCTAAAAATTACAATATATACCATCTATATATATTTAAAAACAAAAAAACCACAAATCTCTCATTTGCTCCTCAAAACCCGGACCCAAACCAAACCCTAGATCTGAGATTGAGATTGGAGGCGGCGAAGGGAGGCAGCGAGCGGCGAGGCGGGCGAAGGCGCGAGGCTGCGAGCGCGCGAGGAGTTGATCCACTCCTCCTTCTCAGTATCGGCGATGAAGTACATGGTGTCGTGTGTGGTGGTCGAGAGCTCGAAGGGGCAGGGCTTGTGGAGGACGTCCTCAGCGCCCTTCACAGTCAGCGCGAGGCCGAGGCCGAGGCCGGAGCAGGAGCGGATCGAGGTGCGAGGCCGGAACAGATCGAGGAGCGAGGGCTGAGAGGCCCGAGGCCGAGGCCGGAGCAGGAGCGGATCGAGGTGCGAGGCCGAGGCCGGAGCAGGAGCGGATCGAGGTGCAAGGCCAGAGCAGATCGAGGCGCGAGGAGGCGTGAGGCTCGAGGTGCGAGGCGCGAGACCGGAGCAGATCGAGGCGCGAGGCGGAGGCAGCGAAGGCTCGAGCGCGGGGGCGCGAGGTGGACGACGACGACGACGACCACTGCTTCACCTTCCTCCCTCTGCCGCCGCTCCGTCCCTGACTCCGGTGGAGGCCGGAGGAGCTACTGCCTCTCTCTCTCTCTCTCTCAGCTTGTTTGTTGTTTTGATTTGATTTGGTGTGGTGGAATTTGTTGTTTTGATTTGATTTGGTGTGGTGGGATTTGTTGGTTGGGATTGGATCGGTGGAGGCCGGTTTGTGGAGGGGTGAGAGATCTGGAATTTTTTTGGGAGAATTAGAGTTTTGAGTGGGAGATATTGAGGCTCAGTATTATTGAAGTGCGGCGGAGGACGGCGGAGATATTGAGGCTCAGTATTATTAAAGTGCGGCGGAGGACGGCAGAGATACTGAGGCTCAGTATTATTGAAGTACGGCGGAGTTACTGAGGGTCAATAATATTGAAGCGCGGCGGAGGACGACGGAGCTACTCAGGGTCAGTAGTATTAAGACGGCGGAGCTACTGAGGGTCAGTAGTATTAGGTTGAGTTCTGAGGATCAGTAGCATTAGGCTGACTGAGGGTAATTTTGTAATTTGAGAGTTAACTGATTCTGTTAGTTTTGGATGGAACTTTGCTAGTGGTAATTTGAAAAGGGAATTTTACTACTGGTAAATACTAACACAAAATTGTAGTTATTGGTAAATAACCCTTATTTAATTGTTAGGGTTCTAAAATTTGAGAGTGACATAACTAGTTATAGAACATAAACAATGAGTTTTTGATTTGATAATGACACGAGTTGGAAATTCTAAAATTTGAGAGTGACATAACTAGTTATAGAACATAAACAATGAGTTTTTGATTTGATAATGACACGAGTTGGAAATTTTGAATATTAAGGTGATCATTAATTACCAATTGAAAATAGTCATGAATTATATAGGAAGGACCAAGATTTTATATTCAGACGATGTATATAGTTTGCAGATGACTAACAGAGGCTCTAGTAGGGATGGTGAGAAATATAAAAAGAAAAGGAAAAAACTCAGTAGGAGCCCCTAGTTAAATCGAATACAAGATTTCACATCATTATATATACATCCAACCCCTCTTTATTCATATGCACAGTTTGCATCAATTATGCTTTATGGCTAAAACGACATCAAAAATGGAATTTATCACATGGCCAATAGATAATGAAACTCAAAATCATATGGCATCTTCTCAACAGTGGTAGAAATCTTGCCACTACTGTGTCCCCTGAAGCATTCCACCATCGACTTTCTTAGTGTCCCAGACGTAGGTAACTGATGACACACCCACTGAACTAGTGAGTCCACATCTACTGCAAAATCAAGCATGTTTCCGAGCAACAGTTCCGGCAACGCAATTTTCTTTGTGCTGGTCACTACAATTGATGCTTGCAAGTACTCCAACTTTGATTTATCCAACTCTGCTACAACACTATCAGCTGTGTATATCTTCACCTGAACATAAATTAAGCTTATCAGCGTTGAAACATTAATTGATTAAATGGCATGCTATGTAACAGAACATATATAATTCTATTCTGGTTACTTACTGCTGGAGAAGAACGAGTTCCACAACACAGTGCAAATGTGACATTAGGATCCATGGACTCAAGACCATAGAGCTGGCGAACAGCGCCTTTATCATCATTCTCACCCTTCTGGAAAACCTACAAAATAAAAAGGCAAAATATGAAATCGTTCTGGTGATCCTTATATATGAATCATAAGATCAGTTTAAGTAGCTACCTCTTTCAACGAAACAGAAGGTGCTGGTTTCCGCAGTATATGTTGCTCGATAGATTGAGCATTTAAAATCTTACCTCCTATGTTCAGTGTTGCCTGAATCAAACCATTAATGACTTGTTAGTAAGACAAAATTTCTTAACTCCCCTTCTTGGTACCAACCGCACATACATTTTCAGCAAGTAAAAGTAACATTCTCCCAATATGTATAAAAACTTATTGGCTTTCAGTAAAACTTTGGACTTACCTTGTTCAGTAATATAACCAATTTGTCTGCAGAAGGATGGGCACCAAATTCCAGAAAGCCCTGTTAAATAAACTGCATTACCATTCTGATGCATGTTTGCCTAACTTTGTTTTAGAGTGACAATTAAGCGTTCAAAAATTTGGCTACGCACACTCAAATTAGTAGAGATCTCTAAATGAAAGTAAAAATGAGTATATATACAATCATGATACAGGCATTGTACATGTTGATCCAGAATGCCAACTTCTGCTGGTATGTCAAGGACCCCAAATCCACACCCAGGAGATTGTTCAGCAACACCCTGCACAGAAAGAAGTCATGCGATCAAAACACTATAGTCTCGAATTGTGAAATAGACCACAAACTTTATTCAAGGAATCACATACCTCAACTTCTTTAGTAAGGGGATGGAGTTAGATGCTGAAATAGATCTAGGGTCCATAGAAGTTGAGGTAAAAACAACCAAGTTCTTGTAAGGGCCAATATCCCTAGGAATAGAGTCTTCCACATTGAAGATACCATAAGGGTCTTGTTGCCTTGATTCCTTCTGTAACAGAAGGCTTGACTTGGGGTTTACGCTGCTATCATCCCTGAAGCTTCTTGAGGTTACAACAGAAGAGTGCAAAGACCTGGAAATGGGGCCTGATTTCTCCAATTCCATTGTTCTGGTTGTTCTAAGCAGCCTAACGTAAATGAGGTTCAGACACTTCAAAATTTCCTCAGAGAGCTTGTTTGGTTGCCAAGTCTGGTTGATCTCTTCTTGTTGTGTTGGAATTGGTACAGTTTTTGGTGGGAGATGATCTGAAGAAATGACCGGTTTAAGTTCTCTCAACTGAGAAAGAAACAGAAGAGGTCAAAACACCATCAAATATTGGTGATATTCACCAGATCAAAGTTTGTCAGTTTCATTATATATGGTATTGATATACTACAGATAAATAACTAGTCCATATCATCAATTTGGCTAGTCAAAGGCTTGGGAAGTAAGGCATTGGAGTTATTAAATCCCACTCACTACTATAAAGTTATTTTGTTCTTTGTTTCATCTTTAACAAATAAATGAAACTTGTTGAGTAATGTTTCCAAATGACAAAATTCAACTGATCAACTAAAGTACTTGAGACAAACCTTTGGTGCTGATGGATGTCTTGTAGCTCTCAAAGGTGAGGGTGAGGGTGCACTTAAGAATCCACCTTTTCTTGGAACCTTAGACTGAACTCTAACCTCCTCATAGAACGAATTTTCTTTCTGATCAGAAAAACCTCTCAAAATTTCCAATTTCTGATTTAAACTGAGTTCATTACTAAGTTCATAATCACCTTTTATAGCTTTACTTATGAAATGCAATGCCTTGGTTTCATATCCTTTCCGCTCATGATGAACACCTCTGTTTATGAGGCTTAATGTGTCATCATGTTGCTGTTGCCGAGCCTTTGATTCATTAGTAGCTTGTTCTTCCTGTTTCAGTCCAAGTTTAAGTTTTCTGATTTGGTCTTCAAGTCGAGAAATTTCTCCTTCAACCATAGCCAACTCTGCTAAAAGTTCCTTCGTCTGCATAAAAGATGAAAGAAGTAAATGTGAACTCCTTTATAACTCTCTGTAATGTCCTTCAAAAATATATATATATATATATATATATATATATATATCTCGAAACTGTAATTTATGAAAAACATACTAAATAAGATCTTTGACTAAATAGTTTAAGACTCATCTGATCAAATACTAATTTTTTAACAAATTTGAGAAGAATACCTTCTGGGGAAGGAATATTGGAATTCGAATACCAGAAGCAGCTTCAGAATTTTTCTTATTGTAGGCATAGTCCAAAACCTCGTGCATTTTCTCTTCTTGATTTAACTTTGTTTCAAGTAAAGAGACCTACAATTTAGAAACGAGCTTGTTGATGCAAAACTTGGATTAACAAAACTGTGGTTTCTTACGCTAATTAAGAAACAATCATACCTCTTTTTCAAGCTCCTCTTTGTTTCTCTGCCCACCAGCCTTCTTCTTTCTCTGCATTACAAATGAAGTAAACTCATGCATAAGTGCATAATAAATCGATGAGATAGACTATATAACATCAATGGATCCAATAGTGTTCAAACAACTCACAATCTCATGAGCTGGCGTGCGAACAGAAAAGCCTCTGGGGCTAGACATTATCTAAACCTCACTGCAACTTAGCACGAACCCTCTCCAAAACCTCGAAGCATTAAACCAAGATGAGTAGCACTACAAGTTTTAATAACGAGGCTTTGAACTTGTTCAAATGAGTCTTGGTAGGAGAAGGACCTCTATTAGCTTGATGGCAAAGGAAGGGCGGCAACTACTGCTTTGCTCCTCAGCTAGTGGTGGTGATTGTTAACGTCCTTGACGTTTGATTTTGTTAATAATATTGTGATAATGTATTTGGAATATTGTATTGGAAACCATGTTTTGGAGAATGAGGAAGATGAGGGAGAGCTTTCAGGGTGAAGAGGACGTTGGTTTTGGCAGTGAAGTAAACCGTTCTCTATTGTGGGTGAGACATCATAGTGGCGTAGCTTGCAATTCTGGCTTTGAGGGTAACAATTGGCAGTTATACCTTACAAAGTTACTTACAAACAAGACTACTAAAGCTTGCAGTTTAGTTTAGTAAGCACGAAACATAAATCAATCATTTGATTAATCTCATCACTTACCTTAAGGAGAAGCTTTATTTTCTACAAACGTACAATATAAGATTTGTATATGTGACCTAGCACTTTCCACCTTATGATCAACCAAAGGGCCAAAGGGGTATGGTAAATGTTGATTTTACCCCATCTTATGTTCGATTTGACCAAATTTGGGGGACTAGCAACACAACTGGTCATAATTTGTTATAGGTGAAAGTTATTTTTAGATCGCACAAGCTAAAAGGAGAAGATAAAGTGTACCAGAAACATGAACGTCTCGTAAGGGTAGAATATCTCATTATCAGAAATCATATTCTTTCATTATTCTCTTTTCAGAAAGAGGAGCTGAATAAACAAAGGACTACCTTCGAGTTCGTAAATGATAGAGAACAGTTATCCGCCATAAAATTTAACTCTCGAGTAATTTTCAATTCAATTTAACACATTATTTTTCATTCGCAACACCACTGACAAAATATTGAATACTTCAAATAAGAAGTGTCGACTTCCAAACGTTGTTATAATCAATAAAAGCACAATATCCCTAGTACTTTGAGGATTTATATAGCATTGCCTAACTTGAAATAGATGTCTAGACAGATAACAAAGGGGAGCTATTGAATACCTTTTATCTCATTCATTAACAAAATGACCATACAACAGGTACATGATAACAAAGCCTTAGTAAGAAGAGGGGAGATATACATTTTATTAATAAGAGCCACTGTTATCTAGGCCTACATATTCAAGGATATACCACATGTATTACCTACATTGTCACTATAATAATTCTTTCGGTATGCATATTATACATCTTCCATCATCTTTTAAGTATCTATAGAGGCTACAAGAGTAACTAGTTAAGCATGTATCTTGTTAGATCATTTTCCACTATGTACAGAAAGAATGGAGAAAAGGATCTTAGACTGATTCTACTTCTTTTTGAAGACCAAAATAACGTATGTGATGCATCTTGTTAATAAACCAGTAACAACAAGCAAGGCTAAATTACGGTAATAATTCTTGAGATCATAATGATTCTTCATTAGTGCTGCACATCTTGTTATTATCCATACTCCAGAGTACCTGAACGTAAAAGAAAGCAAGATACACTATAAGATCTGTATGACCAACAATGGCAGGCAGTGATTTCATAAATAAGGATGGTGATCTCAAACCTTTGGGCATTTGATATGACAAAAGATTCCATAGCCCACTTAGTATAGCAGAAGTCAGATATTACTTCCACAATATCACTATCAATAGTATTGTTTGCTATTAGAGTCAAAACAACTGGGAGAAGCACGGACCACTGCATATCAGAAGAGTCGCTGCTTAAAATTCAAAGGAAGAAGTATACATACATATATTACATTCCTGAAGCTAAGAACTTTTCTTTGAGGAAGATCATCTTACCAGTTGCGCTGGACCGGGTTCCAGGTATATGGACAATGCATAAGCCATACCAGTTACGCAGTAAACCAAACATAACAGAACAACATAATTATCTGTGATCGATGATCTTGGATTGTTGAAGAAATAGAACATGGAGAGGTAAACGAGAGGCTTGACGAGTGTATTAAAATGGTCAACTGTATCTTTCGCAAGAAAGTAAGCCAAGCTACTCATGCCCGCAGAGCTCTCTCTCCAGTAGTGCAACTTATCCAGTCCAAATGTTCTCAAAGCTGCAATCTTGCCAAGGAGAGCTGAAATTGAAACAAAGTAGGTTATGTAAGAAGATGAGAAACAGACATAATCCCAAAAAAGCTATCATTCAAGGACAAAAAATAATGAAAAAAATCTAAGACCATAAAATGAAATTACCACAGCTTAATTCAAAAGGAATTATTGCATGTTTATAAAATAGGAATATATTTATACTTACAAACTGCTATGACGGTGTACATATAACCTTGATAACCAAAGGTCTCCTCGCTTACTTTAGCAAGAACTCCCAAGCATAATCCAGCAAGCAATAAAATAAGAAAATCTATTGCTTGTGTCCTCGATTCTCGTAATCGCTGCTTACCAACCCTGAAAAATCCAGGCATATATTGAATTAAGCTGAATCATTTTAAACACAACTGAGGACTTGCATTGCAGACTTTCGAAACATCACATTAGATGGAGAGTGAACAGTGCATAATACATTTATTTGGATGCTTAATTGTTAATTGCAAAAACTGTAAAGATAAATATACCAATATCTACTTGTCTGGTGCCAATGTTAAAGAACTTGAAACAGTGAAATGAGGTGTTGCCACAAAACAATGAAATGTATGTGCAACAAACTGGAAAATATTTTGGAACGAAATCTACCTTCTACAGCTAAAAGTTCAAAACTTATCATGACTCTTGCATAAGTATATACAATATATGATACTATACACATTATATCTTTATAGCTCTAAGAGAATTAAGAAATTTTCTTTCGACAAGAATATAAATATGGGATATCCACCTGCCAAGGAAGTATCTATACTGCAGGAACATTCCAGGGGTCTTCCGCTCTGATAGATCGCTCTTCTTTAAAAGATTATGCTGTATATTGTCCTTTTTCACCTCAACATGACACTTTACATCCTGCCAAAAACCGTCTCCTCCAGAATTAGGAACATTTACTCCATGAACTGAACTGTCACCTGTTGATGCAGCCATTCCCTCAGAACTCTGAAGCATATCCATAGGAACTGGGTACCCATTATGAAGCATCCATCTAACGGGTAGCTGTTTATAGTTTACCGCTGAGCTTGTGCTTGGTTTTACCAAGCCTTCCAAAATGTCAATGAAATAGTCTGGAGGATTGACACGATCAGGAACAGTAATCCCAAGGCTTGCAAAGTACTCTTCAACTTTCTTCACTGACCCATGATACACTGTAAGCCCACCTTTAGCGAGAAGTATCAAATCATCAAACATCCTAAATAAGGTGTAGCTGGAACATCAAAAGTATTGTAATTAGGATAGAAACTACTTTAAAATTACAATACGAGAAAAAATGAGAACTTGATTGAAATTCATATATTCTTTGTGCATCCCCAGTATTCAAGTACTCCAAAGATCCACAAAGTTCAACAGAAATCAATATCCCAATTCTATACTTCTTTCATGTAAATGTTTTGGATTTGCATATTCCAGAGGATTTAAAAGAAAAAAAAAAAAAAAAAAAAAGAGTTAAAGTAAGATGGAAAGCATACAGATAACTGAGACCCCCAAGACTTTTACAAGTTATCTTTTCTCACCCACTATAGAATATAGATAACCTTCAACAGCGGCAATTGTCCATGCTCTCATGGGAGATTGGCCTGCCTCCCAGTGTTTCTGCTGCTGTTAATTTCGACCTCTTTGGCATGGGAGCACTAGAGGTTCGCCTTTGTAGTTTGTTTTAGTTGATTTCGTATAAAAAAAAATTATAAAAAAATTATAAAAAAAAAAACAGCGGCAATTCAACTTGTATAATATGATTTCCAATTCAAATTGTTTTCATGTTGAACCACAATGTATTGAATCTTTTGCATTAAGAGGCATCGTTCTCTGCTTTAAGTTAGAAAGTGGACTATAAAGAATACTGAAATATACAACGCATGCATAAGCAACATGTTTGAGACCATGTTTAAAAAGACTTTTACCTCAAAATGTGCACTTTAGCATTTAATAAAAGTTAAATCACCTGGGCTGGTGGACAACCATGCAAATGTTAACTCCTTCAAGAGCCTCACGTCGAAGAGCTCTAAGTAGCAGATTTGAAGATGAACTATCCAAACCAGATGTGGGTTCATCTAAAATTAGAAGTGATGGTTCCATGACCATTTCCAGCCCAACGTTTACTCTTTTTCTTTGACCTCCAGATATTCCTCGCTTCTCAACCGTCCCAACTATGGAATCCCGCACTGCCTGCAAGCCCAAGGATTCAATAACTCTTTCAACGACCAGCACCTTTTCTGGTTGAGGCAGTTTGGAAGAGAGTCTACCCTAACAGAAAATCCAGAAAGAGACAGATGGTAGAAGAACTAATGTCAGTACCAGGATATTAAATAAATATTATATCAACAAACTAAAACCAAAATCCAAAAGAAGAGCTAATTTATCAGTGCCTTACAATCTAAGAGTTACACCAATAACAAGAAAACATTTTTTCATCTTTTGGTTTAAAAATTCAGCCAAACGAGCAATGATGTAATGTACATATGTGATCACATTTCTCATATCCACTGATATTGACGGACATAAACTACGATGCAGGTTGTGTATTTATACGATATATAGCGGACTTCAAAGATCTCACTGATTCCAGGAAACATAGATTTGCCAGAGATGAAGGAAAAGGAAAGAGAGACGATGTCAGGAGTCCTATAACAGGTAAGAACAATTTATTTTTTTGGTACAAAGGTGAAATACTTTTGGTGGGTGACCCCCAAGTATAGAAGACATAGTGCTGCACAGGTTTTGGAAAAGAAGAAAAGTAACAGTATAGAATTAAACCTTTAAAGCACTGGGAGTTTAAATAGAAGCAACATCTATGTATTCACAAGATTAACAATTAATAGGTGAAGTTATTTAGGAAACAAAAGTGTTCATCTTTCTAAAATTCACTGTAGCAGTAACATTCATTGCTAGCGAATCAAGGGTTTTTTTCCTTGAGTTCTAATATTGTTCAGGAAAAATAGGAAATAGGAATCCATTGGTGAATGCAAAGATTGTTGGTTTCTGATATTGAAGTTTCAATCTTGGAGAGGGACAAACTTGTGACTAATCCAGAATTATGAATAAGAAATCACACTAGACAGAGAGCTAGTTAGTTGATTTAGTGTATCTTAAGGCTACTTAAAGTAATTAACTAATAAAACAGACACTAATTATTTCCCACACATTACATGCTAGTTGGTAATAGGTTGTCACAAAACTGTTTGTAAGCAGCACTGAGGAGATGTAAAGGTCAAAAAACCATTGAACTCCAAAAACCTAAGCAGTAAGGTAAAAAGACGAATCAATCCAACATGTGCAGCCCCATCTTGCATATGAAGTGGTAGACTGATGCAGCGGAACATTAGACCAAGCTCTGTTTAGTCTAGGAATACCCAGAACTAGGTAACACACTCAAATCTGTTGATTCTAAGAATACCAGACTATGAGCCATAGTAATGAAAAACTGTTTATAATCTTCAAATCTGGCTGGGACAGTGGGACTACAACGAGCAGCCATACATATAAGCTTAAAACAAAACTGACTCCTACTCAAAAGACTCTAATAAAGACTAAGTAAAAACAACTAAACAATGATAGGCATAAAACTCTAGACTCTTGAGTTTCATCCCCAGATTGTAGTAGACTCTTGAAAGCACTACTAATGCTCATAATTATTCTTCATAGAAGACTTTACCAGCTGCATCATAGACACATGCAAAGATAGACAACAAAACTTATGTGCTGCACCCAAAATAACAATGAAATGGAAAATATGCACTGGCGATTTTGAATCCAAAATCTTCTGGAATAAGCACTCTGATACTATGTTGACAACTATTGGGAACCCAAAATTTAAACTAATAGAGCAGACTAGCAACACATGTGAAGCTGACAAGAATGCCTAAGAAGTGATCTGAAGGATGGTACTAAATGTGCATACCTGCATCTTGCACTGAACCAGAGATTTTCTTCGACGGTCAAATTGCCATGCACAATATCATCTTGTGGAACGAATCCAACTATTTTCTTATATGAGTGAATAGAGTCCATCTTTCCATTTACAAGAACCATACCACTGATGGTGCACCCTCTCACTTTTCCTAACAAAGCAGAAAGAAAAGTTGTTTTTCCTGCTCCAGATGGACCCATAACTGCTGAAACCCTGCCAGGTGATATTTTCCCAGTCACACATCTTAAAAGATGTATGTTTTTCCCTTTCAATGTGAGCGTTAGATCTTTAAAAGCAACCTCAATTGGAGGCCTCTTTTGGATTTCAATTTCACCAGCAATTTGTATAACCCCAGAGAAGGTTAAGTTTGCAGTCTGCTCCTGGAAAGCCTTTTCCTGCTCAATTTTACCATATGCATACGTGAAAATCTGACTTTGGGTATGCAACTGCTTACCTTTTGGGGCATGCTTTTTAATATTTTTATCTCCTATCTCTAGATTGAAACCTTCATGACTCTCTGGGTCATTCTCAATAGATTGTACCAATTGTGTGACATTGATTTTTTCCTTTTTCTTTCCTTTAGATGTTGAAGCTTCAGCTGCACCTACCGAAGTTGGTGGCATAGGTGGCAAGGCACCATCTGTTCCAGGTTTGGCTTGTCCTGTTCCTTTCAGCTGGCCCGAATGGCGGGTGGATTTTCTGCGAGAAAATGTACGTGAAAACTGAGTTGACAGTCCAACAGCATGCTTCTTAGCAATGTCTTTTGCAGATTTCCATTTTTCGCGTGCTTGTGCTGTTTCTCTCACACTTTGAACAGCCTTTTCCCTGGATTTTGCTTGTCTTCTCTCTCGGGTGGAAAGAACTTGATCGGTACAGTTGTATATAATGAGAAGTATAACTATTGTTGCAGCCTGCATTGACAAGCGAAGGTCACAGTTATGATGGTTGCATATCCAATTAGTTCCAAAGGCACAATTATAGTTATGCTGTGGAAACTATGTTCATCATCTCTTCACTTTAAAGAGGCAAGTGAGACCACTCACAAAAAGCATGATACCATATGCAGTAATATTTTGATTTTCTGACTTCGACTTACAACTTGCCATTTTGAAACAGCCTGCAAGTTACACAATAATGGTTATAATCAAAAGAAGACTAATATATAGTCAGACTCTAGAGGTATAACTATAACATCTATCAACATCTACCATGATACTGACATACAAAAACATCTTCTGTCAAGTGTGAAATCTTTGTTGACATTTTAAAACTGGCAATACGTTTATTTTGAAAATATACAGATGTGATCAACAAAGAAATAAAACAGCAACTTTCCTAGGAATCACACAGCTCACCATAAGAAACAAGATACCTGGACAATGCTGCCTTCCAACCTATAATCACTCAACAAAAACAGACCAAAGGCAGACAGAACCTTAATCTCTAACAAAAGCTTCTCCACCCTGCACTTATTCCATCTTCCAAAATCCTTCCATTTCTTTTCATCCAGAGCACCCAGATGACAGCCAAGAGTCCAAGACACTACAACACCATAGAACTTTGGCCTCATCGAGAAAGAATTACACTTTCTTTCAGATGGAAATCCCAAAACCACTTACCCAGAAGAGAATTAGTCCTTGCTACTATATTCCTGAATCTCAACCCTCCTTTCCCTTTATCTTTGAACACCACATCCACCAAATTAGGCATAAGGCATGTAATTGGTAGATGATTTCTACCACTAAGCCTAGCTTTGCGGTACATATTGAAGGACACCCAACTAAACTCACCTAATGAAAATATTCTTAGGAAGCCAGAATCCAAATTGTCACAAGTGTAAGACCGGCATTCAGAATTGATATTTCATGTTGCGTCAAGACTGTACACAACTCCACAAGATGATTGCGTTGAAGACACTCGAGACAGTATCAGTGCAGGGTGGGGATCATACGAAATGGATGCCAATAATATCCTAAGCCCTAGTAAGCAAGTACGCCTTCTTTCACATATCTAAAATAACAGTTTTACCTTGTTGCCTCCCTTATGGAGTAAATGTATAGTTATCTATATAAGATTTCCATGCCTACAATTATAATCACATTTGGACTCTAATTTCAAATTGCCAGTCAAGCAATTAGATGTCTAATTGAGTCACACTTAAAAAAAGGAAATAGAAAAGTTGAGATCCTAACCATCCATTAAGAACAAGAATGGTAAGTAAACTGGAAGTCTTCCTGATGAAAAAGATATGTGCAAAGAAAAATGTACCTTCCTGAGCTGTGGAGCCTAGCCTGCAATAATGCCTGCAATGATATACAGAAATTTTAGCATCTATATATATATATATATATAAAGTTGGCAAAAAATGTTCTTTATATTGGTTTAAAAACTTCACAAACTTATAATTTTGTGAATAGTGGGATCAGATAACTCTATGCATTTATTTAAGTCATTGGAAAATAAGAAAACCAGGTTTTGACAATCCAAATGCACACTGAACAGAAACCACAACAAATTAAAAGTAATGGAAGGTTGGGATAATTATCAATACCCACTACTGCAAGGATTTGTCTGGATGCTAGATGGACAGTATGATCCACCCGAACAGAATATCTCTTTACTACTCATGACATCAGCCCACCTATCTGCTCCTCCACAACTATGGTTCTTCCCTGGAGGTAGCTGATAACGGTATCTGTAGAATATTTCTGCTGATAAATATTAATGTATGCTAAGCATAAGAAGAATGCCACAAGAAAGAGAATTTGAAAGGAAGACCAAAATCTCCAAAAAGAATAGGAACTCACGGCTTGCATGTACCAGTACTGTTATTGAGCTTTCCACGTGGGCAGTAAGCACCTTTTGGGCAAGCTTAACAGAAAAGTTAACAAACAAAAAAGGAGTCAGCGACACTCAACCCTGTCAAGGACTACTAAATAGGCTTCTGTATTATATATTTTTCTACAGTATGCCAGAAATGAACGCATATAAATGAGCACCACAGCATATATGAAGAAGAAAAAAAAAAAACAAGAGCCATCTTAAGTAGTTAGAGATAGAATTGTTGCGAAAGGTAATTATCTAGCGGGTTTCAAGGACTTACGGATCATGCAAGTAAGACCATGAGGGCAGAAGAAACCCTCACAGCAAGGTGCACATTCTTCAGTTCTGCCAGGGACATATGTTTTATTTTTCACGTCAACTTTCTCAACAGTTCCACAAGCCCACCCAGGTTCACATCCAGGATTCCATGTAGTTAGATTACAGTTCTTATTCGGTTTCAACTTACTGGTTTTCTTGACTTCTGTTAAACTTTCACCATACAGCGATAATTCTTTAAAAGTACACAACCGCTGCATAATCTGTCCCATTGATCCACCTTAAAATAACATCCGAAACTAGATTTAGATCAAACTAGCTGAACTGGTAATTGACTTATTTCATGTGGGATATATAGAAACAAGGAGAAAGAGAATATTCAAATGGGGGGTTTGCACAACTAGGACCTCTAGTTTAATTGTTTTTTCCTTAAAAAGTTATGCCAAAATACCATTTCAAACAATCAAAGAATATAAAGAAAGAAAGAATACGGCTTTAAAAGATTTTCATGTCAACTGAAAAGGCAAATAAAAAAAAACTTTAATAACCGTTTTCAGCAATGTTTCTTATGTCAAACCACTCATGCAAAACTTGCATGAGGAACTTAGTGAAGCAAATTTTCTAATTGCCACCAGCAGAGAACCAACGCAACACAAAATGAATATAGTATTTACATATAGCCAAAAGAGAAGAGAAATTGCTAAATTGCTAGCGTCTCCTAATCACTGTACACTAGGTGACCCATATTCTGTTCATAGTTTACAACCAAAATACAAAAATCCAACAGAATTAGTGTTTTGTTTTCCTGCTTTATCCATTTTCTAAGAAAACTAGATTCAAAGTCTTCCTCACCTACCATGTAATAAAATTATTTGACATGAAAATCTTCTCCACACCCTAACAACCTAACCGATTTCTCCGAAAAGTAAGAATGGAGAAAAACAACATCTCAGTAAGGTGGTACCTTTAAAACTTTTGGCGCAGTTGGTAATGAATGTTGAATCTTCTGAGAAATTGAAAGCTCCATTCCAATCCTCGTCTCTGCATAAATAATAATAAAAAATATATATTAAAAAAAAAAACCACATTATCATTTCATCAAATCGAATCAAAATATGTACACAAAAATCAAAGCAAAAACACTCACACGTTAATGACGCAGTAGCTAAACTTATCCTGGAGCTCATCTTTGAGAACCGGGGTGACGTTGGAGAATTGATTCAAGATCATACTGGTGGCGTAGCTGTTAAGCCCGGAAGAAACGCCGCCACCCCCTCCTCCGCCACCGCCACCGATGTTGTCCCCGATGCCGCCGCCAAGGTCCTGGCTGAAAACAGGCGGGGAGACGAGGCTGAGAGCAAGGACATGGAGAAGAACCCTAAGAGAGAGAAAGAGGTGCTCTCTGGTGAACATATCGAGAGCCTGAGAGAAGCGAATGGGTGATTGGATTGGTTTGGTGTGGAGGATTTGAATGGGTGTGGGTTTGGGGGGAGGGAGGAGAGGCCATGAGAGAGAGTGAGGAGATTGCGGAGGAAGAAATGGCGGGGAGAAAGATTTGGCGAAGGAAAAGGAGAGACAGAGAAGTTGGTTGGAAACGAGGCGCCGTTTTGGCAATGTTTTACTTTTGCCGTCAAGTAACAGGTCCAAGTAAAAAGTAGATAAAATGACCATTTCATCTAGCGGCGATATAGAGGCTTACCGATCGCGTTCGACGCATCTTGTCGTGGTGGTTCCTACTATACTGGTAGATCGTCCATACGACGAACGAAACGCGAGAATCGAAGCCCAAAAGCTTAAAGCTTTCCAGGTGATTTATTAGTTTTACGGTGACTTTGACCACCATTTGGGTTGCTAAATGTGTGAATCGCATTCCTCTCGTCGAGCTCTACATCTGGGTATACTTGGATCTTGAAATTGCTCAATTTTTATTGATTTACGAGTTTGAAATTGGGTAAGAAGAAACAGTTGAGAGAAGATAAGGAAAGTGGGAGAAGAAGAGAAGTAGAAAAAAAATCGACAGCTTAAAGAAGAACTGTCAAATTTGACAGTGAGAAGGGGAATGTCTATCAGACTGAATGTGGATTTGACAGCTCTATTAGACTGAATTACCCTGCCATTCCTCACCGTTGAGATTCCAGACTACCGAAAGACAATTCCGCTAAAGATGCTCTAAGAGCATCCGTACCCATATTTTGGTCTTGCTCAAGCATCTGGTGGGCCCAGAAACAAATTTTGCTTCAAGCAAATGAAAATTAAATTTTACTCAACCAAATCGATTTTTTCACACACCTATTAAGAGCATCTGCACCGGCGAGCAAGATGCCGAGCAAGAGCACGAGCAGCTGGTGGGGCCGGCCAAGGTGCTCGAGCAAGGTGCTCAAACAGCACGCACCGGGGTCGAAAACGGCGAGCAAGATGCCGAGCAGTCAACGAGTCAAACTGCTCGAGCGAAGGCTCGAGCAAAGTTTGCTCCGATGCTTGCTCGAGCAGCTGGTGGGGCCGGACTCCGTTTTCTTTGGCTTTTCGGACGTTGGAGAGGCACAAAAGCTCGTGGCCGGCACGTTCGAGCACTAGCACGAACCAGAGGTGAAGCCGAGCGCCGCACTCGACGGTGGCCGTGGCTCCCGATATTTGCCGCACCTCCCACATCCCGAAAATGCACCTGAGACCGGTCCCAAATGAAAGAGCACTTTGAGCCCATCATTTTGGTGGGTGGCACGACGGCTGGAGTGGCCGGACGGCGGCGAACGGAGGCCGGGAAGTTTCGGGTGGAAAACGGCGGGAAAAATGGGGAAGACGATGAACAGTACCTTTTTTTAAACGAGCCAATGTCAGGCTGCCACGTGGCAGTCTGACCGGTCAAAAATTAAAAAACGGGCAAATCAATCTGGGCCTTCCATTTCAATCTGAAATTTTGATCCAACGGTCAGAATTCAAAGGCAACGGCTACAATTTGATCATAACGGAAATATTCCCAAAAAATAGTAAAAAAATCCCAAAAATTTCAAAACTCTCCCAAAAAATTTCCTATAAATACTACCTCAATTTTTAATCAACTCACACCAATTTGTGCACAACAAATTTCACATCTTCCTCCATCTCCTCTCTCATTTCGTTTAGCATTTTTTCTCAAAACAATGGGTTCTCATTGGCTTCCTTCCGAAGATTTACAAATGTGCATCTCTTTTGTCCGTCATAGCGTTGATGAATATGACGGTAACAAACAAAAGAGGGACAAATTGTGGGAGACAATTTTTGCCGATTATATGGAAAATTGGAAGCTAGCACCCGGTGAGAAACTTCCAAAGGAGCCGAGGACCCGAGTCGCCGTCGCTTCGCACTACAACAAGTTCAAACTACTCTTGCAAAAATGGGGAGAATGTTTGGCGGCGGCACATCAACGTATAGCTAGCGGCACTTCGTTAATGGACGTAGTAAGTTTATATTATTTTATGATATATTATAATTTTTATTCAATTATATATCTAATTAAATTATGTGATTTATGTATTTAATTGGTTTAAATATGTAGCATTGTTTACATTATTTCTTTTTACTATATCTAATTTAGTTAAATTTAAATTGTATCTAATTTGTTTAAATATGTAGCATTTTTTACATTATTTTTTTTTAATATATCTAATTTGGTTAAATTCAAATTGTATCTAATTTGTTGGAATTATGTCATTAAATATGAACCTAATATACGTTTTTATTAGGAACGACAAGCTCAATCATGTTACTATAGTGCCAAGAAGAAAAAGTTTACACATTTTGAATGTTGGGAAGTGGTTAAGGATCATCTATCTTTCGCTCCGGTCCTACCCACTACTCCATCTCCATATGCAAGTACTTACGATGCTACTCCTTCCACAACCGAATCAGCTCCAGCCATCAATTTGGATGATGACCAATTGAATGAGACACCTCAAAGCAACACGGCCGCTGTCTCGAGTCCGCCTAGACCAATGGGAACCAAGGCGGCAAAGGAAGCAAGGCGCCTAAAGAAACATGGTAAGACTCCTATTGAGCAACGAGTTGAGGTTTTGCATACTATTGCAAGTGACCAAGCATCATGGCATACCAAGAGGCTAGCGCAAAATGAGGCCGAGCTTAACTATTACGCGGAGTACATAGACATTCAAAAGCGGAAGGAAGCAAGGGCGGAAGAAGAGTTACAATTGAAGAAACAAGAAAATGACACAAGGATCATGACAATGAATTTGGAGGCTATGACCCCAATCTCAAAAAAGTATTTTACTAAGAGGAAACTAGAAATCCTTAATGAAGGAGGAGCTAGTGAAGATCAATCTACTGATGAAACATATTCGGATTGTTATCACCCCGGTCGTGTGTTATTTCCATGATTGTTATAGTATTGTACTAAATTTCAATTTCATGTAATTTAAATTTGATGTAATTTCAATTTCATGTAATTTCAATTTCATGTAATTTCAATTTCATGTAATTTCAATTTTCAATGTAATTTCAATTTCAAGAAAAATTGGTGGTTAATCTATCCGGTAAAAAAAATTTAATCATTTCACAACAAGACAAAACTGAGTTGCTCAAGCAAATTGTTAATGGGTGTGTGAAAAAATCGATTTGGGTGGAGCAAAATTTGATTTCCATTTGCTTGAGCAAAATTTGCTCCTGGGCCCACCAGGTGCTTGAGCAAGACCATTTCATGGGTGCGGATGCTCTAACAATTTGCTTGAGCAACTCAGTTTTGTCTTGTTGTGAAATGATTAAATTTTTTTTACCGGATAGATGGTTGACCAATAATAATGTACCACGTATCATTATCGACTCGATATTATCCAAGATTTTCGATAAGATTTTCGATTAATAGATAATTGACACGTGTCACGGCCACGTGTCATTGTCGGTAAAATTGTTAGTATATGCCTTGAACTAGTCATCTGGTGGCGCTGACATAGGCGGTGATCTCGCTGCCCGGTCAGCGAGTCGGGGTCAAGGGGCGACGCGCCCTGGTTTTGGGGGTTCGGGGGCAACGATGCCCACGATATCTGTTATGTTGGGCTAGGTTTTCCTTTTGGGAGAGTTTTGAACTTTTTGGGATTTTTTTTACTATTTTTTTGGTTTATTTCCTTTCTGATCAAATAGTAGCCGTTGCTTTTGAATTCTGACCGTTGGATCAAAATTTCGGATTCAAATGGAAGGCCTAGATTCATTCGACCGTTGCTGATTTTATTGACTGGTCAGCAGGCCACGTGGCAGCCTATCATTGGTTGGATTCAAACCGGCCACTGTTCATCGTCTTCCTCAGCTCTTTCTCGCGCCGGTCGTTCCCGTGCTCCGTTCTCCACCGTCCGGCTACTCCAGCCGACGTGCCACCTACCAAAATGATGGGCTCGACGCCCTCTTTCCTTTGGGACCGGTCTCAGGCGGCTTTGCTCGATGTGGGAGGTGCGGCAACGCTCGGGAGCGACCGCCACCTTCGAGGGCGGCGGTCGGCTTCATCTCTGGTCCGTCCTAGAGCTCGGCAGCGTCCTCTACGATCTGGTGCGACTCTCCAACAGCCGAAAAGGGAAAAACAAAACGGCCCGGCCCCACCTCCTGCTCGAGCAAACGTCGGAGCAAATCTTCGCTCGAGCACGTTGACCCGTGGACTGCTCGAGCAGTTGCCCTCCCTTTTCGACCCCGGTGCGTGCTCTTCCCACCTCTTGCTCGAGCAAATTGGCCGGCCCCACCTCTTGCTCCACGCTTTGCTCGCCCGGTTGCTCGCCGGTGCGGGTGCTCTAAGTTGCCCAATTGAACACATTTTTACTAAGACCTAATAAATTAAGATCATTGTGCCCTCACCACTTCATCACATAAATACAGAGAAAAAGTGGAAAAGAAAGACTTTACCATACACCAGTCACCGAACTCCAATGGCCTGTTGTCACACTCCAATCATCGATGGCCGGAATCCGAACTTCGGCCATTGGTTGCAGGTTGTTGGAAATTTCACATGTCATCGGAACTTCACTGGAATCTCGCCGGAATCATGCTAGTTATGTATATTGATTTACTGACTCTTAGTAACCCCCAATTTTAAATTTCTAAACCATCAAAAGCTTGTTATAGACCCTAATGGACATGTTATTTATGCCTAATATTAAATTACTTATCCCTAGAAATATGTTACTGACCCTAATAAATTTGTTACTGACCACAAATAAACATGTTACAGACTCTAAGTAAATTGTGAAGGTATTTATTAGGTATGTATGACCAGATCATCTATATAAAATTTCAACTAATTTTTGTAAATCAATGAACAAACTGAATCTGTTAAATATAAAAATTAGTGTAAATCACGATTACAAATGTTCAAATGACCATCAAATTGGATGAAACTTTGTAAAACTGATAAGTACATTAGGCTTTAATAACCATAGGGTGTAGATGTAGAAATATGATTGAAAAAATGATCAAATAAAAAACTCTGCAGTTTAATTTCAAAACGGAATTCCGCTCTGAATAGAAATTATATATATATATATATATATATAGTTGAATTCCAAATAATTATACGACTTATTACAACTCTAAACTAATGACAAGAAATTTAGATTTAATTAACTTTTTATTACAAACTAGCTAGTAAGAGCGAAGAGAGTTGAGAGATGTGAGGCGAGTGTTCTACCACTACTAAAACAATTAGTCATCCGAAAATATTATGATCAACAAAGATTTTAAAAAAGGGATAGAATAATAATGTTAACAGATCGATTCAGCTAGGGTTCTTAATTTAAGTAATTAAAGTCTCTAACCAAACATACATGTCGTGTGTTACCACCTAACCAAACATACATGCATATCGTGTGGAATCACATTCATATAAATATATTGCTTTCTCCGTCAAAGTCTATATATATGTTGTGTATCGTCACCTATATCCATATCAAAAGTCTAGCCAAATATATATATATATTGTGTGTGGTCACCTTTATCCATATCATGGTTCTCCATCTTCCTTATCAAGCATTATTAATTAAGCTAGTTGGTCACTTTCATTGAGTTCATTCTGCTAACTATATATGTGGGCACGTAAAGTACTGCCTCAAGCTAAAGCATTTCCAAGCTATCGATCTCTTATATATCATTCTCCTCTCAGTCTCTACTACTACCTATAATGGCTGTTGTTTCCTTACATTTGCTTTGATTAGAACTGTGACCGCAGTATATCCAGATTACGATTATCTCCAATACACTTTACAAAACCCTCGCACATTTAATTCAAACACAAGACTCAATCGTTTTACCATTCACGGCCTCTGGCCAACAAACTACTCCCAATATCAGTATGCTGAATTTTGTAATAAAAGGAGCTTTATTTTTAAGGCAAGTATAAGTTCAAGTTTTTTTTTCTTTTTCTTTTATTTTATATACATATTTCTAACCAATGTTTTTCTTTTGTTTCTTATTAGCCGGATCGATCGCTGCAGGATAAACTCGGTCACTGCATGTTGGCCCAATCTTGAAGCTGGTTCTAACAATGTTCAGTTTTACACGGTAGCTGCACTAGACTCACCTTCATACTACGACGTTACTTTGAACTAGCCGATTAGCTATATTACTCCATAAATGTAGTTTATGAGTTTGCACGGGATGTCATCATTTCGGGACATCCATTTTCTACTCAAAGATATATAAATCTCTTCCAAACTTCTGATCATGTGTACAAGAAGACTAATAAAGAAAGTCATTTTTTGTTACGATAAAACTGGAAGTACAAGGATTAGTTGTGCTCAACCCTTGAGTACGGACCATATATACTATTGAATGAAACGTAACTTATTTGTAAATTACTGTTTGATCGAGTTGTTAATCAAAAGGGACTTGAAGTAGTAACTTGAAGCACTACTTTACGTTAATCGACTTGTGGTAGTGCGGCTCAATTCTACTCAGATTGTCTGGAACAAGGTATTAAATATCGACGATTACAGAAATATTGATGGTTTGAAAAAAGGTTTGAAAAAAAGAAATTTCGAGAAAATATCGAATATCGATGGAAATTTTACCAAAAATTTATATAAAAATTGTATATTTAGATAAAAATAGACTAAAAGTAAAATATCGGAAAGATATGAGTATTAATATCGATGTTTGAAAAAAACGGAAATTTCGAGGAAATATCGAGAATATTTTAGTCTTTGGTCTGGAATGACTTGGGTCTTCTATATCTAATTTGGTAGAAGTGAGATGCATGGTGGCGGCGGTCATGGCAACATGATTCGTCTTGCGGTGGTGAGATCCTTGGTTGTGGTGATAGGCAGAAGGATATTAATGAAGGTTTTGCAGTTCTGAAACTGTGCTTGTAGAGCTCCGATAACGGCGGCTGCGGTGGGGTGTGCCATACAAGCCTTGTGGCTTAGGTTTCTTAGGGGTTTTTTTTTTGTTAGTTTTGGCCTTTTTGCTGTCCAACTTATTTTTTATTTTATATTTTTTTCAAAACGACTTAAGAGTTAACTTCTCGTTTTTTTTTTCAATTTAATTTTTTTTAGTTTATTTAGTACAATAATGCTCTACCATTTTTTAGAGTATACTGGGCTTTAGCACTGGATTACTTGTTCTTTTGGCGGTACATGAGTTAGCTCAATTGCACCAGTATTGATGTAGACCAATAGGTCTTATGCAGATATACTACCGGTTTAATTTTTGTGTCCTCTTATTGATCAAGTGTAGTAATTTAAATTAGCTTAAATATAAGTTTATCTCCCACTTGACTATATGCATGGAATTGTATTGGAGGTTTTCTCCTACAAAACTTGCGGTAGTGTAGGCTTCGGCTGATATGGTCACTTTGCCCAATGAAATATATTTCATTTTATAAAAAAAAAATCAACAAAACAAATAAAAACCTCTTATTGATCAAGTGTAGTAGTCTAGATTAGCTTGAATATGAGCTTAACTTCCGCTTGACCAGACGCATGTGATTGTATTGGAGGTTTTCTTCTACATGACTGCTGGTAGTGTCAGCTTCGGTCAATATGATACGAACAGTTTTCCCAATGAAATATATTCCATTTCATCAAAAAAAAATTAACAAAACAAATAAAGCAAAGAGTGGTATATATACATTCATACATTTCATTTATCTCTATGTTTGGTTCTTGTCTCATGATTTGAAAAACTTCAACTCCACATATTCAAACTTGAGACCTTTCATTGACATGAAGTTCAACTTCTACAAGCTCTATCTGAACTACAACTACTGTTTTCATATTAGAGAAGTGAATGGCTTCCCAACCAACCCTCGATATAACGTCAACATCCTTGAAAGAGAGTTTTCGATTGATGTATACATCAAAGACTCTCTCACCAGCAATAGTAATGGATGAATTAATCTCAGCAAAATGTAACCGAATAATATATGTTTGGTTTAGATCGACCATTATGTTAAAGTGAATAAAATCAACAACAACATTTTGATATAGCTTTTTAGGATAGTATTCCGGCGATGGTGCAATCTCAATATCCTTAGTTGTCTCAACCGCAGACAAGCTAGTCATGGGGAACCATAATCAGTTCCCCCCCTGAGGCTATAATGTCGACATCCTTGAAAGATAATTTTTTATCTAAACTCTACATCAAAAACTCTCTCACCAGCGGTAGTGATGGATTTGTTAATCTCAACAAAATGTAATCAAATACTGTAGTTTTGGTTTAGATCGATTATTATGTTGAAGTGAATAAAATCAACAACAACAACATTTTGATTTAGTTTTTTAGAATAATATTCAGCGATGATGCAATCTCAATATCCTTAGTTGTCTCAACCACCGGCAAGCCTCTCATGGGGAACCGTAATAGGTCTGATAAAACAGCTTGGTAGAACCCTTTGCATGTTCTATGAAGGCGGTGAATGACTGACATAAGATAGACGACCCTGACAGGACCCGAATCAGATTTCACCCTGAAACCCGAATAAGGTCTTACGGGGACCACCTTAAGATCAACTCTATCGATAAATCGATAAGCCAATCTTAAGACAGACAACCCTAAAACCTGCAACAAATAAAAAACACTTCTAATCCCAGTTTCAACCTCACACCTGGAGTCATTTGCTCCACAAATCACAGCAACCGCCACAAATAAACACAAACACAACTCAATTGACTCACAGGTAATTAGAGCAATCTAATAATGAATTGGGAATACAAAATAGAAAAGTAAAGGATCAATAGATCCTACCAAGCGGAAGTAAAGACGACAATGACTATGCCTCGACTCAGAGTACTCTTGACCTCAAATAAACTAGTCTGCAAACTGGGCGATTTAAAACGAAGGTCCCAGGCGAAAGTAAATTAAAAACGTTAGAGTGAGTGGATAAAAATAAAAGAATTTTAATATAATACTTTAAATAAAAGTATCATATTACTTTCCCAATCTTTTAGAAATAAAAACCACAATGCATGCATTTTATTTAAAATAAAATCTACTCACAGTACGGCCGAGCACGCCGCTATTCCGAGCTCTTGTCACGTCGAGTTCCCCCTCGACCTATAACAGAGAAGTATTTAAAAAATCTTTCAAAAACTCGGAATTAGATTATAAAAATTAACTCAATGAACATCCTCACTGGCTCGAATAGTCCCATTTAAATTCTTGTTATCGGTATTGAAATTACGTCTCAAATACCGAAATAAATTACGTCCAAAATTACTCAAGACACCCATCTCGAGTCCGATAACTTCTTTTACTGGTTATTTTGTCGTAAAACCCTTTTTACTAACTTTTACTCTGTTATAGAAAGTCCACAGTATTTAGGGTCAAACAGTAATAATCAAAGTCAAACAGTAAATGGTCAAAGTTTAATTACTATTTACTATTTATTTTTACTGTTTACTATTTACTTTTACTGTTTATCATTTACTGAATTACTGTTTACTGTTTACTTTTCACTTTTTACTGTTTTACTTCTACATTTTACCATTTCTTCAACCTCCCGCCACCGGCAGCCGCAACTCTGCCGCCCCGCCGCCGGCAGCACCACTACAGTGCTCAGAAACACCATCACAGTCCCCCAAACCAACCCAACATGACCCCCACCACCTTAGGGTTCCATTCCCGCCATCCCTGCCGCCAAAAACCCTTGTAGCCACCGCGAACGGCGGCCGACACGGCGACAACAACTCTTCAATTCAAGATTTTTCCAAAATTCAACAAATCAAACCCCAAACTACACTAATTTGACTCCTTTCAACATCCTAGACACGAATTCAACCTCCAATTTCAACAAAAACATCAATTCCACAATCTCCACTGAATTCACACAAAACCCTAAAATTTCAAATCTCAAATTCTCCTTACCTGGTTCGAATTGGATCAATTCCTTCAATTCCCCCCAAGAATCGGGTAGAACCATGGCCGGAGGAGGAAGTTTCGTTTGATCGGGGGCTTTCAGTCTCGGGCGTCTCACTGCCAAACGGCGGTGAACCACGCCGTGCCGCTGCTACAGATGCGAAGAGGAGGCCAAGCCGGTTCGAACGTTACCGATGCGGCGGTCCAATTCGGCCGGACGGCGGAGATGGGTGGAGGGTGGTGCAGCTCGAGCCGGTCGGGAGAGAGGAGAGAGAGAAAGAAGAAGAAGAAAAGAAAAAGAGGAAAGAAAAGAGAAAAAAATGGGGGATTTCCTTTTTGGGAAACTTTCCTCCCGGCTATTTATACTCGTCCTAAAAATAGAAAGTTTCGGGTTTTTACGTCGTAACTTTTTCATGCGAACTCCCAAATAAACGTGTCACATGTCTACGAACTCGTTTTAATGTCTTCTATCTCGTCGAGAAATAAAATTCTCCGTCGAGTCAACTTATTTAAAAGTCAACTTTTAGAACTTTCAAATCGTAAAAACAATTCCTAGAACGAAAAAAAAATAAAAAATAAAACTTTCAGGAGGTAACTCGAAGTTCGGGTCGTATCAGACCCTGCTGAGTCGGGGAAGATGCACACATAGTCTAATTGAGAACTTATAATACTTGATATAACAAACCGTCGATGCTCACTGCAGGGAAAAAAGTGGACTATCCCAATCAGTGTGTTCCGGTTGACAGCTGAAAGAGAGGGATAAATGAGGTCGATGGCTGGTTTCTGTTGCTGTGTGGGGTTTTTTTTTTTAATGTGTGGCTATTATGTGTACGATGATTGAGGGGAGGCTTTGCAGGCGGATTGTTTGTTGAAAAATATGCAGCACGATTTATCCGATCAAATACCTTTGTTGTATACGTTGATTTTGCTGGGAATTTTAGTTGTGTGGATAAGTGGTGTTGTAAAAATATTTATTAAGGCTTAGTTAAGCAGATTAAAGTGACAAAAATATGCTCTCTTTACATGCTGTGATAAATATTTGTATACCATTATGTTGTAAGTACATGATTTGTGTCGTATTTTGAAATTAAAAAGTGTATGTAATATTTATGGATAATATTTTGGAAGAGATTGGATTACAGTTTATTTAAGCTGTGCGTGAAAGAATTATGCTAATGTTTTGTTTGTATCGATTCAAAACTGTATAAATTAAAACGATGGTGCATATACTCTTTGAAACTAAGTGCATCGGGATTCTAGTAAATGATGATAATGTTTCTCGGGCTTATTGATAGGACACATTTTGGTATTGCTGGCTTTAACATTAATCTATGATGTACTTTCTAACATATTTAGAGAGTGATGTCAAAAACTCCAAACTTGCATAAAAACGACTTAAACTTCTGTTTACCCATAGGTTTAATGAATATATCAGCCAATTATTTTGAAGAAGCAAATCGAGTAACAACTTGTCCTCGTAAAAGAAAAAAATCTCGAATAGTATGGCAACAGAGACATAAGGTATATAGGTGGGAACGTCCCTGTGTTGCTGTGCATCCTCAAGCGAAACAATGAAACAAGCTTGGCTAAAGTCATTATGATGTTTGATAAAACAAAGAATTTTTTTTTATTGTTATTCGTAAAACTTGGATCATATCTTGGGCAATGTGGCATTAGCCAATGATTCAGTAAATCTTGTCGTATGTCTTCAAGTCTGATCAATTTCACTTTAATTTGAGGAGCAGGCTACTTGAGAAGTCAAAACATAAGTTTGCGTATTGAAAATTAGATTCATACGCAACATGACCTTCGTGCACTTAAACAGTCATAATTTTGTCTAGAAAAAAGATATGAACAAACCATAGATGATCTGAAAACTACACACATATAGATTTCCAACTATATATTATTCATAACCTAAATAGTTCTGATCTAATTACAAAGCTCTATAGAAGTTGACTGATGTGCAATTCTAGGACAAATTCCTCCTACTTTGCTAAAATAGCCATAACTCACTCAGTATGATAGATATGATCAAATTATTAGTGTCTCTAGAAAGAAGATACATAGAAATTTTGAATGGCACTGATTTTACCATTTTCTAATGAGTGAGCTGCCTTGTAGACTCCTTCAAAGTTGACCTACAAAACTGGATAGATTTTATGATTTCACTTTTGATGTGTTTTTCCTTACGCATAGGTAGCGGTAGTGTGGATATTGTTCATTCTCTCATACTGTATTCCATGTAGGGATTGAATAAGCCCAAATCTTTCATACTTTTAGAAAAAATGCTTTAGTGCCATACCATTAGTGTTGCGTGGGCGCAGAGGTACACCTAGCTTCATAGCGAATGGGAGGTCGAGTTTTATATATAGTGTTAAGTACAATAATGCGCAATCATACTCATATAAGGAATTTTGTTCTCAACACTTATATATCGTCATCTTTAAGACAAAACAGATCTCTCTTGTAGAGTAAAGACTTTGACTGATCATGGCAGTATTTTTATGCCTCAGTTAATCCTTTAAAGTGTCTAAGCTAATTGATGGATAAGCGCCATCAGTACAGTTTTCGAGTTCCTTTCTTACCGTGTCTTCCCAAAACCTTTTTCAATGTTAACTTCGAATTTTTGATACACAGTGACATCTCTTAGTTCCAACAAGAGTGTATGTAAATCCGGGATAAATACACAAAGACATAATTCGCTATGTCCCTTCCCAATCAAGTAGTAACTTAGTGAGCATTTCATATCCTTATGCAAACGCACTCTATGGTCTAGAGTCACTTGATTTGGGATGAAGTCCATTTATGACATTCGTGTATATCTCTTAATTTAGATCTCCCTAGAAATATGTTATGACCACATTCATAAGCTGCATGGTCAGCTTTTTAAAAACTACCAAACTGACAAGGTAGTGGAGTGTAATGATATCTATTACGAGAGCATAGCTCGTCGTAGTCGATAGCATGACGTTTAGTGAGAAACCTTGCGCCATTAGGTGAATCTAAACTCTTTTTCTTACTACGCTTTCTAACAAAAACATATTTGATAGAGTGTACACTTGCAGTGTCGGCCTCACTTACCTAAATACCTATCTCTTTGTTTAAACTGGATCTTATATTTCCATTTAGGTCAATCTACTACGTTGGTATTTTCAACGCAGTATGGTTCGATATTAGACTCATTATTCCACGTTCTCATGTACTCTAGTGTAATTTGATGAGACGAATTTGTTCATAATCCTTAAGGATCATAATCCAGAATTATGGTTCTATATCCTTAGGGATTTATCGAGGCGTCCCCCAATGATCATAATCCAAAACTATTTGATGTGACGAATTTGAGTATCATTGATCCGTGGATCAAGTTATGCCAAACTTACTTTCTTTCTTGGCGAATAGTTATCGAACCTAAGGGTCTCCCTCATTTCCTTGAGGAGCCACGACTTGTGACGTCATATAGTCACTTTTGTGGCGTCACCATGCCATAATACATGGCATCGGTGCAATACCTAATTTCCTTTGGGTAGCGCCATGTTCTCTTAATAGAATATTAATCCTTGCAGGCATGTTTGCAGCATGTTTATATAATCTCATCATTTTTCCGATATCCGTGAATGAGTCAAGCATCGAATCTGCTCCATTCTGGAGATCGAGTGTTTCACATTCACCTTGTGATGTGTGGGGATCATAATGAGACACAGTAGAGACAAACCACAATAATTCATGTCGTTCTACTTGAACATTTTTGTTCTTATCTCCCTCTAACGATAGGAAGACTGTCTCATTTAAGTGACAATCCACAAATATAGTGGTAAAGAGATCGGCTATCAATGTTTCCATATAAGCAGACATAGTTGGAAGTTACGATCTAACATAAATACTTTTTCATCACAAAATATACATCATTGTACTCTATAACGGCGCAATTTGACATATCTACCAGAGCCCAAAAATTATAGATCCATTTCAATCCTGGTGAGCTCAAGGATTTCAAGTCCCTTTGAATCCTTACACATATTTCACTAACTTTTAGTGAACAGTTCAATGATGGTGGGCATAGGCGAATAAGTAACGGTCCATACAAAATTTGCATAATCCTAATGGAAGCACTGGTCCGCATTACCAAAATCAAAACTATTAACGTTGTAGTTTTCCTTGAGACCAATTGGATTTGTATATGAATATGATGCCCACCATAAATCCCATATAATATGCCTCAATTCATCACTCCTACGGAAATTAACTTGGACTAGATGCTTTGACTATCTTAGCATAAGTAGTGGATGATGGTGTAACACGTGACCAACGTGTCTATACCAACCAAGACCATAAAACATGTAAAGTGTCCGCAAGTTGGTTGAATCAATCCACAAAATCCCCTTTGGATTCACTGTAAGAATGAAATATTGTCTCGCTCCTAATTTGGCTAATGAATAGGCTTTGCAGAAATGGCGATATACATTAGAGATAGCCAATGAGGCATCATGGGGAGGCCGACACGTCACCATAGCCCTAGGTGACGTCAGCTGGGGCTGCAACACGTTCGAGGTGAGCCTAGGTGCAATGCTCAGCACATTTGGTGCGCCACTTCCCTTTATGGCATCACTACCATGTCCGACTAGTACAGTTTCACCAAATTTGTTCTTTTGATCCTCAAAAGAACAAATGTCCGCGTCTTGAGAATTCGGATCATCATATTTCTGCCGGGATCACCAAACGATCATGTCAAAACCTATATGAGTCGGTGTCCTAAATGTCCTTGTTGGCAACAATGTAGAGGTTCAATAACTCTAATCCTAGTGAGATATTAATCCATTACATTGACTCGGTAGCGTCTCTAAGATGTGTTTACGTCCACACTCATTAGAGGTAATATATAAGAATTCTTTCATTCTCACAATAACTTGTCAAGTGAAAATCATTGGCGCTAATGCTCTTAAAATTTTAGCAAGGTTCGATTGCTTCTCAGTATGTAGAGAGCATCTGTGACATTAATCATAGTGTCGTTTATGCAATAGAAATTGAGTAGTATCTTGTTCTTTAATTACTTGTGATGATCCAATCATCGTAGTGACAGAGGAATTATATAACACTAATTCAAGAATAGTTGCAAATTCATGTGAGTAGGCCCACAGTCGACTAAGCACTCAATCTCTCATTGGTATATACTTAGAAGAGAATATTTAATCAAGTATGTTAGAAAATTTCTTTGGAATGAAACTTATTTAAAGTTCCCAGAGTGCAATAGAGGAAACATATAGCTTAACACTATGTTCCAAGGAAGCAAAAGTGGCGTGTTCAACATCCTAGAGGACGGAAAAAACTAGGTAATAGTGTCGTTTTACGATCAAAATCAATTAATGATGATCAATCTGCTGGTCGACGATGTAAAGAGTAGAGCCAAAGTCGAGACCGTTCGGTAACTCTGATTTAGGGACTTGTCTAGCGAGTTGAGGGCCAGTAGTGCGAGACACACTTAAAACTACTAGACGAGGTTAAATTCCTTAATTTCTTCCTGACATGACCATCATGCTAAATCGATGGGCCTAGTTATGAATCAACTATGGTCAAATCCGTCATCAATTATAAAACACACGTTGATCATATGAGATCAAAATACGTATCTAATCTTCTGAGGAAGAGAGGAAGAACGGTGCTCTCCCTTAAAAAGATGTCACCGACGTCATCATCCCTTACGGGATTGACGTTTTTTGCCTTTTGTTTCCATCATAAATGTACTCAAGACATTATGATATTTGACCGAGGAAAATTCGAACTATATATGCATCTTTGATGCATAAGCCAATGATTACATTGAGGTTTTATTTAACTGAACAAAGTATTAAGACTTAGTATCGAAAGTCAAAATAACCAAGACAATGATGCCATTCTAAATTTTGAAATATAATGACATTTAAATTAAGACGTCAAAATCAGGAGCGTCTAAGCTTGAAGCAGGTAACTGTTTGCTTATAAAATCCGTGACTGTGAGATTGACATTCTCATTGTCTTTCTCGTCATCCTCTACAAAGTTATGAGTCTTTGTATCTCTCATATGTGTTGATCACATGCTTACTTGCATTGCAATCCCTACGCCAGTGCTTAGTCGATCTATATCGAAATCAGGGTTCATAAGTGGGTTCCTTAGCTTCGGAAGTGCGGCCACTAGGGCCGGTGTCGTCTCCCTCTCTTCTCTACACATTGGCACATCTCCTTGAGCCATTTCTATGACCCTTATTGTTGCCATCACGTTGGGAATTATTCCCACGTTGTCTAATTTCTCTGTGCCACAGAAGCTAAGTTTATCTTGGAGGCTACCCATGTCTCGATTGAAATCTTTGACAGTCTCATGGAGTTCCTTACCACTTGCCTATCAACTCTCTATAGAAACACAGTTGTGTGAACATTGCTAAAACGTTCATGAGGTGCATCCCACAGTTACTCAGGGTCAATCATATGCACATATTGCCAACGGAAGCTGGGGTCGATACAGCGCCTCAAAATTATGAGCGCTCTGAGATTTCATTTTGGTACTAGGCTTTTTTGCCTTAGGGTCTTTAGAAGAGAATGTGGAGGTGTAGTCCTTGCTTATGAAGGTATGCTCCATGTTGAATACCCAACAACAGTACTCCAAGCCATGTGAGTCCAATATCTTAAACTCAAGATGAGTGAGTTTTTCAGCCATATGACTATAAGAGAGAAGGATGAATCTAAAATTCAAGATTCAAGGTTGATAAACCAAGATACGTTATGGTCTTAAAATATGTGCTCAATTATGAAGGTACTGTTATTACAATGTTTGTCCTCGTGGTAGTGAAGATACCGTTATCACTACTGATGTCCAAAAAAATTCGAGATGAGTACCTGAAACAATAACACAAGGTATAAAAAGTAATAATTTTGAAAACTATATGTTACTACCTGATCCCAGAACTTGTTGTCTTCTTGATTTAATAGTCTATTGAAAAACCCACAATTAGGCCTAAAACATTAAAGTTTTTTAGAGCAAAAGTATATGATGAAATTTTGTAAGAGAAATACAATAAAATAGAGAGAGATGGAATACATATCTTTATTCATCAATAAGTGCCTCTACAAAATAAGTGCCTCTATTTGTAGAGGCTTACAAAATATCCTACATGGACTAGACCAAAGCACACACATGTGACATTTGCTTCAACAAACAAAAGTCAAAGCTCGGATGAAAGGATTTGAACCCTAGTGATTATTAAGCCTTAGGAAGGCCTTAACCATCCCTACCGAGACGTAATTATGGTTATTGCATGTAGATTATGATATATGAATGGGTCTAAATACTTTCACATTCTTATAATTATTTATTTCAAAATTTTACTAGTATCGATATTTCTCAATATTTTCGTCGAGATATATCTTTTTAGAAGGGTCGAAATTTCCTCGATACTCGAAATTTTAGTCCTTGGTTGGTACAACATATTCAAAACTACCAAGGTGTTGTAATTATAAAATAAAATAAAAACTATATGGACCAAATGTTGTCGTAATAAGATCCTTTTAGAGAGACAATAACGGATAATATATGTTCATGAAAAATCTGAAACTGTTGCAGGAGAAACAATAGATAAGCAAATCGTGATTTTATTGATTGATAAGGAGGCCTTTATATAGGCATTACATCAAATATCCCGGTAAATCTAAGATTCCCTATCTACTAAAGATTCTAGATATCTAGTCTAATTAGGTCAAGAAACATTACGGAAGTTACAGAATTAACCTTCCTTAAACACTCCCCCTTGTGTCGCGTACCTAATGATGCTTAAGATGTAGCCTCACTAAAACCTTGCCAGCAAAACAAAAACCTTTTGAGCAAAAATAAAAGCATGGTCGAAGGAAAAAGAGCACAACGCACCAACTACAAGTGCGTGAGACATGTGTAAGTAGACTCCTTCTGAAGTTTACATGAGAATTCTCCCTGATGAATAAATCAGTCTTTGAGTTCAGATAAGCGACACATACCAATGTACTTCACATGCTTCAAAAATGTAGATTTTGGTAGAGACTTAGTGAAGAGATCAGTTGCTGCTGATTGTAAAAGAAGTTAGGCGAAATGTGTTTAGTATTATCACCCTTAATGTATTCCAATTTCATTTACTCAATGCATGCTGCATTATCTTCATATATGCAAGTTGGTCCCATCGTAGTAGATTCAAGTCCACTAGACTCTCGAATGTGAGATATAACTGAGCGAAGCCAAACACATTCTTTGACTGCTTTATATAGTGCAATGATCTCAACATGGTTCAAGGAGGTAGCAACAAGCTTAGTTGTTCTCTAAGATATCGCCGTATTCCCCATGGTAACAACATAACCTGTTTGAGAACGTTCTTTATGTGGATTAGACAAATATACAGCATCAGCGAATCCTACCATCACGTCATTTGGTGTATCTTTGTAGGAGGGGGTATTATCAAAACCATATCTTGACCACACTTTGACATCCTCGTGATCAGGAAACGCGGCTGCAGTGGTGGCATTGCGGCGGGAGGCCGAACTGGGGCCGAACTAGACGGTTGTCCCGTGGTGATCCGAGCCACGGTTTCCGTCATGGGGTACAAGGGTTCGGCCAATGGTCGAATCCTGATGAGTGTATCGATAGAACAAACCCATATCACTGGTTCTTTTGAAGTATTGGAAGATAGTCTTGATCCCGGTTCAATGACGTTGTGTTAGCGCAGAGATAAATCTAGCTAACAAGTTAACTGAGAATGCAATGTCTGGTCTAGCACACCGAGCTAAGTACAACAAAGCTCCAATTGCACTAAGATACAGATATTCAGCTCCCAAGACCTCTTTGTCATCTAGAGGGAATATGGTGGCCGTGAATCTCTTTCCGATAAAGGTATTCTCAACATCAAAGACCTACCTCTTGTATTCCTTGTCTTAGACATCCAAGATGTCAAATTCTGGACGCTGAGTGTCAGTCATCTACAAAACACAAATAGGGAGACGTTAGTATCGATCAAAGCGAATACTAAGCAAGTTTGATTATTTTTATAATAGTGCTAAGTTGTATTATGGTCACATAAATCGATGCAATTCGTGACTTCAAGTCACTATCGATATCTTCCCTTTGCTTTCTTTTTTGAAAAAGAAGCGTTATGGTTCACAGTAACATCACAGTTACAAGCACAACGGTGGACGGTAAAGTCACACTTACAAAAAAAAAAGTGGTACCGGGGAACTCAATTTCCCGTGTACCGTCCCAAGAAGCAAAAGAATCAGGATGATGTAGCAGGGACACGAAAAGGTCCTGAACGAAAGACAAAATTCCCAAGAAATTAAAATTCGGAAAGCGGGAACTTTTAATAAATTTTTACCTCGTTGATCGATTCTTGATCGAAAGAAACTTGAGATTTGGGGAAGCTTGTTTTCTTTGATTCTTCTTGGTTTCTTTGAAGTAAGGAGGAAATCCTAGAAGAACGCTTGATCAGCTTCCTAGCTATCTTAATTGTCGGGGGATGTGTGCCGAGAGTTGAGGCTGCTACGCGACAGGAGGCTTGCGAGTTGTCAAGATCCTACATAAATCTGGAAAATAATGCAAAATTTGTCTTTTTCGTGATTCTGAGACTCGTATTAATGTGACTTATATTCAACCAAAGATCCTACATAAAAACACAAACCAAAAACCACCACCACCACCACAAAAAAATTCTGCCGATTCTTCACCCTTCATCCAGCCATCAACCGAGCCTCACTCCATTGGATTAACACGACTTGAAGCCATCAAAGGTGTCTGCAAAAGTGTGATCCACTCCCTACTTTTGATTTGTAATAGTTTTTATGTAGTTATATGTAGTTTTGTCTATGAAACTCATGTGTATATTTGGTTATTGTGTTTTCATGTCTACGTGAAAAACGATTGTGAGTTTGGTTTTATGATGATGCCTGTTAATTTTATTCTTATGTGGTTAATAAAGATTTTCAATGATAAGTTTCGGATTGCATACTAACTTATAATGAAAATATGTAGGAAAAAGATAGGATTAGTTTCGGCAAGCATGTTCACTTTGATTCTAAAAATTCAATTTTGGTTTAGTCTTTAAATCTGTATGCCTCAAAGATTGGTACTTAGCATATTCGCGATGCGTTTAGGGTATTGGTCTTATATCCGTCAAAATAAATAGGTTGAGTCGAACGCTAAGTTGTCTTGATTGAAGTTATTTTTAGGACTAGTGGTGACGCCTTGATTGATTGATATGTCTCCGACTAAAAAGACTTATGTGCTTAAGTGTTAATTTATTTTAGTGTCTACCCGAAGTGTCATTGAAATTGGTTAACATAAATATTAGGGTTTATGCGCGAAGCTAGGTCCTAAGTAGTTGTGAAGTCTTAATTCGATTAGTAAACCGTGAAGGAACTGATTAGGTTGGAACTAAGTCGAGTCTAGGATATTGTGTGCTCTTGCCGTGTCTTGTCTTGTCAATTTGCTATGTGTTTTGAGTGTTTTTGTGCTAGTAATTTGTGGAAGAATGTCGACCAACTTGTAAATAGTAATTTAGGATTTCAATTTTAAGTCTTTTATTTTTGTGTCCATTAGCTAGGGCTGCCGATCCTAATCTCCCCCCAATGTGACGTTTTACATGTATATATGTATATATTTTTGTCTAACATTCTCATGTTTCAGGTACTCTTAATCCCCGGCCTAGAACGATCCCTACTTGCTTATACTACTAACGATCTTTTGTAGGGTTATTATTGTGTACGAGCTTAGGCTTTCATCAATTTTTGGCGCCGTTGCCGGAGATTATAAAAGCTTGAATTGTGTGAATGTGTTGTATATAAAGTTGCTGGAAATTTTTCTTGTAAAGTTGTAGAGTGTGTAATTTTTGGTTTTATTTGGGATTTGTAAAGTAGAAATATGCTTCGGTATGTAGAGTTTAAATTTCGAAAGTTGCATGATGTATAAAGAATGTATGTGTGTAATAACTTAGTTTAATTTCTAGAAAGTTGATATTGTTATGTATGCTTGAGTTTATTGTAGTTTCTAAAGTGTAAAATGTAGGGAGAAGCCGCATTTGTTGGTCTTAGCCTTAACCCTTCATACGAATGATGCTATGTTAGATCCGTCTTTTATGTAGACTGGGAAACGTGGGATACGTCCCCCCCACGCATACGAGTGATAACTTGGCAGATCCATTTTTATGAGGTTAAGGGCGGCTTTGATGAACACTTGTAGACTGCTAGTGACCCGAGTTTGTTTTACAAAGTAAGGGGCAAGTTATTTTCATAGATATGGTTCTCAGGTTTGTTTAACTGGATCTTAAGGCCGACAGACTGATGTTCATTCTCGGTGAGTGAGTCGATAGGGAGTTCGCTACCCGTGGTGACCAACAACGAGTCCTGCCTGGTTCCTGTAGGGGGTTCGCCCTCCGTGATCTTAACGACACCGCCTTTGAAAAGTGGAACACGCTCGAACTAGTCGATAGTTTGGACTGAAGCATCACCTCACTTTAGTCGCTAGAAGAAACCTTGACATATGTGATCTATTTTCTTCAAAATAAAACAATTCGTGTGGTTCAAACTCTCGAGGTATATCTGATAAAGCATGATACTACCGGGGGCTGCATCAGTCCATTGCACCGTTAACTCCACTGCTCCACGTACCTTGAGAGTTAGAACAAAATTTTAAAAGAAATTAGACCTAGAGATTACATGAGCACAAACGTTTCGAAGTTTTTTCTCTTTCTTGCCGATGCTTTGCTCTTCTCTGCCGATCCATGTATACGTGTGCCATTGATTGAAAGTTGTTTTGTAATTGCCAATGCCGTTGCTTGTAATGATGTATATTCTTTCTTTTTATTTCTTTACGAAGTTTTAACTTGTTTAAATGTTGCAAATTTCAGAATTGTGCATGTCCGAATCTAATCTTTGGACACGAGATCATAGAGGCCGTTTGCAACGTTTGAACCAAGAACTCGCCATCACTATTGTTGCTTTGTTACCACCATCCGAACCCTCAAGCTCGGCTTCTTCACCACCAACGTCACCACCTAGCTCGGCATCATCTAGTCCGAGCTCTCCGTCTGTTATTTCGTAGTCGTATGATCTTCAAGGTCCCGAGTTCGAATCCTTTGCCGAGCCTGTTGTTGAGCAAGTTATAATGACTTCGATAAGAGCTCAAAATGGTCATGTCACCAGAGGAGGAGGAGCTGCACCTTCCAATATTATTTACCCTCCTTTGGAAACTGACAAGACCGGTGAGATTGAATTGAAGAGTGGATTCCTCCACAAGTTGAAGTCTTTCTATGGAATGCCAAGTGAGGACCCCAATAAACACTTGCAATGGTTTAACTTTACCACCGAGAGTATGTGTCCACGAGGTACGGATTTGCAACACTTCAAGATGAAGGCTTTTCCATTCTCATTGGAGGATCAAGCGAATGAGTGGTTGTTTGATGTGCCTAGTGGCCGAATCAATTCATGGAACACAGTGGTGAATGAGTTCTTGCTCAAGTACTTTCCCGCTTCACGTATTACGGATTTGAGGAAGCAAATTACAAGTGTCAAGCAAGCCGGAGATGTGACTTTCTTCGACTACTACAAGAGGTTCAAATCCCTCGTCTCCTTGTGCTCGTCTCATGGCATTAGTGATGGACTCTTATTGCAATATTTCTATGAGGGATTGCGCGTAATGGAAATGGAGTTTCTTGATTCGACCGCGGGAGGTAGTTTCTTGGAATTTAATGCCGGACCGGCAAAGAATTTGTTGGAAGTTCGAGCTTCGAACAACCAACAATTTGGCATGGCACGCAGCAATGTTCCGAGGAATGAGAAGGTACATGAGACATCTTCAAGCTCGAAGTTGGAAGAGAAAGTTGACAAGCTTGCCGACTTGGTAAGTAGCATGATGAAGGGAAAACATGCCATTGTGTGTGGCATGTGCACCGAGAGCCATGAAACCGAGCAATGCTCTCAATTTGGATCGAATGAGGGAGTAGAGGAGTGCAATGCCATTGGTTTTCAAGGAGGACAAATGTATGGAAACTTCAATCTGAGGTTCAATGATCATCCGAACTTTCGGTGGGCGAATAATGACAACGTACTTAGAGCACCAATGCAGCCGAGCCAAGGGGCAGCCGCACCCTATCAACCTAGGGCACCCTTTGTGCCTCGGCCTCACTTTCAGCAACACCAAGGGCAGCCGAGCCAAGCAAATTTTCAACCTATTCTGAGCCAACCTCAAACAATGTCAAGCAACCCCAACTATGATGCATTGATTCAATCTCTTTCGAGTGCTACTCAAGCATTGCTTGCGAGGCAACAAAATCATTCGAAGGATATAGGTGATCTCAAAACTCAAATGGGGCAAGTTGTGGACTTTATGGGAAAATTTACCGAGCAAGGCAAATTGCCTAGCAATACAATCCCTAATCCGAGGAACGAGCAGGCCAAGGTGATTAAAACTCGAAGTGGAAGGGAGTTGTTGCCTCCGAGGAGTCCTAAGAAGAAAAGCATATTGCTTGACGTGATCGACGAAGAGATGGTGGCTGCCGGACCTGCCATTGCCGGTAGCTCACCAACTGCCGAGAAGCATGCTGCCGAGCAGCATGTGCTGCAACCGGCCGAGAGAGATGCTGCCGAGGGCAGCCTTGCCGAGAGGAAGAGAGAAGCCGAGAGGAGGGCTGCAGCCAATGCAAGGAAGAACGAGCTTGAGCATGATCCGGCAACGTCAAAGAATGAGTTATTGTCGAGCCAAGCAAGCAAGGGAGGGGTGCCTAACTCAAACATTTCATTTCCTTTTCGCTTTGCTAGATCAAAGAATGACAAGTCTGATGAGGAGGTGTTAGAGATTTTTCGGAAAGTGCAAGTCAACATCTCTTTGTTGGAATGCATTAAGCAAGTGCCTAAGTATGCTAAGTTTCTCAAAGAACTATGCACGACAAGGAGGCATACGAGGGAGACTCGAGTGGTGACAATGAGCGAAACGGTGTCGGCCGTTATTCAAAGAAGGTTGCCACCAAAGATGAAGGATCTGGAAAGTTTCAATGTACCTTGTGTGATAGGCAACACTCAATTCGAGGATGTGATGTTGGACTTGGGAGCTTCGATCAACGTTATGCCACTCAATGTGTACCAAACGTTGAGTATAGGGCCACTCAAGAAGGACAATGTCATCATTCAACTTGCGGATCGATCAAGCAAGTATCCGGAGGGCTATGTTGAAGATGTGCTCGTGCAAGTGAACCAACTCATCTTTCCCGCCGATTTCTATGTGGTAGAAATGGAGGACTCGCTGGTCAATAGCACTCAACTTTTGCTTGGCCGGTCATTCATGAGGATGGCACGCAAAAAGATAGATGTGGCCGAAGGCAACTTGACAATGGAATTTGATGGTGAGGTGATCAAGTTCAACGTTTTTGATACCATGAAATTCCCCATTGCCGATTTGAAGGAGTGTGGAGCTCATGATGTTTTGGAGGAGGTCGAGCAAGTTATGTCGACCTCGCTCGATGCATAGCAATTAGCGATCGAGCAAGGGGTCGGATTTGACAAGAAGGGAGAGCGAGTCACGTATGAGCAAGAGAAGGAGTTTGAGCCGAGTATGCTAGAGATTGTTGTCGAAATGGAGGCTCGGCCCTATGCCAAAGTTTTTGATTCGTTCTTGTCAATTCCAAGTGCCACAACCAAATTTCGTCCAAGTGTGGAAGAGGCCCCAAAGTTAGAACTAAAAGAACTCCCTAGTCACTTGAAGTATATTTATCTTGGAGAAGAAGATACTTTACCGGTTATTGTGTCTTCAAAGCTTAGTGAGAAGCAAGAAGTTGATTTGATACATGTGCTAAAGAAGTACAAAACCGCTATAGGTTGGACCTTAGCGGATATCAAGGGAATAAGCCCTACTACATGTGTTCATCGTATATTGCTAGAAGAAGGAGCAAAGCCAACAAAGGAGGCTCAACGTCGCTTGTCCCTCCAATGATGAAAGTAGTCAAAGATGAGATAATCAAGTTGCTTGATTGTGGGGTGATTTACCCAATTTCGGATAGTAAGTGGATATCTCCCGTGCAAGTAGTTCCAAAGAAGAGTGGTGTAACGGTTGTCAAGAATGAGAAGAATGAACTAGTGCCACAAAGACTTGTAACTGGTCATCGTATGTGCATCGACTATAGGAAGCTCAATGCTACAACAAGGAAGGATCACATGCCTTTGCCGTTTATGGATATAATGCTAGAGATGTTAGCCGGCCATGCCTTCTATTGTTTTCTTGATGGTTATAGTGGATACAACCAAATCATGATACACCCGGATGATCAAAAGAAGACCACTTTTACTTGTCCATTTAGCACATTTGCATATAGAAGGATGTCATTCGGCCTATGCAATGCACACGGAACGTTTCAACGATGTATGTATGCTATCTTCTCGGATTTTATTGAAGACATTATCGAAGTTTTTATGGATGACTTTAGTGTTTATGGAAGCAACTTCGAGACTTGTTTAAAGAACTTGGAGAAGATATTGGAGCGTTGTGTAGAGACGAATCTTGTGCTCAATTGGGAGAAGTGTCACTTTATGGTAACACAGGGTATCGTTTTGGGCCACATCATCTCGGCAAGGGGACTAGAAGTCGACAAAGCTAAGGTGGAACTCATCCAACACTTGCCGAGCCCAAAGAACGTGAGTGATGTACGAAGTTTCCTTGACCATGCTGGTTTCTATCGGAGATTTATCAAAGACTTCTCTTCAATTGCAAAGCCATTAAGCAACTTGTTGCAAAAGGAGATACCATTCGAGTGGACGGATGCATGCGAGGAAGCTTTTTGCCGATTGAAGGAAGCTTTATGCTCGACACCGATTCTAGCTTCACCAAATTGGGAGGAGCCGTTTGAGCTCATATGTGATGCAAGTGACTATGCGCTTGGTGCGGTGCTTAGCCAAAGAGTAGAGAAGAAGCCGAATGCCATTTATTATGCTTCAAGAACGCTCAATGATGCTCAACTCAATTACTCTACAACCGAGAAAGAACTCTTAGCGGTAATTTTTGCTTTGGAAAAGTTTCGATCATATCTCTTGAATTCCAAGGTTATTGTTTATAGTGATCATGCCGCTTTAAGATATCTTATGACAAAGAAGGATGCTAAGCCAAGGCTCATTCGATAGATTCTTCTACTTCAAGAGTTCGACATTGAGATCAAAGATAAGAAGGGGGTAGAGAATGTGGTGGCCGACCATTTGAACAGAATTATCAAGGATGAGGATCGGCTACCCTTGGTTGAGAACTTTCCGGATGAGCAACTCTTTCAAATCAATGCAACACAAGTACCTTGGTTTGCCGACATTGCTAATTACTTGGCAACTCGGCAACTCCCTCACACTTTGCCGAGCCACCAAAGAGAGAGAATAAAAAAGGAGTTACGTCACTATCTTTGGGACGACCCTTACTTATGGCGAAAATGTAGTGATCAAGTGATACGAAGGTGTGTTCCGGAAAACGAGCATCGTTCTATTCTTGCTTTTTGTCATAATGAAGCTTGTGGGGGACATTTTGGACCAAAGAAAACGGCATTGAAGGTGCTTGAGTGTGGATTTTATTGGCCAACACTATTCAAGGATGCTCATACGACGTGTGTGACTTGTGATCGATGCCAACGAATGGGGAACATTGGTCAACGTGATCAAATGCCTCTTGCTCCTATTATTGTCGTTGAGATCTTTGATGTTTGGGGTATAGACTTCATGGGGCCGTTTTCATCAAGCAAGGGCTTCCTCTACATATTATTATCGGTTGATTAGTTGTCGAAGTGGATTGAAGCCAACGCTACACGTACCAATGATGCTAAAGTAGTTGCCGAATTCCTCAAGACTGGCATCTTTTCACGTTTTGGAGTTCCAAGAGTCTTGATTAGTGACGAAGGCTCCCATTTTTGTAATCGTACTATTGAGGATTTATTGAGAAAGTATGGCGTCACACACAAGGTCTCTACTCCTTATCATCCTCAAAAAAATGACATGGCAGAGATAAGCAATCGGGAGATCAAGCAAATATTGGAGAAAACCGTTGGATCTTCACGGAAGGATTGGAGTGATCGTCTCGATGATGCTTTGTGGGCATATAGGACTGCATACAAAACACCTATAGGTATGTCACCCTTTCGACTAGTTTATGGCAAAACATGTCACTTACCGGTAGAGCTTGAGCACAAAGCATGGTGGGCCGTTAAAGCCTTCAACATGGACATTGATGATGCCGGCCTTCATAGGAAGCTTCAACTTAACGAACTTGAAGAAATTCGAAACGAAGCCTATGATACCGCATGGATTTACAAAGAGAAGACTCGAGCTTATCATGACAAGATGCTAAAACGAAAAGAGTTTAAGGTTGGTCAAAAAGTACTCTTGTTTCATTCTCGACTTAAACACTTTCCGGGAAAGCTTCGCTCAAGGTGGGTTGGACATTCATTATGACTAAAGTATTTCCACATGGTGTTATTGAGATACAAAGTTCCACATCAAGTACGGCATTCAAAGTAAATGGACATCGACTCAAGCCTTACTTCGATGAATTTGAGGAACACACAATCGAAGAAGTTGAACTCTATGAGGCACCAAGCACCCCCACAGCTGCAGGTGCCGCCATTGAGCATTCTGCCGAGCACCAACCCACGGCACCAGCCCAGTTTTCTGCCGAGAAGCAGCTTTCTGCCGAGTTGCTGGTTGCAGTAACTGCTACCGATACGAGCACGAGTCAGGACACAGCCGACACGGATACGCAGGAGCAGCAGCTTTCTATTCTAAATGCCGATACGCTCCCATTTGCTGCCGATACGACGGATGCTTGGTGCAGCGAGCACCTTGTTGATCTCCTCTTGGCTGAATTGAGTTACTTTGGACCACGATGAACACATGCAATATAAAACGGTGAAAAGTCTAGGCTATGGACTATAAACACAAAGCGCTACTTGGGATGCAACCCAATTTGATCAAAGCAAAGTGAAGGAGCCATCACCGAGAGTTTGAAATTTCTTAACCCTTTACTTTTTCTTTGATTTGTGATGATATGTTGGTATATGTTATTCAATTGCATGCTTAGGAAATTCGTTGATATAGATTTGTGCTTACATTGATGACAATGTAATTTTCTAAGTATGGGGTGAGATAACGTATTCCGTTTATGTTTTCATGTGCTTAGTTTAGCAAAGAAAATTCAGAAAATCGTAATACAAAAATAGAGTGTTTAGATTATTGTTTTAGGATGTGCCTAATGTGTCAATGATGTTATTTCTCCTCTTTGCATACATTGATGATAGTTTTTGCATACTTTAAAAATTGTAAGTTTCATGGATTATGTGCATTGGTAGGAACATGTAGGACTTGTGGATTATTAAAACATGCATGTTTAGCAATTTCGATGAAACCTATGTGAGCTTTAGAAGCCAATTTGCTTTCTTTCTTGAGTGCCATAAAGTAAAATTCGATAGATTTATAGGAAGTATGAAACCTCATTATTCTTTGAAAATTCAACGATTATGTGCCATAGATTTTTAATGAACTCTAGAATGCTAGAGCTTACTCTTGTTGATTTTCAAAACGTTTTTATCATAAAATACCTTGATTTTGAATATGATTGGAAAATATCTCTTAGGTTTACCACCATAGCCAAATAAAGTATGTGCCCTATATGTGCCCGTCGTGGGACACCTTAGTAAACCCCCTTTGAGCCTACGATTAGCCTTTTCTTTCATCACCCTCAAACACTTTCCATGAGCTTAGTATAGTGATGCCTTTACCTTATCTCAAAGTGTTGGCAAAGCTTGATTTTTGAAAGAGTTTTCACGGGAAGTGATGAAGAAGAACAAGTGTAGGGTAGACTTAGCTATTAAATATGTATGAAAAATATGTATGTCGTGCCTTAGTAAAGAAAAGAAAAAGGAAAGTATTGCTCGGACCAAAAGAAAAAGAAAGAAAAGAGCCGAGAGCAAGAAAAATATAAGAAAAGCATAGGATACGGCATTGAAAAATTTATCATGGCTTGAGTCTTGAAAAATGTTGATTGTGTTGTGGGAAGTTAAGAATGAAGGAAGGGTCCAACATGAAGAAACCCGGCCCTTGATAAGAAGACATGAGGATAATCGAGATTTGTCAAAGGTCACGGTGACGTTTTGAGCCTCCTTATCCAAAATATCGAATACCTCTTAGCCTAGCCCCATTGCATCCCCTTTTATTGATCTTTTTCATGATTCTTAAGATAGTTAAAATTTGATTTGTGGAGATTATCTCAAGAGTAAGCATATGGTTTTGGTTTATTGGTGCACATAGTTGTTATTTGAGGTTTTTCCATTGAATTTTCACAAAGAACTTTCGTTTCATAACATATGCAAGTCACTCTTCGTAATCCATTATCTTTTGCTTACATATACTATTGAGTGAATACCATACTTCGAGTGAAAAGAAGAGAGTATGCCTAGTGAGGAATAATATCGGATTGCTTAACATGTTTTCATGCTTATATGTTGCTCTCGCATGCTTTTATTGATGTTACATGTTCATGAAACTTGAAATTTTCGTGCTTAGCATTCTCATGCGTCAACTTGAAAGCTATGTGTTCATACGAGCCTGAGACAAATCATTAGGGGCAATAGTTTGTTTAGAGTCATAGTTTTAATTTAGTTTTTGCTAAGGGACTAGCAAAAGATAAGTGTGGGGTAGTTGATAGGAGCACAATGTGCGACGATATTAATATGCTTATGCCCTCGTTTATGCTTCGTTTAACCCTTATTTATCTAAGATAGAGTCATAATATAGTTTAGTGTTGTTTTGGGAGAGTTTTGGAAAAATGTGCTTAATTGTCCGAAAAATGACTAAGTATAGAAATCTGGAAAATAATACAAAATTTGTCTTTTTCGTGATTCTAAGACTCGTGTTAATGTGACTTATATTTTTCCAAATTTAATGCAATTTGGTATGCATATAGTTGGCAAGCTAAAGTGTATTCTGTCAAATTTCAAATCAATCGGAGTTCGGGAAGTCACCCAAAAGATGGCTGCAACTTGGCAGTCTGAGCATTACGATCCATGGACTACCAGGATTTTCCTGGAATTGTGTCCTGACTTCCGGAATTTATGTGTAACGCATCGCTTGGAACCGGAAACTGTGCCATATACCGTTGGAAAGCCCTACGAGTCTAGTTTCTTTGGGACTTGGAATCGCATCAATCGGAGTTTTGAGGAGGGAGTTATGCCGGAGTTACTAGAGCAAGGTCAATTCTGCCGAGAAAACCACAAGTTTCCCGGTTGCATTAGGAAAACTCTCATTTGGATTTTTGGAAGCATGGATCAGATATAATGGACCTAAAGACTTGTTGGACATGTCCACACCAACCCAAGGCAGCCGATTGGAGACCAAGATCAGAAGAAGGAGTCAAAGAAAGCAATACTTTTCCTACAAGGAAACCTAAAACCAACTTGGACAAGGAATTATCATTGTTTGGAGTTGCCGGCAAACCCTATGCTTTCCTCTATATAAGGCCAACGAATTCCTCATAAAAATTTGTCACATTCTAAAGCAAAAACTCTAGCCAAAGCTCTACTAATATTCAGCCAAAGATCCTACATAAAAACACAAACCAAAAACCACCACCACCACCACAAAAAAATTCTGCCGATTCTTCACCCTTTATCCAGCCATCAACCGAGCCTCACTCCATTGGATTAACATGACTTGAAGCCATCAAATGTGTCTGCAAAAGTGTGATCCACTCCCTACTTTTGGTTTGTAATAGCTTTTATGTAGTTATGTGTAGTTTTGTCTATGAAACTCATGTGTATGTTTGGTTATTGTGTTTTCATGTCTACGTGAAAAACGATTGTGAGTTTGGTTTTATGATGATGCATGTTAATTTTATTCTTATGAGGTTAATAAAGATTTTCAAGGACAAGTTTCAGATTGCATACTAACTTATAATGAAAATATGTAGTAAAAAGATAGAATTAGTTTCGGCAAGCATGTTCACTTTGATTCTAAAAATTCGATTTTGGTTTAGTCTTTAAATCCGTATGCCTCAAAGATTGGTACTTAGCATATTCGCGATGTGTTTAGAGTATTAGTCTTATATCTGTCAAAATAAATAGGTTGAGTCGAACGCTAAGTTGTCTTGATTGAAGTTATTTTTAGGACTAGTGGTGACGCCTTGCTTGATTGATATGTCTCCGACTAAAAAGACTTATGTGCTTAAGTGTTAATTTATTTTAGTGTCTACGCGAAGTGTCATTGAAATTGGTTAACATAAAGATTAGGGTTTATGCACGAAGCTAGGTCCTAAGTAGTTGTGAAGTCTTAATTCGATTAGTAAACCGTGAAGGAACTGATTAGGTTGGAACTAAGTCGAGTCTAGGATATTGTGTGCTCTTACCGTGTCTTGTCTTGTCAATTTGCTATGTGTTTTAAGTGCTTTTGTGCTAGTAATTTATGGAAGAATGTTGACCAACTTGTAAATAGTAATTTAGGATTTCAATTTTAAGTCTTTTATTTTGGTGTCCATTAGCTAGGGCTGCTGATCCTAATCTCCCCCCAATGTGATGTTTTACATGTATATATGTATATATTTTTGTCTAACATTCTCATGTTTCAGGTACCCTTAATCCCTGGCCTAGAAAGATCCCTACTTGCTTATACTACTAACGATCTTTTGTAGAGTTATTATTGTGTGCGAGCTTAGGCTTTCATCAGCGGGTGACAGTAGGTTGTAGTTTTTTTTTTTAGGGCTATTAGACAACAGGCTAAGAGTAACGTGCCTGATAACGTATTGCAGGAGAACAATAGATAAGCAAAACATGATTTTATTGATTGATAAGAAGACCTTTATATAGACATTACATCAAGTATCCCGATAAATGTGAGATTTCCTATCTACTAAAGATTCTAGATATCTAGTCTAATTAGGTCAAGACACATTACGGAAGTTAAGGAATTAACTTTCTTTAAACAGAAAAAATATACATTTTCTGCTTCCTCTCAAGTAAAACAATGGAACCTTGCTAAGCTCGGCTAGAGTCATTATGATATTTGAAAAAAAAAATGAAGAATTTTTCTTTTTTGATTGTTATTCATAAAACTTGGATCATATCAACTAAGAAAACTTTGTAGAGATGTTGATTATTGATGGTTGCCTCCTAATAAAAGTATAAAACTTTTACACATTCACTCTTTATTTTATCTAGATTGTGAAACCGGTCACATTTTTACCATATCCTGTATGCTTGATGGCATCTACTCATCATGATCTTATATCGCTATAAAGTCAATTACCTTGATTTGCATTTGAGATTTTGTACTTTATAAAGGTTAAAAACACGTCTTTGATGCATCTCGAAACATTGTGATTACTCTTTCTACAATATATTACCGAGTTACAACATTGAGTTATAATATTATGGGTGGGCTATTGCTACCCTACAAATTATTTTGTTCACCCTACAAATATGTGATTTATTAAAAAACTAAAATATTCTGATGTAAAACTTCGACGCCGACACACCTGAAATGGTAAACATAGGAACCTCCACTATCGTAGCTGCCATGCCAAAAGAGGAGCTAGAGGACTGAGGAACAACAACAAAAAGATGTGCCGTCACCGGCTGCGTCCCCCTAAATTATGGTAATCTGCCGCCTACACCTTTTGTCTCCAGTGGAGGACCAACACCAACACACACACCTTTTATATGTGCGAAGAAATCACACTTGCGACAGAACCCTACAAGCCTCTCATATTTGAATATTACCAAACCTATATATTAGAGAAATCAAAAGGTTGAGGAAGATATACATATTTAACCTATTTCTCATATCGTCAGTTAGTAAAATTGTTATATTTTTTTTCACTATGGGTGTCTTCCCCTCAAGAACTGCTACATTGTACTACTCGGTTATATTTTTATACCATTAGTGCATGTTTGGTTGTTGGTACTAGGTGGGACTGCACTAAATAACGAATCCTAATTGGCTAATACCACGTTTGATGTAAATGGGTACAAAAATAAATGGGCTTAACTAAGACCTGTTTTCCATTTTGTCCTCCTTAGGTGGTCTTAGCGTGGGTACTCATATATGACGCCCTTAGATAAGACCCGCTCTCTTCGCTCAACACTGCTGCTATCTGTTGCTCTCTCTTTCTCTATTGCTCTTCGCTCAACACCGCCGCCGCTCTCTTCGCTCAACAACTTCGACTCCTTCGCCGGAGAATGGTGTTGCGCGGCTTGCTCTGCTTGGGCTCTGGCGGCGTGTCTTGCATACTCATCCGCAACGCCATTTGGAAGTCCTCCTCTTGATCTGCCATTTCAAGATCGTGAGGAGAAAAAGCCCTCCGGTTCTGGTTCGTCGAAATCAGGGACTCAAATCCCTAGAGAGAATTGAGAATTGACGAAAGAAGAAGAAGAAGAAGAAGAAGAATGAAGAATTGGGGGGATTTTAAACCCTCGGGATTTTACAATCTTGTATTGGGCACAAACTCATGGAGAGAAATATTAGGAATTCAGGTATTGAAAAATTTGATTTGAGTTGATGAGATTTTGCAATATGGAAAGATAGCATCTGGGTATTCTAAAATTGTGATTGGATCATTGAGATTTTGTAAAATATGAATGAGATTGGTGATGTAATTGGTTTGTATTTGGTTTCTCTTTTCTTCTTGTTTCTTAGTTTTACTGGAGTCATCAAAAATTCTGGGTTGATGTTAGTCCTACTCATCTCAGTCACATCTCACCAAACGCAGTTTAATCTAGTATTTGTTTAGCTCACTCAGAGGAAGACCGGGACAAGTACTAAGTTTAAGGAGTTCCACAATTATACTTAGTACCAAACGTACACTTAATGGCTATTCTGAGCAAAACCTCGTTACTTCCGTCACTCACCCACTTTGGCCGTTTGCTGCTTCTCTCTCTCCCCTTATATTCCTTTTCACTGTTCCCTAGCTACCTCTCTCTCTCTCTCTCTCTCTCTCTCTTTTCTGTGGCGTCTCGATCCCGCCCATAATTTCTATTATTCTTTTTTCCCATAACTAAAAAGCCCAGTTATTATTCTCCATTTTTAGTCTAATAAAACTCTCTGCCAATTGTTATTACCTCAAAGCTCCAAGCTTTTCCTTGATCTGCGCCGCAAGTCAAGGTGAAACATCTTCCTCTATCTGCATTGCTCTTTTGGGTTTTTGTTTAGATTAGTGGGTTTTGACTATTTGTTTAGATCAGATTAATTCTTCTGTTTGACTGGTTGGTTAGCCCAGAGCAGAAAAACTTTACTTTTTAAGGTGAAAATAATGTTCTTGAAGTTGATTATTCTTTTTGAGTAAGCATGTATGGTCATGGTTTATTTATGCTGCAAGAAATTATACATTTTTGGTATTATTTTTATTTTCAACTCTGAAGTCAACATGAGCAAGTGAAATGATGAAAGGCTACTTGGTTCTTTTGTTGGAAGGGGATTGTTTATTGTTTTGATTTCGAAATGAAGTTGTTGATTGGTTGCAGTAGTTGCAGGTTCAAACTAATGTACAGTGTTGTTTAGCAATGCTTACATACGAGCAAGACCCAGATGTGGTTCGTTGGGGTCTCCAACTGTTTGAGGGTGATCCGTATTCGAATGGTGGGTACATTGACTCAGTTAACCAAGATGGGATGAATTATTACCCGGGGCAGTATTTTAAGGAAGATGTGTATAATACGGATTGTACGAATGTGGAATATGATGAACTAATTGCTCATGCTCTTCAAGAGGAGCTATCTCTACTTGATATAGAGGAAGAGCCTGGATCTTCACCTGAACAAGTTGAGCATTTGCAAGCAACTGTCTTCCCACAAGATTGGTCGCAGCAGTCTATTGGAAATTATGGCTCTGGTAAATGCTAAGTCGAAGAGTTTTGGAATTATTATATGTCTGGTAAATGCTAGGTTCTATGTATAATTCTTATGCAATTTGTAGGACAGGAGATTGTTCAAGCAGAGGTCGATGAAGCTGGGCCTTCTAGTACGTGTTCTAGCCCAGATGAAAAAACATACTATGGAAATGATTGGTCATATTCCCTAGAGCTGGCAAATGAGTATACATTTGATGGAGAAAGGTTGAACCAGATGGTTCCTGTCCCTGTAAGTACAGCATTATTTGTGATGGTCAAGACTTAAGATTTCAGCTCAAAGAATTTTTATTTCTCTCTCTCGATTACGCCTGGTGGACCTTTTATGCTTTTCAGTCATATATATTGTTCTGATGCTAGTTGCCTGGACCTCATGTCCTCATGTCAGTTGAAAAACCTTTTTGATTTCTTGTTACAACATTTGTGCATGTAGAGTATAGTTGAGGACTTCAGATCCTGCTGCAGTGTATCTCATTTTTTTTTTTTTTGTCAATTGCTACTTCTCATTTTTCTTCCCCTCTTCCCCTCTTCCCCTGGATATGTTGAAGGATGAATCCCTCTCTGATAAATGTGATAATGCGTTTTCCATATAAGGTTATATATGAAACTAGCAATTAGACATTATAGTTGGTGATTGACAGGTCACAGGTCTTATGCATTACATTTGGCTTCTTGAAATGATACACCCAAACTGTAGTTCATACCTTTATGTTCGTTGCTGGTTCTGTGCAGCATGTTCCTAAAATTAATGGTGATATACCCTCGCTGGATCAAGCAACTTTAGATCACCAAAGGCTTCTGGACAGGTGTTGTTTTGTTGCTCTTTATAGAATGCTTGATAACGTATTTCCCTTAGTATTACTCTGTTTGTATATAAGCAGATCTCTCTACTAGCTTTCTGCTGCCAAATAATAAACTTCTATTTCTTAGTTCTTTTGGCAACCTTAGACTCAAGTCTTTGACAAAAAAAAAAACCCTTAGATTCAAGTCTCACTCTGTTCGATAATAAGCAGCTCTACTAATATTCTGCTGCCACAACATATACTACTTCTATTTTTATGTTCATTGACAACCCTTTGATTCAAAAACTTATTGGAGGAATGATTCCATGAAACTCAGGATGCAAAATGAAGTTAAACAGGCTTGGGACCTAAATCTAAATCTTGTTAGATTTTCATATTTACCTTTTATATTTACATAGAACACTTAAAGCATATTATACTTGTCTTCTGTTTCTTATTTATCCTTGTATTTGATACCAGTCATGTTACCTATGAATAGCTTTTAGGAGAAATTGAACAAACACCTATTACTTGTCCAGATAAAAGTTTATACAATAATAACTTAGGATCTAGTAGATGAATGATGGATCCCAATGATGTTTTAATTTAATACTGGAAATGGTTTGCTTCTGTAGGTTGCAGTTATATGGGTTGGTTGAAAATAAGGTCCAAGGAGATGGAAACTGTCAGGTTAACTTCTTTCACTTTTAGTTTCAATTAATACATGTATGGAACTCTTTCTATGGCCAAATTAGAATTGGTGGTAAATAATGTTACACTATTGGCTGTTATAGTCATACGACTCAGACATGGCATTGGTGTAATTTCTGAATCTAAAGAACCAGTTAATCTAAAATTTAAGCACATTTGTGTTACAAACATGCACACAATCAAACAAACAATATGGAACATGTGGTTGAGCAAAGAACACTGCTTGTAGTTAGAAAAGGTACTATTGTATATGGTTCAGCCACTGACCACCCTGCATGTGTGGAAGCTGTTTCTATGTTATGTTGCTTAAAGTAATATATATGCAAGTTGTCTGACTAACTTTGTTATCCAGTTCCGAGCTCTAGCTGACCAATTTTATCAATCTCCTGAACACCATGAATTTGTGAGACAACAAATTGTAAATCAGGTTGGCCATTATTTTCTTTATTTTGTTTGGCGTAGATGGCTTGTAACTATGACTCTTTTTTTTTTTTTTTTTACTGGTTTTGAATATTTGTGGACTTGTGATTTGTTGCTCACTTTTTCATAACTTGGATGCTCAGCTTAAGTCATACCCAGAGATATATGAAGGATATGTTCCCATGGCTTATGATGAGTATTTGGAGAAGATGTCCAGGTAATCATCCAATTTTTTAAATCGTTTTCACCATCTGCATTATTGATGAAGTTGACAATGCTTAAATATTCATGTTTTACAATAGGAGTGGTGAGTGGGGCGATCATGTTACTTTACAAGCTGCTGCAGATTTGGTATGCTTTAGCAACTTCACTTTTGTTTCACAGACTTAAATAGACTAGTGTTCAGTTTTTTTGTTTCATGATAAACCTAAATCTCTGCCTTTATGTCCTTCAACTTCGCACTTAACTTCTCCACTTGAGTTTTACTACTGGTTTTGACTAGAGTAGCCAAGAAAATGATTTTCTAGCAGCATTGTGTACCACTGTGATCGGTGAAATTGTGAAAAGCCCATGGAGGTCAGTTAGGCCTCAGATGTATCTAATTGATTTAATTATTAATATTATTTGTTCATGAAAGTGAGTGTGGTACTGCATATTCTACAAGGGAAACAAATAACATTGATCAGGTCATTTTTTAAGTTTTGTTAAGTTTGTCTCATAGGCTGCAGAATTCAATGATATTGGTCAAACATATTGGGTATTGTGGAGCTGAACATTTGCAGATGTTTTGAGGCAGTTTACGAATTTCAACTCTGAACTCTCTAAATTTCAACTTGAAAATTTATGAGGTTAAAATGTGGCCCAATATAAGAGCAAACCTGCATGTGAGAATATAATCCGCTATTGGACTTGATCTGATACCAATTACATGATGATTGCTATTAGGGCATATGATGTGGTATATTTTCTTTGTTCAACTGTAAAGAAGCTCACGCCTATCATATGTGCTCACTTTGTTGAGCTCGCATGGTATATTCAATGTGCTTCATAACAGATATTGATGGTTTATTGCAGTATGGAGTTAAAATTTTTGTCATAACATCTTTCAAGGACACCTGCTACATTGAAATTCTTCCTAATGCTGAAAGGTCGACTCGAGGTAAGTTTCCTCTGTGCTCAATCTGCTGGACTTTGTCTCTAAGGTTCACATAAATAAAGCCTGCTGATGTAAGTAGCAGAAGAAAGCTAATAAAGAAATACTTACAAGCTGAAAAGAAATCTGTAAAGGATTAAAACTAATTTTGCAGTATATAAAGCTGATTTTACCACTTTGAAAAGCATTTTCTTTCCCTGATGAATATGAGGGGCACTGCGCTTCCTGAAAAGTTTCATGTTTCATAATAGCTTTGGTTTTAGATTTTGAACTGTACCACATAATTTGTAGTCCAAGCTTAAAAGATTTTTGTGAATTGTTAGCAAATTAACAGATTTCCATGTCTTCCAAATCTCTTTTAACAACCATTCCAATTCAATTACCTCTATAGTCTAGTAAAAGACTAACTGGATCCAGCCAGCAGAGCAACTACTACTACTACTGATCAGAATACATGTAAACTTTTAAATCAGATTTGGATACCAACTCTGACCGAGCATCTAGCAATTAAAACCACCGATTGATTTAAGAACAAAATTTTGGATTTCCATTTATGTTTTCTTTTTCCTTTCTTTTCTATAGTTCATTATAAGAGGTTTTCTCCCATAGCTTTGTTTTTAATTAAACTGCTCATTTTGTTTTTCCTATAGAGGTTAGTATTTAAATTATATATATCTTTTATATTATTATTTGTGTTTTGGCACCTGAAATCTCTTGATGCTTGAACATGTTTCTTAGGAGGTCTTGAATGTAGAGAAGTCATATCTGTGGAGTCTATCATACCTTATTGGGTTCAATAAGAAAGTTTATATGTTCCATTAATTTTGTTTAAAAACAAGGACGTGGTAACCTGAGTGACTTTTCATCCACTTGTAATATATCTAAAAGTTCTTAAAACAAATAACATCTGTAATAAGTATTTGTACTGATTTTTTTATCTTCCGGTCTATATTATGCAGTAATTTGTTTGAGCTTTTGGGCAGAGGTGCACTACAACTCAATTTATTCTGAAGAAGGTACGTCTTCATGTACTTTTATTTTTTATTTTTTCTGTAATTTTGAAAACTTTGCACTATATATACTTCCAGAACTTTTTTTTTTTTCTTTGTGGAATGTGTTTTTGTTTCAGCTTTGAAATCTAATTGTTAATATTATTCATTAGGATCTTCCGGTTTAAATTCATTAAGGGAGGACAAGTTGGGAAGTTAAACATTAATTCTTGTTTTGTTGTGCTAAACTAGCTCAGGAATCCCCCAAAACACACAGCAATTAAAAATTATCGAAGAGCAGTGCTATTATTTTCCCCTAACAGTACTCACCTTAACCATCATTTATAAAAGAAGATTGATAACAGTCACAACCTTCTAGATCACTTGAGAAATCTAGAACTAGGGACGGTGAAGATGGGCAGCTCCTCCTGATAAGTGCGTGTCCATGAGGAGGTGGGTTGAGTAATATAATATTTCTTCAGCTTCAGGAGTTGAAAATAGCTCCACTCTAGTTAAGAGTCCCTGGGTTAAGATAAATGTGTGGACCAATGAGGCATATGTAGAAAATTGTCAGGCACCATGGTTTGCTTCCCTGTTGTCTGGCTTTGAACCCCCTAGGTATCTGTGTGCTGGAGATTTCCCCTCCTGATGATGGACAGGTTTGGCAGGAGGACCTACTTTTGAGCCTGATCCACAAGTGGGTTGAGAAATGAATTGAAATTTAGACACTACAGAAACCTATTCAAGTGCACTTCTGTTGGGTATTTAACAAATTTAATAAATAGAAGGAGTTCTATTATCTCTAATTCAGAGTCATTTTAGTTTAAGAAGATCGCTTAGTATTCTATTGTCCGACTTGAAATCCCAAATCAGGCTCATGCAAAGAGATTCCTGAAATTCCATCTAAGCTCTCCTGCATGTATGAACCCTATCTAGTTAGTGTACATATGTGCATAGTTCCCTTTAATGTTTATCACCATGCACTTCTATTACAAATTATGAGCATTTTATAACTTGAATCCAAATAACTGAATGATGTAGCTACTTAGTGCTATTTCTGTTCATTTGGGTCAATCATGGCAGTAATAAAATCAACCTTTTGCCTTTTATTTTAAATTTCCCAAGTATTCCAGTATCTTGATATCATGTATGGTTCTAATACAGATATGCCTACATTTGAGACTAAGAAGAAGAAGAAAAGGGGGATGTCACGTAATAAGCACTTGCAGTCCACAAATAAATACCAATGATTGAATGGTAATGACAGACATTGCTTCTATATAGTTAATCTACTACATCCTCTTGGAAGAGTATTTGAAATACAGCTTCTTTTGCAGGGCAATTCCCGTTTAATGTAGATTTTGAGGACTTAATAAAATCTATAATGCTGCTAATTATCTTATACATGCATATCCGTAATTGCATTGTCTCTACTCCACTCATAAATAAAATGTTCTACTGGTTACAAGACTGCTTTACCAGTTGCTAACTCCATTGTAGTTCTTTGGCACCCCAAGAGTATCCTATATTTGTGCAGAATATTCTTGGCTTGAGCATGCTAGTTATTACAGTTGCATGTTTCTGGATAGCATTCTGTAACTACAGAATGTGATACTTGCTGTGCTCAATTGCGTACTTTAATGTGACTGAAACTTAAATCTTATTTCAGTGAGTTATATCTAAATCACCATTCCTTTACTGGGGCTCATTTAAGTAGTTAGCTAAAGCACTGAAGCTCCCATTTTGTAATGCCTCACTCAAGTTTATAATCATGTATACATCGTCTGTCATTCGGGTTCCCTTGGGATTCACGTTGAAATTGATTGATTTGCTCATATTACCAGTTTTTCTACATTTTAACTTTAGTATGTCAATTATGATACCAAATTCTGTTAATCTATCACAAAAGGTATCAGTTAATTAGGCATCCAAGGTAATTATCGTGTCATAAAAAAGGTGGGCATCATTTGAGCCAAGTAAGCACTTAACATCATGGAGGAGAGAATCTCAGGTAAGGTGTGGCTGATACTCACGTCCATCTAGAGGGTTCAGAGATGTAACTTGATTTCAGGTGAACGGGACTGTGGCTTAGGGTTTAGAACCCTAGGCTAAATCAACCCAATGCAGTCACAAGATTACATAGAGCCAATCGCCTCAGATGCCCAGACATGGATAAGCCAAACATATTGTCAGGTTTGGACGGTCTACTGTTGCAGAAAAACCAGGAATAAGATGAGCTTCAAAAGCTAGTGTATATTGATCTCAATGCCTTGCTTGTGTAGTTGACTGGTGGGAGAAGAAGGGAGGGAATGGATGATATGAAACCCTGGATCTAGTTGATTGCTTATGCTAGTTGCTTGTCTCATAACGATCCTGATGCAGAGGTACCAATAAGAAGGAAAAAGAGCAGTACACAGCAAATAGGGTGAACTGAAGCAATGAAGTACTAGAGAAATTTTTGAGTAACGCCGCCAACATGGAAACGTCATAGCAACAAACAAAATCTAAAGCAGCTGTTATGTATACTCCAAATGACTTTCCTGGTATTATTCTTAGCAAAACAGCAAGAAAGAACGGATCGTAGAGCATATTAAGAACAGTTTCAATCAGAATTCTGTAGTCTGATCATTTCAGGGGATCAGCGATAAACACTGCAAGGACCCCTTATTACATATGTATGTTAAGTACTAGAGTAGTAATAGATTATGATCTTTTCGATGAACAAACTTCAGACTTGCAAGTATGCCAGTCCAGACACCCCATTAATCAACCCTTTCTTGTAGTGGCCAGTTATATAATCGACAATAGTTGTTCCGTAGTATATTGGAGGACTTTCTTCGGAGGTTAACTCCTTGATAGGCTCATAAACTCTCGCTGTAGAACTTTCTTGTTGAACATGCTTGAAAAAACATCCCACAGAAACTCTTGGACCTTCCTTCTTGGCAAGTACTCTATGCGTGACGCTTATGTATTTGTTGTTTGAGATTAGCTGCACCGATACGTATAGCCATTGTTATTAGAAATTGTAGAAGAACAGGCCGGCCTATCAATTGAAAAGGCAATACATTAAACAATAGAACGCTTGCCTGCATGAAATCTCCAATGTTCACCACGAGAGCTCCGGGCACAGGAGTGACATCAATCCACTGATTCTGATACAAAAGCTGGAGTGCATTGATTTTGTCCTGAAGTAGGATGGTGAGAAAAGACAGATCTGTGTGTTTGCTAACACCAATAGTTAGCTCAGGCTCAGGGCATGGTGGATAGTAATGACCGACGATAAGCTGCCCCTTTGCACAGTCCAAGCCTATAAGATGGTCAGGTTTGAAGCCAAGTCCCTCCGATAGCAATTCAAACAAAGTGACACCTAATCTGTGAGTGTACTTGGAGTACTCCATGGTTATGTCTCTGCCAAATTTTAATTTTTGCACAAATTAGCATTCCTCGTGTGTTACTTGATAAAATTCGATTTGGATTACGTGACTTCAAATTCATGTTTGGAGATTTCGACACGAGTTCACTCACTCTAAAAATTAGTTTTAAATTTCTTATGAGATCAAGGACTAAAATATCCTCGATAACCTCGATATTTCCTCGAAATTTCCGTTTTTTTCAAACATTGATATTAATACTCATATCTTTCCGATATTTTACTTTTAGTCTATTTTTATCTAAATATACAATTTTTATATAAATTTTTGGTAAAATTTCCATCGATATTCGATATTTTCTCGAAATTTCCATCGAAATTTCTTTTTTTCAAACCATCGATATTTCCGTAATCGTCGATATTTAATACCTTGTATGAGATAGTATATAATTAAAGTTTTCCGTTTTCATTTCAAAGTTAATTAGATAGAGATTACAAATTCGATAGTGACTTTTGTTCCAAGTTTTACTTCCAAACTTCAAACGGAATCTACATATCATCAGTAATATAATAATAATAATAATAATAAAAGGAATCATCTATCTTTTTTCTTTTCTTTTTTCTTTTGGATAAAAGAGGATTCATCTATCTAGTATGAAATAATTATCAAATAATTTCAAAGGTAGAAAACTAGTATAGGAATTGAGAATATATCATTTTATATGAAGAAACTCATAGGATATACGCATGCATGCAAGTACTGTAACTATATGATTTCTTCTCTCTTGAGAGACAAGATTCCTGAAGACTTAAATAAAAATCATTTCAACTTACGCATGTAATATACCAAATCTATTTAGTCATATATCAGTACACACCTGCAAAACTCTGGCAAATCCTGAGGATCAAGAGGCTCATCAGTACCCATGTCACAAAAGAACGAGTCCCTCCATTGTACAGAACTTGGTACAACCAAGTTATTGCTAGCAACAAACCTGACCTTCCTCTTAGGATCCGTACTATAATACTAAGCCTTCACTTCGTTGGGCAGCTCATGAAACCCACGCATCACCTGCTGCATCTCCTCCAACACTTTGTTAGGTATCCCATGGTTCACCACCTGAAACAAGGCAACACTCTCAGCAGCCCGCCGGACTCCATCAATCACCTCTGCATGCCTGCTCAAGCCTCCTGCTGCGTCAGTTAGGTCCACCACTGGAATAGTAAAATCGGTTTGGGTTACTTGGCCGTGATCTAGTGGCTGGTGAACAAACATTTGTGGGATTTTCGTGATTCCTGCATCAAGGATCCCTTTGACACCGGTTTTGGATTCGTTAAAGTGTTTCATCTGTTTGAGAAGAAGGTCTTGGCTGCTCGAATTCTCGGCCAACATTTTGTAGTATCTTGTATTTGTACTAAAAGTCTGGGTATAAGGTAGCTATAAATATGTATGGTTATATACTGCCCAAAGCCAGCTAGCCTGCACTGATCAAGTGCCCAAAAAAGTATGAGAAGTAAGCCACCTTCTAACTCATTATTCAATGAATAAGTGATTTTCATATGTTTGTATCATTGTATGTGACTTGCGTTTGTGTTAATTAACTAGGCATGATATACTTGTTTGAGCTATGTAATCAAATGACCCCAAAATGGAATGAGAAGTGAGCCACCATCTAACTCTATATTATATATATGATTTGATTAGTTTCTGCTTATATGCATTGCGTTTAGAAAACTTAATTCTATATGAGGATAAGAAGCGAGCCACCATCCTACGTAATCTACACAAACATATATATGCGTGTGTAACAGCATGACCTTTGAGGAGTGTCCCTTATTCCGCCGATAACAGCCGAATTTGCTGTAATTTTGTTGCTCAGTGTCGACGACGAGATGATCGACGCTGGTCCACCATCAGGTCGCCATCCAAACTGAAAGCTCTGATCGATTATCAAATTTCTCGATCAAATTTTGTCAAGGGAGAGAGAGAATGGAAGAGCCCGAAGGTTTCGGCGCCCACCCCTCCTCCCCCTCCCCTTTGATTTCTTTTTATTTTTTTCTTTTAAGTCGGTTCAACCGACTCTCTAGAACTCCTAATTTTTTATCTAGTCCTCATCTCCTTCAAATGCAATAAAAAAACTAACATTCAGTGGTGGTATATTGAACAATTTACATGTTTTTATTTTATTTTAATCACTTATTATCTTAGATATTTTCATTTTATAAGCAATACGTGTGAAAATTTTACGATTAGAGTAATATAATCTCAAATTCTTATGTTTTCAATCTCTGTGCATTCTCAGTATTCACCGAGTTCAGTAAGATTTCCTGATACACCTGTTAGCTCGTCTCAATATAAATATTAATAACGAGTCATTTACATTTACACATTTAATTAATTTTCTTTTTACACGGCGTATTAATTACAATCTCACCCCGTTAAAAATTTCGTCCTCTAAATTTAAATTTAGGCAATAGTGATACATGCAAAGCAGTAAGTCCCACACGGAGTGGTAACCATTGTAGACTTTGTTGTCTCTAAAACTGCGCTAATGTGCTTCATTTTAAAATTCCAGGTCTACAATGGCACAGCAGGGTCTTTAAACGATGAGGTCTTCTCATTCTGGCTTAATCGAGATGCAGATGCAGAAGTTGGAGGTGAACTTGTCTTTGATGGTGTTGACAAAAAGCTCTATAAGGGGAAGCATACCTATGTTCCAGTTACTAGAAAGGGCTACTGGCAGGTGGTTGAATTTGAAGATTTAATGAATCCAACACTTACATCCTTGGAAATTATCTATAAGTTGACATCTAATTCTTTACTTCTTTCAGTTCAACTTGGGAGATCTCAAAATTGGAAACCAGTCAACAGGTGACTCAGAAATCATTTCCTCATTCTAATATCAAACCGTGAAGAAAAATCTGCTACTGTCCAAGCAATGACTAAACTTTATTATTGTACTCAGGTGTTTGTGAGGGAGGATGTGCTGCTATAGTAGATTCAGGAACGTCCTTACTCGCTGCCCGACAGTATGTGCTTCCATCTTGTCTACAGTTGCATTTTTTTCTTCAAAAAGTCTCTAAGTTTGATTTCAAATTGCATCTCTTCTTTCAGTCTATTGTGACTGAAGTTAACCATGTTATTGGAGCTGAGGGAGTAGAGTACAGAATGTAAACAAATTGTTTCTCAATATGGAGACTTGATATGGAATCTTATAATATCAGGGGTGGGTTTTTTTCTCTATCTCTAACCTATCTGAAACTTTTTTTTACAACCTTAACATATCCAATGTGGGATTTATTGATTATCCATGATCTGCATAATCTGCAGGTACAACCTGACCAAGTGTGTAAGCAGCTTGGTTTGTGTGTTCTGAATGGGGGTCAGTATGTGAGTGCTGGTATTGAAACAGTGATCGAAAGAGAAGATAGGGTGGAATCATCTGTTGGTGACACTGCTTTGTGCACAGCTTGTGAGGTGGCTGTTGTTTGAGCCCAGAATCAGCTTAAACAAAAAGGAACAAAAGAAAGAGTACTTAAGTACATAGATGAGGTGAGCATCTCTTAATTTCCTGCAACCTTTTCCTGTTTTTGAAAGCCAAAATTTGACATAAAACTACATGCTGGTGCTGGTAATGAACTTAACAGCTGTGTGAGAGCCTGCCAAGTCCAATGGGAGAGTACTGCAATAGCATTTTAAGCATGCCAAACATTACCTTGAATCAAGTAACATACAGTCTTTAATAAACCAAATCATTCTTATGCTTCAGTGTATTTGACTTTAATTGGTTGAGCTATACAAGGATCTTTCCTCCATCACAAGTTCACAACTGCATACAACTGAAGGGAATGTAAACTGCATAACATGACACACAAACATTGGAAGCTTCATAACGTACAGAGCCAATGGGCAGGTACAAGCTATGACACCTATTCTTCATCGCTATCATTGCCAAATACTGAGGCCACCGATACTTTTGCTACTTTTGGCTTCTTTGAAGCACTACCAAACGATGTCTGCAAAATGGGAGAGAAGTGCCAATATGTTAGGGGGCATATTTGGTTTTTTTCATCAATAGCATTGATTGCACTAATATCAGCAGTTCAGACTCGTATCTTCACAAATGAACAGTTGCAGTATATCAGAAACTTCACTTTGGTTTTACACTTTTACCTTAGAGGTGCCACCTTTAGAAGCAAACCCAAATTTCAAGGCCTTCCTTTGATCTTGATCTGCAAGTGCAGTAGCAGTTCTCACTTCAGTAGAACCTGGGGCAGATGCAGATTCTTCTTGCTGTTGTTGTAGCTCCTGCTTACGGGCATCGGCACTCCTGAAATTAAAGAAATGAAGAGGAATCATAAGTCAATGAGGCTATACGGAGAAACAAAACATGTATATATATATATATATATACAGTCCCTATCCAGAGCGAATGTTCGCTCTGAAATTAACGTGCGAAGTTTTTTTTTTGACACACTTTTTAGTCATATTTTAACATCTCCACCGTTCAGATGTTTGAACCTAATGTATAGATCATTTATACAAAATTTCATCTAATTTGGTTACTGTTAAGGTATCGAAACTATATTAAATCAATGAACAAACCGAATATGTTCAACCTGAACTGTTTGTGTAAATCTCCATAATGAAAGGTCAAACGATTATCAAATTGGATGAAATTTTGCAGAGATGATCTAGACATTAGGTTTTAACATCTGAATGGTGGAGATGTGAAAATATGACTAAAAAGTGTGTTAAAAAAAGAACTTCGCAAGTTAATTTCAGAGCGAAGGTTCGCTCTGGATAGAAACACACACACACACACACACACACATATATATATATATATATATGAATCAGAGGGGCAAAAATTTACATCTGAGCAAATTTTGCCATTTCCCTCTCCTGGCGCTGCTGCTCCCGTTTTTGACGATCATCCCGACTACTTGTACCATGCATTTCTTTCATTTCTTTAAAACGCTGCAAGCCTCATTAGAGGGGTTTTCCCATTCAGACCAAATTTGAAACAATAAAGTCAAAGAAAAGTGATTGTGACTGTAATCAACATAAACCATTTACCTTCCTGTGATTGTGATCATAGGAGCTCAAATGAGTTTCAAATTCCACAGCCAATTTGTACTGTTTGTTGCACAGGTCACAGTAGAACACCTTGCGTATTTCTTTCACCTCAGTTTGAATTTTCTGCTCACGTTCTGCTAAAACCTGGATTTTAATGTGCACGAAGCAGGCAGTAGAAGCCACCAGGTAATAAAAACTGCAGGAAATTCTCAAGACCTTCCAAAGTTGATGGTCCCTTATGATATACCATTCCCGTCAAAAGACAGGCATATATGCTGCCTTCTTCTATTAAATTTGGGTTTCAGAAAAAGTAGCTTATCAACTTCGTTATTATCTAATAACTTAAGTACTTTTACCAAGAAAGAGTAAACGCATACCTCCCGCTTCTTTGCATGTTCCTCAGTTTCTTCCATCTCAACATCAAGTTTTCTTCTTTGAATATTTTCTTCTGCTGTAAAATAATCATCTTCTTCCTGTTTTCCAACTCCTAGTTTTGGGTCTCTAATCCCAGATTTTATTGGCTCAACAATTCCTGTAGAAACCAATACGATGATATGAATGTCGAACACCAGGGCTACTGTAAGAAATATCAGTACTTCTGTCCCCTACCAGATTAGAAGCAATTAAGCAGTAAGACCAATTATGATAGCAATCAAAACGGATTTAATCTGGTACTACAAGCAATAATAATACTGTATACCTCCTCTAATAGAATCAACTAAGCATTGAGACCAATAATGACCGCAATTGCAAGGGATTAAGGAAAACCTATATGCAAAAGGACCAGCATGATGTAGCCTTTAGGCACTCCAATAAGTTGAAATAGTTATCCATGAAAGAAGGTGGTCACTTAGTTTAAAGATTAAAATTAGTAAACTGAATACAGAATCAAATAATCACAAATATAATAACAAACCTTGTTCATCTTTACCGAGCCCCTTGCCCTTCCACCCCATTTTCTGGAGAAGCCGAAAACCAATATTAGATGATGGTAACTGTCTGTCCAATGACGCTTGTTCCACGTGTTCCAGATCAACATTTTCTGTTGGCCTTTGATTAATAGGAAGTCTGAAGTCCTCTGCTAGATCTTCAAGAAGTGACTCCTGATATGCCTGCACCATAAAGTCATTGTAATGCATATCGTTAAATTGGGAACTTCTTGTTGGCAAATAACACCAAAACCTAAATATAAAATTAGCTAAGTATATTTGATTGACGTAGTCTAATCAAAATATTTACATTAATACCATAGAACTTGTTTGACAAGCCAATTATACAACTAGCATCCTATAAACCAATAATACAACTAGCCCGCTAGTTACCTGCTCCTTCTCTTGTAGCTGTTTGTCTCGAACATTTGTTTCCTGTCTACTGTTATACCACCGGTTGGACATGTTTTTCCTAAAACATCATAAAGCAACAACAAATAAAAACTTCAATTCCAAGCTGATGGCTAAACTCATTTGAATCTCATAACAGAAAGTGAGAAAACTATAAACAAAACTGTGCAAATACCAAAACTTCAGAACAAGTATCAAAACACCACTTTAAAGGTACTATTGCAAAATTACAATAAATATTTGAAGGAGAACAACAAATAATATATTAAAAAAAACAAATGTAGAGAAACCTACTAGCCTGCTCTTCATTGCCAATAATATGAAAGCCTAAGAAGTATTAGCCAAACAGTTGAGTTGCACCAATAAGAGCAGTAATTAAACCCACCCCCCCCCCCCCCCCCCCCCCCCTCGCTAACTCCAATCAATTAAAAACCGCAAACAGAGGAAGCAACGAGTATAGCTATAACATGAGAAAGCGCACACACACACACCCCTATTGTGAATTAGGGAACAAAGTTGGAAGATAAGAAGAGATTGGGATATGTTGAGTTGAATTTGGTTATGAAATTACCTGGAAAACCCTAGAATTTCAATTCGAAAATTATCCTTACCTTGATCAAAGTAGATCAATTCCTATTGTGAAATTGCTATACAGGCCGAGGCCTTTGATTCCCGACCCGAATCGGGTCGTATGTTGAGTTGAATTTGGTTATGAAATTACCTGGAAAACCCTAGAATTTCAATTCGAAAATTATCCTTACCTTGATCAAAGTAGATCAATTCCTATTGTGAAATTGCTATACAGGCCGAGGCCTTTGATTCCCGACCCGAATCGGGTCGATTGGTGGCCGGAGGAGGGAGCTCCGGTTCGACACAGTCGAACCTTCTCGATCTTCGTACGCCTAAACGGCGGCGATTCGCCTTGAACCACAACCACAGGCGTGACGAGGGAGGAGAGACGAGTCGAATGGCACCGGTGGCGAGGCGACGGTGGCCGGACGGCGGAGCTAGGCTGAGCGGCGACTGTGTCGGTGGAGGGGGTCGGCTGAGTCGGGGAGACAGAAAGAGAAAAAGAAATTTCTGCCGGCTATTTATACTCGATTAAAATCGGAAAGTTACGTATTTTACCGTTCGAACTTCAATTTAAACATTATACGTGTCCACGAACTCATTTTAACGTCTTCAGACATAAAATTCTCAGTCGGGTTAACTTATAAAAAAGTCAATCTTTGAAATTTCTAAATTGTAAAAACAATTCTCAAAACGTAAAAATAAAAGTAAAATTATAATATAGTAATTTAAGGTTCGGGTCTTATCAAATTACTTGGTGGAGTTGAATTTGGGAGCGGAAAAGAAAACCAAAGGTGCGTTTCTGATCTTGAAATCTGCGAGTAGGTCTAAGAAACGAGTTATTAATAATACTCCAATTACTCGGACTTTGGATCCTTGCCCGACTGTATACCGGGTTGCTCCGATAGTGTGGACTTGAAAATTCAGGAGTAAAATTGTCTTTTCACCAACGTATCCGGCCTTATTCCAATGCATTTCCGAGCATTTTCGATAAGTATTTGACTAGTAATCTAGAGGTAAGCCCGTGGATACGCTCGGAAACGAGATGGAAAAGATTGGAAACGCGTCGAAAATAGTTAAATAAATTTAAGTATGATACGGAAAAAACAATTTTACCTCTCTGTAGATTTTTTTAGCTTTGTTACTCTTAATCAAGGTATTTAATCAATTTTTAGAAGGTCTAAAGCTAGAAGAGCTGGCATGCAATGCCGAATGAGGAGGAATGGTTGAACGAGGAGGAATTCTAACCATTCCATTGGATAAGTGGAAATTTCAACTAGACAAAAAGCAGAAAGCAGAGTATAGATAAACATAGAAGCGACTCATTTTTCATTATTTGGTAGATCTTTAAAGGGTAAAAAAAAAAAACTCATAGAAAAGCACTTAATAATATCATGCCAGTTTTATCAAAAACAATAATAATATCTTGTTAATCTTACTGTGTTCATCACAGGGTTAATCATTAAAGAAGCTTTGGACAGTGAATGAACTTTTTCTGGAAGTAGTATCCCTTTCATATGGTAAAGTACAAATATATGAGTCCTTACAAAAGTTCCAATAGAAAGCAATGAATGATGAAGAAAGAAAAAAGCAAAGCATGGAATTATCAAAAGGAGTTTCAATACAGCCAGCAAACTCATAAGTGAGTTTTAGAAGTGAAACTGATTTCATATGGTTTTGTATTTAAGCTACAGGCGAAAGCAAAATTCAATTTCATTTAGCAAAAGATGTGATGCATTCACAACTTTGGAAGGATCCATACATGTACCAAGTCATCTTCATCACGGTCGTTGACTTAGTTCATATACTCGCAAGCGTACGAATCGTGTCAAGTAAGGAAAATATTAGGTTATCGTACCACGGGGATTAGGCGTTGGACCTAATTAACCAAGGTAATTGACTCTAGGACCACTAAAAGCACACAATAAAAATAAAACAAAAATAAGAACTATGGACAATTAAGGCACCAAACCTTGGCAATGCTCGGCCTAGCTCGCGCTAAGCCTAATCAAAACCACTAACTTGTAACCCTAAAGTGGATATGCACAAATGGGAAGTAGATTTTGTGAGAAAGTTGGTTTGAGAATTAACTAAATTAACCGCAAAAAAAAAAAAAAACTAATTATCAAGCAAGAAAATTAAATATGGAATTCAAATGAACTAGAACATGGAAATGTAGGGTGATTCACACTAACCCTCTTGCAAACATCGATGCCAAACTTATAAATGCATGCCTTTCCTAAAGTGTCAAGTCTCGTATCTAATACCGGTTAAGGCTACTAAACCAATTATCCTTACGGTGTATCGGCTATGCTGATTAAGGCCACAACCAACTCTCTAATTTAGGCACTAAGCCGATTAAGGCCGCAATATCTAAATTTAGAGGCGAAGAGTCCGAGATAATAGAGACCCAAGTAAGCTTAGCTACAATTAAGCTAGCTAATGGTTACCACATTTAAAATCCTAGATGCACAAGACTAATAAGTTGTCAATTTATCAATCTATCCATCAAATTGTCCACAACATAATCTAGAGTGATAAAGCCTAGAAACATGTTTCTAAAGACCAAAACATTCGGATATCAAGCATACACAATTGGAATTGCATTTATTTAAATTTAAGCATCAACATTCTTACAAGATGAGTTAGAGTTTCACAACCCTAACTCCCAAATCGGAACTACTCACTACCCATATTTAAACACATCATCCAATACATAAGAAACAAAGATAAAGGATAGATGAGAGAGGGAGCACAAGCTAATTCACAATTTGCTATGGACAACTATGAATACAACTTGAAATTAAGTTCCCACCCTTTATCAAATTATAATCTTCTTATATTGGTGAAGCCTTGGTGATGTAGTGAGAGAGTCCAATGCTAATCCTCCTAAAATTTGGTGGGAATTTAATGAGAGAGTGAGAAATTGGAAAAATGGAGGAAAATTGGTGTTTATGGAGAGAGAGAGGCTGAAAAATTGGAAGAGAGAGGTCCTTGATTCGGGTCAGCTGGAGAGAAAAGAAGAGAGAGGATTGAGGGTAGAGATCTGGTGTGGTCTCGGCAGGAAATGAAGAGAATAAGACGCCAAGTGTCAGCATTTGATTGGCCTTGGAGAAAGACCAACCATGTGGCGGCTTGTGATTGGAGCATAGGAGATGGAGCCAAATGGTGCAGCACCACGTGAAAGAAAGGAGGGCAAGCTGACATCAGCGTTTAATTACCTAATTAAATGCTGATGTCAGCATATGTTATTATACTTTTTTTTTCTTTTCTTAATTTCTTCATCCTTTCTTCTTTTCCTTTTTCTTCCGCTCCAATTTCGCTCTATTAAATCTCGATTTCGTATTTTCGCTTATTCCTACAAATAAACAAAAATAGATTAATTACATAATAATTAACTTAAAAATATAACTAATTCTAGTATTTAAGTGGTAATTGTGTGTATGTAAATACAGGTAATCACACCCCCACACTTGAACTTTGCTTGTCCTCAAGCAAACTAAATGAAACAAATCCACAAACCTACTAACTCAACACAAATGCTCAACAAAAAGAAAGCAAAACGAAAGGGCGGTATTAGCATTTCCAACCATAACCCTCGGAGAACTAATAATGTATATGATCATGAGGTTAACAAAACATGACATAGAATTTATGAATTTCTAAGGTAACTAAGGTGCAAATGTGAAAATGCTCAAGTATATGCATGGGTTGACCTTGTGTCAAATCAATTCACCACAATCAAATAGGCACATAAAAGACTCGATATAACCTACTAAGCTCACCAAGATTCACTAAATATTTCCGCTCAAGTGTTTATAGGCTAAATATGTTTCGCTCAAAAGCAATTTCACAACATGTGCCGCCATAAGCTTGCTCTTCGATCTCATCTCCGCTTGGTAGGCTCACAAATTTCAAGATTAAGAGGTCTTTTATTTGGTTGTAATGGGGCTAAGGGTGAGTGGCTAATAGAATTAAAAGGTAAAGAAAATACAAAGTCCATGGAAATCGATGAAGCGATCTTGAGAGATTTAAGACTTTTGCTGCCGAATGCTAAGTCACTCACTCTAGAACCCAATGTACAACCCACTAACTAACTTATCTAATACAATTTTTTTTTTTTATTTGATTTGATTGGATTTGATTTTTTTTTTTTTCAAGCGCCCGAGCCTACCCCCCACACTTATTCTTTTGTAACCTACACTTGTGTCTTTGTCTTTCTTTGGAAGCACTCAAACATAAAGTCACTCTCTCGAATCACTTCACCAACTACCATGGAAGGGTAGGATATAAGTGTTTAGGCTAGGTAGGGATTTGTGGTGCTAAGGAACAAAAAAAAGCTGAAAATATGCATAGGCTCAAAGTGGCTAACTAGTGGTAGATGTTTTTGGGCACAAGCTTCTTTGGCCATGGTGGTAATTAATCCTAGTGCCTCCACCATTTCCATCCCGTCATGAGCTACAAGTAGCCTTGAGAGGTCTCAAGCAAGTTCTAGAACGCAATACCATGAAATTGTGCACTCATGAAAGAACAAGTGAATGAACAATGCATACACTATTATTATAGGCCCAAAATCTCACATATAAATGTATGCAAGTTAATCAAATCATTTATATGCTTCTCCAACTATGATGAAAGAACCTAACATAGGCTATGAGCGCACATATAATTGACCATAAATCACATATGCACTTAATCACAAAACAAATTCAAAATCCTAAGTCATGCCTCATCTATTCACAATCACAACAAACTAAGTCCATGTCTCGTCATAGGGGTTGGAAAAGCATTAACCACTAAAATCTAACTACAAAAGCTACCAAAAACATAATCAATATATATTTTTTTTTAATAAGACGCCCAAGCCTACACCCCCACACTTAAAACCAACATTGTCCTCAATGTTCTCAAGTGAGCTCGAAAGCTAAAATCCATGTTGGATTTAGGCATGAGAGTGAAGTCCAGGCGAAGGCACACAAAACTAATGCGGAGTAAAGATGCGAAAACCCCATTTGTCGACCCTCCATTGCTCACGACCCTTGGAGAAGCCCTTTAAAAGACACCAACCTCAAGGTGCAAGACCTTGACTTCCTTAGCCTAAGCTCCATGATAGCACAATGTGCTCATGTGAAGATCAACTCCAATAAGAAATCTGGAATGTCCTAGAGCAATGTGTCACAAATAGCCCATCGAAGAATAAGGGAAGGACCCTCCATTAAGCTCAAGCACATAACACCTCTCAAAGACGATGGCTAAATAGCCTTATAGATACAAAAAGGATGAGCAAAACACAAAGTCACATAGGGTTGCCTCCCTAGAAGCGCTTGTTTTTAAAGACCCCAAGCCGGTCCATTAGAGTCTGGATTATTTAGGGAGCATCGAGGTAGATTACCTCTTCATGAGAGTCAAAGGTGTTGTCATGATATGGTTTAAGCCGATGACCATTTACTTTGAAAGTTTTCCCATCAATCAAGTTTCTTACTTCAATAGCACCATGAGGGAACACTTCCACCACTTCATATGGTCCACTCCACCTTGACTTCAATTTCCCGGGAAAGAGGCGAAGCCTAGAGTTGTATAGGAGAACTTTTTGTTTGTGCTCAAAAGCCTTTTTCACCAACTTCCGATCATGTATCTCCTTTGTCTTCTTCTCGGATCTCTTCTAACTCACAAAGATCAAATTTTCGCTTCTCGCCACTTGCTTCCAAGTCAAAATTCAAAAGTTTGATAGCCCACCATGCCTTATACTCAAATTCAACCGGAAGGTGACAATTCTTTCCATAACACAAGCGGAAAGGAGACATGCCAATTGGAGTTTTATATGTGGTCCGATAGGCCCATAGAGCATCATCAAGCTTAATAGCCCAATCCTTTCTTGAAGAGTTGACCGTCTTTTCCAAAATCCTCTTAATCTCCCTATTTGACACCTCCACTTGACCGGAAGTTTGAGGGTGATAAGGTGAAGAAACCTTATGCTTGACCCCGTATTTCCTCATCAAAGCATCGAAAGTCCGGTTGATAAAGTGTGTTCCACCATCACTTATAATAATCCGAGGAGTCCCGAATCTAGAGAAAATGTGCTCTTTCAAGAACTTGGCGACTACCTTGGAATCATTCTTCCGTGTGGCCTGAGCCTCAACCCACTTTGAAACATAACTGCAACTAAGATGTACTCATTGCCATGAGATTTGGGAAATGGTCCCATAAAGTCTATGCTCCAACAATCAAAGATCTCAACCTCCAAGATGTTAGTGAGTGGCATTTGGTCCTTGGAGGATATATTCCCTGTACGTTGGCATCTATCACATTGAAGAACAAAAGTGTGACAATCTCCTTAGCCAATTGGCCCATTTGAATCTCAAGTTTCTCACCACACTTTAAGCAAGTGAACTTTGTACTTGAGCAAGAATGCTAAGAGTTTGATCGGTCTTTGCTTGACTTTGGGTAAGAGAGACTTGACTTTGGGTAAGAGAGACTTGACTTTGAGCTAGGGCGGATAAAATATCATCAACATGAGTCTTCTTTGGCTCCGGTTGAGGTGCATTTGAAACTCCTTGAATAATAGGTGAAGAAGTGTAATTCCCACATTGGTTTGACCCTTGAAATGAGCTAGAAGTATCTTGAAACTTGCCATCATTGTAACCAACACTATGTGTAAACCCGGGAGGGGCATTATGAGTATGAAATCCATGATTGGAAGTGGATTGGCCTTGAGAATTAGACCCATATGCTTGCTGTCCATGTTGACCATGTTGGGAAAATTGAGTGTTTCCTTGGTATGTGTTGCCATAATGAGCGAAATTTGATGAGTCTTGACCTTGACCACCTTTAAAGCCTTGCTTTTCACCTTGAAACACACTAGAGGACCCTCCTTGGTCCCTCCAAGAGAAGTTAGGATGATTCCTCCAACCGGGGTTGTATGTATTAGAGTAAGGATCATTCCTTGGTGGCCTTTGATAAGTGTTGATCGCCTTAGCTTGCTCTTCTACAAATTTCGGAAATTGTGAGGCCAAATGACAATCTTGGGTAGAATGTTGAGGAGACTCACAAATCATGCAAACATTAGAAGTGGTAACACTCTTGACATGTGAAGAAGACGTAGCACTAGCCTTTTGTGCTTCAAGAAGCATCTCAAACTTCTTGTCAATTTTTGCCTCAAGTCTCTCAAGTTTAGAATTCATCACCCCATCATCCCTAAAAACATGTGAAATATCATAAACACCTCTTCCACGAGGCTCTACATCACTTTTAGCGCCATGTGTATATGAATCTCTCCCTCTACTTGTAGTGTGATCTTCTCTACCTCCTCTTCTTCTTTGGTGACTATCCCATTGTCCGGATTGTGTAGCCACTTCCTCACATATATCCCAAGTGGCATTAGGACATTTCTTTAGAAAATTACCACCGGAAGCATTGTCTAATCTTCTTCTATCATCAACCGTCAACCCATTATAGAAAGATTCACAAAGAAGCCACTTTGTGAGGCCATGGTGTGGGCAACCCAACTCTATGCCTTTGAACCGCTCCCATGCATCAAAGAAATTCTCACTATCTTCTTGAAAGAACTTAGTTAGGCTATCTCGCATGTAGGTGGTCCGATGATGTGGATAGTAGGCATTTAAGAAGACTCTTTGCATATCCGCACAAGAATTAATGGATCTTGGTTTGAGCTTAAGAAACCAAGTGCGTGCTTGATCCTTCAAGGAAAATGGGAACAAACGAAGCTTCAAACCCTCTAAAGTCAATCCACCCAAGTGCATAGTCGAACAAATGACATCAAACTCAATAATGTGATCATAAGGCCTCTCACTAGTCATGCCATGAAAAGTAGGTAAAGTAAATAACATGTTAGGCTTGATCTCAAAGTTGGCATTTGTAGGAGGAAGCACAATGCAAGATGGAGCATTTACAATGCTAGGACAAGAATAATAACTCAATGGAAGCTCCTCCTCTTCTTGAGGTGCTTCCCGTTCCCGATCATCCATGTCTACTACTCGTATAGGAGATCTAGAAGGTGCTTGTGAGTGATGTCTTGGTCTCCTAACTCTTCTCCTTGGTCTCCCTCTAGGTTGTCTTTCCAAAACAAGACCACTTCTCAAATTGATAGGTAGTAAAGTGTTGTTCATGCACCTACAAGGAGCCAATAAGAAAATAAGTACCAAAACAACAAAACTATATCCAAAATAGCACCAATTTCACACCAATAACCTCAAACAAGTAATACAAAATAATATTAAAACAATAAAGTATGCAATAAGTGACCCAAAATACCAATTACCAAGGGATTAAGATCCGAAGACCCTAATCCCCGGCAACGGCGCCATTGACTTGGTTCATATACTCGCAAGCGTACGAATCGTGTCAAGTAAGGAAAATATTAGGACCTTAGTTATCGTACCACGGGGATTAGACGTTGGATCTAATTAACCAAGGTAATTGACTCTAGGACCACTAAAAGCACACAATAAAAATAAAACAAAAATAAGAACTATGGACAATTAAGGCACCAAACCTTGGCAATGCTCGGCCTAGCTCGCACTATGCCTAATCAAAACCACTAACTTGTAACCCTAAGGTGGATATGCACAAATGGGAAGTAGATTTTGTGAGAAAGTTGGTTTGAGAATTAACTAAATTAACCGCAAAAAAAAAAAAAAACTAATTATCAAGCAAGAAAATTAAATATGGAATTCAAATGAACTAGAACATGGGAATGTAGGGTGATTCACACTAACCCTCTTGCAAACATCGATGCCAAACTTATAAATACATGCCTTTCCTAAAGTGTCAAGTCTCGTATCTAATACCGGTTAAGGATACTAAACCAATTATCCTTACGGTGTATCGGCTATGCTGATTAAGGCCACAACCAACTCTCTAATTTAGGCACTAAGCCGATTAAGGCCGCAATATCTAAATTTATAGGCGAAGAGTCCGAGATAATAGAGACTCAAGTAAGCTTAGCTACAATTAAGCTAGCTAATGGTTACCACACTTAAAATCCTAGATGCACAAGACTAATAAGTTGTCAATTTATCAATCTATCCATCAAATTGTCCACAACATAATCTAGAGTGATAAAGCCTAGGAGCATGTTTCTAAAGACCAAAACATTCGGATATCAAGCATACACAATTGGAATTGCATTTATTTAAATTTAAGCATCAACATTCTTACAAGATGAGTTAGAGTTTCACAACCCTAACTCCCAAATCGGAACTACTCACTACCCATATTTAAACACATCATCCAATACATAAGAAACAAAGATAAAAGATAGATGAGAGAGGGAGCACAAGCTAATTCACAATTTACTATGGACAACTATGAATACAACTTGAAATTAAGTTCCCACCCTTTATCAAACTATAATCTTCTTATATTGGTGAAGCCTTGGTGATGTAGTGAGAGAGTCCAATGCTAATCCTCCTAAAATTTGGTGGGAATTTAATGAGAGAGTGAGAAATTGGAAAAATGGAGGAAAATGGGTGTTTATGGAGAGAGAGAGGCTGAAAAATTGGAAGAGAGAGGTCCTTGATTCGGGTCGGCCGGAGAGAAAAGAAAAGAGAGGATTGAAGGTAGAGATCTGATGTGGTCTCGGCAGGAAATGAAGGGAATAAGACGCCAAGTGTCAGCATTTGATTGGCCTTGGAGAAAGACCAACCATGTGGCGGCTTGTGATTGGAGCATAGGAGATGGAGCCAAATGGTGCAGCACCACGTGAAAGAAAGGAGGGTAAGCTGACATCAGCGTTTAATTACCTAATTAAATGCTGATGTCAGCATATGTTATTATACTCTTTTTTTTCTTTTCTTAATTTCTTCATCCTTTCTTTTTTTCCTTTTTCTTCCGCTCCAATTTGGCTCCATTAGATCTCGATTTCGTATTTTCGCTTATTACTACAAATAAACAAAAATAGATTAATTACCTAATAATTAACTAAAAAATATAACTAATTCTAGTGTTTAAGTGTTAATTGTGTGTATGTAAATGCATGGAGTCAGTAGTTGTCAGAATTGTCAAAATCATAATAATCAGAATCGTCCATATCACCATCAACATCGTCTATATAAACATTATGAGCATGGCAATTGATGTTCTAAAAAAACATTCAATGTGATGGAACTATAATCCAAGCACAAAGTACCTGCAAAACAACTTCATACACATAATACCCTATTTGTGTCAATTGTAGTTAGGACAAGTAGGGATCGTTCTATCCGGGGAAATCTAGGGCTTTCAATCACACAAAGTATTGCAAATAGAAGGGGGTTTGATGTTTTTATCTAAATATCCTACTGATTTTTATGCAAAATTAAATCCTGTTGCAGGAGAAACAATATAGAGGCAAAGCGTTACTTTATTGATAGATAAGGAGGCCTTTATATAGGCATTACATCAAGTATCCCAAGTAATCAGGGATTCCCTATCTACTAAGGTAACTACTATTCTATTCTAATTAGGTCAAGACACACAACGGAAGTTACGGAATTAACCTTCCTTGAACACTCCCCCTTGTGTCGCGTACCTAATGTGACACGGTGCATAACATGTTGTCTCGCTAAAACCTTGCCAAGCAAAACAAAACCTCTTGGGTAAAAAATAAAAAGCTTGGTCGAAGGGAAAAGAGCACAACGCACCAACTACAATTGAAGATTACATGTGAGGTAGACTCCCCCTGATGTCTACAAGACAACTCCCCCTGATTGGTAACTCAATTTTGGAGTTCAGATTAATGGCGTATACAAACGCTCCTCACAAGCTTCAAAAATAGGTGTGGCCAATGATCGAGTCATTGAATACGGCCACATTATCCTTGTATTAGACCAGCTATACTTAGCTTTACTTGGTCTTAAGGAAGAAGGTTGCTCAACAACTCAAAACTAGAGTTCGTGTTGAAAATCAGATTCACGCGCAGCATGACCTTCGTGTACTTAAATAGTCATAACTCCTTCGATACAGTAGGTATGAACAAACCGTAAAAAGTTGTGGAAACTAGACACCCATATCTTTCCAGTGATATAAATTACACAACGTGGTTCGTTCTGAGCTGATCACAAAGCTCTGTCGAATGTGACTGATCTGCAAATTACCGGACAGATTCATCCTACTTTGCTAAAACAGCGATAACTCACTCAATATGATAGCTATGATCAAATGGTTAGTGTCCTTGGAAAGTAGACACATAGAGCTTTCCAACAGTACTAAGTTTACTATTTTCCGATGAGTGAGCTATCATGTAGGTCACGGGGAAGTTGACGTACAGAACTAGGCAGAATCTGGAATTGCCTATTGATGTGTCTTTCATGATGGGATCGAATTAGCCTAAACCTTTCTCTCTTGAAAGGAAGTACCGCCATATACCATGGCATTTCGTGGGCGCGTCTAGCCATTATCTTGGCTTTATAAGTTTATAGCGAATGAGATGTCGAGTCTATCATATTATCACAAGTACATGATTGCGCACATGGTACTTAGATGGAGAGTTTCATCTCCCAAGACTTCTCGTCACATAGACGAAACGAGTCTTCTCAAGACATCGACTAATCATGGGATACATATAGGTTTTGGTTTAACGTCCATTAGATTGCCATAAGCCGATAGATGAATAAATTCATCACTAACGGTTCTCACATTCGAGACCAAGTATTCCCAAGATCCATTCATTCTTAACGTTGGATTAGTGATACTTCAATCACAATTCATCCAAAGTTTACACGCAAATAGGCATGATTTCTTTCATCCCATCTCCAATCAAGTAGTCACTCAATCGTGATTTTTGCTTACTTGACTTGGGTGAAAACTAATCCGTTTAGAATGTTTATATATATCTCTTCACTTAGTCCCAATAGAGATGATACAAGCTGCATGTTCAGTTTTTCGGAACTACCTAACTGACAAGGTAGTGGAGTGTGATATGACTCCATTACGAGAGCATATGTCATCGTAGTCGATTCCAGGACGTTTGTGAGAGACCTTGCGCCATAAGGTGAGTTTATGCTCTTTTTCTCACTACGCTTTCAATCAAAGATTATCGATAGGGTTTACACTTGCGGTGTCGGCATCACCTGACCAAGGACCTATCTCTTTGTATAAACTGGATCGCATATCTTTCCGTGTAGGCCAATTCACAACGTTGGTATTTGCTTCAACGAAGTGAGTGTATTCGATATCTAACTCATAGACCACGTACTCATGTACACTAGTGTAATTCGCATTTGTAGAGATCTCTATATGGATTGGCTTCTCATTGAGGCGTCCCCCAATGATGACCTTAATCTAGAAAATCCATGAGACGAATGAGTTGTCATTGATCCAAGGATCAAGTTGTGCCATACTCGCATTCGGCGAGTGTATATCGAATAAAGTGCCCTCTCTACACTTCTTGTGATAGTCACGGCCATGACACCATCTACCACTTTTGTGGAGTCACCATGTCACCATTTATGAATGACAATATGTCCATTGATTTGGACATCAATCCTTACAGGCATGTTGATACAAGAGTACTATTTCGATCTTTTCCTTGAAAGACCAATAGTTTGCTCTTTGCAGCATGTATATCAAATCTCGTCACTTTCATTTATGGGACTTTGGGAATATGATGAGGCACAGTCGGGACAAACCACGACAATGCCAAGTCGTTCTACTTGAACAAACTTGTTCTTCTCTCCCCCTAACGACGGGGAGACTGGCTCATCAAAAAGTGACATAAACGAGATCGCCTGTTAAGGTTTTTATATAGCGGACTATAGCTGAAAGCTAACGTCTTATTCAAAGACGTTATTCATAATCAAATAACCCATCATTGAGCGCTTGTGGTAGCGCAATATGGCACATAAAGTATGTGGACGGTAAAGGGTATTGATCATTAACACTTATACGTTAACAAGATGCATTCCGTTACAAAATGTAACATGCATGTATGTTTCCTGAAACGTTTCACTATGTTTCAGATCACTAAATACCACCAAATTTTAATAGTAGGTAGGCACGTGTGTTAGGATTCCAACGCCACCAGCCTCATTACCGGAACCGGTCGGAAACATATCGAACCGGTCGGAATAGTCGCCGGGGGTCAGTGAACGTTTGTGTCGAGTGGTTCAGCACCTTCCAGGTGTCCAATGGCTCTGAAATTTTATGAGCAGGTGGCCATGGATGTTAGGAATCGGTGGACCAAATTTCACCTCAAGAACCGGCCTAAAATTAGGTAAACCGGTCCTCACAATGACGAGTCCGCGAGCTGACAAACCAGAAATTTTAGGTTTTTGCTACTTTTCAATCATTGTGAAGATGCTTCATAACATCTAAGTGTTATGGCTTGAGTTTAACCATGAGGTATATCACCATAGTATCATTGTGTCTCAAGTTGGACTATGAGAAGGCATCAAAGCCATCATCTTATGTATCATTGCCTTTAGCGTAGGAGGGCGTTACTCCAAAACTTTGCTAAAGATTAAGCTTCCATATGTTGAGCATAGCTAATGAAGGATCATAAGGGGGATCATATGCACGTTTAAATGCATAGATGGTGCTTCCATTGACTTGGAGGAAGACTTGGGTGACGTTAATGTCATCCTTGAGCCTTGAGCATTGCTCATGACGCTACCAAATTCTTTTGGTAATCTTTGATCCCATTAGCTTCTTTGCTCAAAAGAAACGATGTCCATAGCTTTCTTGCATATATGGATCATCAAAACATGTCCAAAATTCCGGACTATGTATGGAAGAGTCTATATGAGTCGCCGATTCAAAGAATCCGAATCATAGTATACGTGAAATACATTCACAATATTGACTCATAAGTTGTGCGCATTCATTAGAAGCGATACATAAGAAATCAATTCAATTTTCACAATGAGTTTCAAGGTGATAAATGTTGGCACCAATATCTTTAAGTGGTGATCAAGGTTCGATGAAGATTAGCTACACACTCAATGTCTCTATGATACATTCATAAAAGTGTAGAGACAAGGGTTTTATGCCAAGACATATAAACCGGAATATATACTCAATTCCTATAGAGTGTGCAACATGGCGTGTAGTATCACAAGATAAAACATAGGCATGCTTAAAGGCGTACTAGACACATCCGTTAACGCTCAAAAATAGAGCCGGAAAACAACCAGAATGAGCCAACATCGATACTATAGAGACATAAATGTCTAAACCAAGTATCCAAGACCGATGCCATGAGCTAGCTATCCGAGGCCGAAGCCAAGCTAGAATGGGAGCCAAGCCGAAACAAGGCAAGGAAGGGCCAGGGTCAAGCATAGGCGCGTGCTAGGCTAGCCAAGGCCGAAGCCGAGGTGGTGCACGGGCGGGCCGAGGCCGAGCAAATGTCAAGGCATGCCAAGGCCGAAACCAAGGCGTGTCGAGGCAAAAGCAAAGGCTTATGGGGCCGAGGCTTGATGTTGGAGTCGAGGTCATGCGAGTTGCCGATGGATAGCCTAGGCCGAAGCTAAGGCTTACCGAGGCATAAAACAAGGACCTGACGAGGCCGATGCCATGCTAAAGAGCCAAAGGCATGCCGAGGCCGAAGCCAAGACGTGCTGGGGTAAGTGCATGGGCTTATAAGGCCTAGATGGCTGCAGGCCGGGCCGTGTGCAGGCCAATGCCGAGGCCGGGGCCGGGGCGCGGCTAGGCGGGCCGTGTGCGTGCCAAGGTCCGGAGACCGAGGGGGCGGCAGCATGTGGTTGTGGCGGAGCTGTAGTCCAAGCAGCGCGCAAGCCAAGCCAAGGCCGAAACCGAGGCTAGGCAAGGCGGGCTTTGATGGGCGCAAGAGTGCCGAGGCCGAGGCCAGGCAATGCGCATGCATCCGCTTATGTACGCAAGCATGTCTATTTGTTTCTTGACGAGCGAGGCCTGGTGAATCGCAGCCAAGCTGGCGAGTGGCCATGGAGAGCGAGGCCTGGCGAATCGCAGCCAAGCTGGCGAGTGGCCATGGCGAGCGAGGCCTGGCGGATCGCGGCTAAGTTGGCGGATCGCGAAGTTGGCGGATCGCGGCCAAATTGGCGGATCGCAGTTTCTCACGAGTCACTCATTTTGTCTTTTGTGATTTTTCGAGTTAACATCCCCAATTAGATTGGTGAACTCAAATCAACAGGCCATGTAAATGTGTAATGCGATTCATTACATTCACATATAGCTTTTTAGTGAATCGAACCATATATGCATCAAAATGCCAACAGTTATATCGAGATCTTGACCATAAAGAGTGTATCGACTAAGTAGCATTAGTCACACATGTGAGGTCTATGCCTGCACAAAATCAACGGATTTGTAGTCACTTTGACTATGAAATTGAAGTCATATGCTTCATATTTATCGCAAATTATCTTTTGCTTTTGTAATCCGTAATCATGAGGATATACTCTCATCTTCTTCCATGTATCTCTTGTATACATTGACCATATGATTGCATTATTTGCAATTATTGAACCGATAAAACCATATCAATGACATGATTCTCTCTTTTTTCAATGGCCATTTTCTAGGCGCATTTTATGGTCAATTTTTTCTTTGTATCAAAAGAACAAGAGGGAAGGAATTGAATGGTCGAGACCAAGATTCTGGTTACTCAATTCAATTTGTTGTGACAATTTCCGTCACATATCGATGTTACAGTGACAATTTCCGTCACACATCATGAGTTTGTCCCCTTTGTGACTCCCTTAGGATCGTCACAAGCATCGACAATATTATGTCAGAATCGTGATAAAATAGTCACGAAGAGTTGTGGTTCACAGTGACATCACAGCCACAAGCACAACTTTGGACGGTAACATCACAGTTACCCCTTAAATACTGTGATACGCAGGGGTGGGTGGGGCCCCTTTGTATCGTCCTGAAAAACACACAAGTTCCAACACATATACACAAGTTCAAATAATTGAAATTGCAAAAAAACGGGAACTTTTATTAAATCATACATGCTAGTTCGCCAAATGAACTGCGTTTAAAAATTGCGCTTGAGGACTCAGTTCTGATCCTTGTGCAAATTTGAGATGCTCTTTCATGTACGTGCAACGAAATAATCCTAGCAATTACATCGCGATGCGTCGTGCAATAAGTTTCATGGAAAAGAAAAAATATATGGTTAGTCATATTCACCATATTCAGGACAGTAAAACTAATAAAGAAATACTGCAGTAACTGTTTTAACCCGTAGGATAAAAACTTTTTATATGAGGTAAGTACAATTACCGTTTTGCCCCTGGGTCGGATCAGAAGATCCGGGTTGAACCGAACTGGGTCGGGTTGGAAAACCGGGTCGGACCTGGGCTGCACCACTGGCAGACGGGTCGGGTCGGCGCCGTCTGGTTGCAGGCGCAGGCGAACCGAGGTGTGCATCATAGATGGCGCTACGCGACCCTGGGCTGCTGAATCGTCGGAGCGGCGCTGGGCTACAGGGCGGCGGCGTCGAGTTTCAAGCAGCAGTTGAGGACGGCGTCGAGGGAGAGCACCAGTCGAGGGACAGCAGAGGACGCGCGACGGATGGCTGCTCAAGGCCGCGGAGGCGGTGCTGGTTCCTAAGATTCTGGGTGCTCTGAGATTCTTTGCCGACAAGGCTGTCGTCGGTAGAGGTGCAAGGAGGGTTTTCTGTTCTTTGCCGACAAAAGGGTTGTCGACAAAACTTGGTGCCTGGGAATTGTTTTCTTTCTTCCGAGGAAGCAGTTGCCGGCAGAAGGTGATTTCTGGGGAGGACCTTCATTGCCGACAAGCAGTTGCCGGCAGAAAAGCTAGGGTTGCTGAATTTTTTTTTCTCGGCAAAAAGCTAGGGTTAGGGTTAGAAACTACGTGCTGATAACGTGTTGCAAGAGAAACAATATAGATGCAAAGCGTTACTTTATTGATAGATAAGGAGGCCTTTATATAGGCATTACATCAAGTATCCCAAGTAATCAGGGATTCCCTATCTACTAAGGTAACTACTATTCTAGTCTAATTAGGTCAAGACACACAACGGAAGTTACGGAATTAACCTTCCTTGAACAAATCTTAAATTACTATATACAATTGATCAACATCTTCCACAAAGAGCACATAACACAAAACTCTCTAAACATGTAACAAAATAAAATAAAGGAATAGGGGTAGCAAGTTCAAACTGAATTTTAGATCCTATTTAGTTCCAATTTAATTAAAGCCTTCGCGGTTCATCTAATTAGCAAAACTCCTTAATTATTTAGAACTAGCTTCGCGCATAATCCCAAACATAGTATTAAATGGTTTAAAGACACTTCGCGTAGAAATTAAACCAAGAAACACATAAGCACAGTGAGTCGAATTGGAGACATATTAGCAAGTATGGCGTCACCTCATCTCACATCGATATGTAAATTTTCAGAATTACTCTAGCCCTTAGAACTAATACAAGGTGAATCAACTTTATGTTTATAATCCACCTCATATTGTATTCGGCAAGTGAAACCAATACACAAGGTACAACCATGATCAAGGCTGCCCTCATGGATCAATTTATATGCATATGAATTCAGAAAATAAACCAAACTAAATCAAGAACACATGCAAAAACCTATTGCCCATAAAACCTAAATTCAATTTATTACGTACATAGTTCGTAAATTAAACCAAAAGAAAACCAAATCACATAACAGAAATTCAGAAATCCAAAGAATAATTCATAAAACCAAAATTACAACCATGAATCCATACAAATTTCATAGACAAAATATTATACTTGTACAAATAAATAAAAGCCATACGAAAAATACAATCACAATTGAGAACCTTGTTGGAGAATTCGGCAAGAGGATTGGTGATGGTGAATGGAATGATATTTTGGAAGAGTGGTGGAGATGGAATTGGCTTAAGTCTTTGAAGGATTATCTGGTGGAATTTCAGCAGAGATTTGGCAGTTTAAAGTGAGGAAGAGAAGATATTTTTCTGTGTAAAAATCGTCCAATATATAGAGGCAAAAAGGGTGGCTGCAACTAGGGTTCACAAAACCTAGTTTTTCTCAAACTTATCCTGCTGGCAGATTTGACCTTCGAGTGAAGATTATGGAATATCTTTCTCTAGAAAATAGATATTGAGGTGATTCCAGTTGGGTTGGAAACTAGACTCCCGTAGCTTTCTATCCATATAAGGATAGAATTCTGATTCATTGTGAGCTGTCCAGGAGAGTCCGTGGAAGTTGGATGACGTGCACAGGAATTCTGCCGAATTTGATCAGGATTCTTTTTCTTTCTCTTGTTATCTGAATTCTTTTCTTCTAGACTCTTCTTGGCCTTATCTTGGACTTGAATCTTCTCATTAAGTTAGTATGGATATATCTTTAGGTCCATTACATCTGATCCATGCTTCAAAAGTCCAAAGAAAAGTTTTCCTTGTACAACCGGGAAAGTTGTTGTTTTCCAGGCAGAATGACCTTACTCCAGTAAATCCGGCACAACTTCCTCCTCAGAGCTCCGATTGATGCGATTCCAAGTCCCAGAGAAACTAGACTCGTAGAGCTTTCCAACGGCGTATGGAACGTTCTCTGGTTCCAAGCGATGTGTCCCACAGAAATTCTGGAAATCAGGACACAGTCCCAGGAAAATCCTGGTAGTCCCTGGTGATCTTTGCTCAAACTGCCAAGTTGCAGCCATCGTTTGGGTAACTTTCCGAACTCCGATTGATCTGAAATTTTGATACAATATACTTTAGCTTGCCAATTATATGAATACCAAATTTCATCAAATTTGGAAAAGGATTGGTCAGTTTAGCACAGGCCTCAATATCACGAAAACAACATATTTTACACTTTTTGCTAAGATTTCTTTACTTAGTCGTTTTTTGACAATTAAACACATTTTCTCCAAAACTCTACCAAAGGGACACTAAACTAAAATATGACTCTATCTTACAACAATAAGGGTTAAGCATTGGATAAATGGGGGTAAAAACATATTAAGAACGTCGCATTTTATGCTCATATCACAATGTAAACAAATGAAATGATATTCTTAAAATTATATATCAGTACCAATTAGTATATTTTTTCAGTGATGTAAATTCAACGCGGCATATGCAAAACCTCATGTACTTACATTCTCCAAAGCAAGATATTCCAGACTGAGTGATGCATTGAGAAAAATTGGCAGTGATTGCCAAGAGCAGCAAGTTTGAAGACGGAGCTCCTACTGGTTCAAATTATTGAATGTAGGCATAGGATATCGATACGCAATCTTAGGATCCTACACAAGTGATTGATGAATGAAGAACAAAGTTAAATATTTCCTTAACGCATTTTTTATTTTTGTACAAATTGTCCTGTACTACTTTAAGCAGAGTTTGTAGTTACAATTCTTAAAGGCCAAGTTGAGGGGTGTTGTACTACTTGTATATGCCAACAAAATGGATCTTCCAAAAGCTATTGAAACTGCAGATATTGCTAACAAACTTGGTCTACACTCTTTTCGTGGACGACACCACTGGTACTTAATACTTATATCTCCTGCCTTCTCGGCCACTGTGTTACTTTTGCATTTGATTTTAGTAGATATCTTATATAATGTGTTATTTTTGTAGGGAAATCAAGACTTCATGTGCCACTTCTGGAGAAGGGCTCTATGAGGGTCTTCAGTGGCTTTCAATTAATTTGCCAAGGTATGCTCGTGTTCTTTATTGCAAGTATTTAAACTCTGTTTAGTTTTGAAACTCATGGTCTCTGTTTGCTTGTATTTGTATTCTTTGCAGGCTTTAATGATCAGTAATCTTCAGCAACCTCTTGTTTTGAAGGTGTCTGATTGATTTGTCACAACGTGTTAAACTCACCCATGACTGTATATGTTTTGATATCATTACAAATTGGTTGACGGCTGTAGATTTTAAATAATTCTGACTTCTACATTCTACATACAAACATCATGTTCCATTTCATATCAATTGCACACCCATTTCAGAGCAATATATCTAGGTAATCTAGCTTAGATCGAGTTCCAATATAATTCACACTTCTACATATCAATCCATCAGAACTTACTCAAAATAGCAACATAATCTTCATAATCTTCATAATCATGTGCCACTTTCCCTTGTCATAAGCTTCTATGTTTTGGGGCTCACATTCTGGACTAAGCAAGCGAACCACAAAGCAGTGGATGAGCTCACAGATAAAGCTCCACAAGCTCCCCACTGAAGAGCCCTAGGAACTTAATTCTGGGACCTGCAGAGGAATAGAGCCACAAATGCTATGATATTTGTTCACATAAACACATTAAAGATATTATGAGCCACAAATGCACGGGTGATTATACTTAAACTTGGCATCATAACAAAAGAGGATCAAAATAATATATGAGACTCCACATCATCAGCATGCTTGTATACGGCAATCATAACTAGTACAAGCAGCATACCATAATGCAATCTACAAAGAATCCAGAATGCAAATGCCCCTCTAACTGTGAAAATCCTGGCAGTCTGTCTCATCAATCTGGAATACGGTTTGCTATCCGACCTCATCAACTCACCATCTGAAAACCCCAAGTAGCGCCTCAATGCCATATTTAATATTGACTCTGAGCTCTCTTTACACACCCAGGAGAAGTAAATGGACTTATCCCACTGAAAAAATTGTAATAGCCTATTCAGTAACCTTATTAAACCGGCAAATTTTAGAGTGCAAGAACACAAAATACCGACAAAACCAATATAAAATTCAAGACGTAGAGGTATGAGATGATCAGTAGTCCAATCTGCTGCATTGCACAGTTCCATCTGTGGCAATATAAGTTACAACTCGGTTCAGTTCCCCAGACCCCTTCAGCTAATATTTCAGACCATTAGGAACACTAGGAAGAAATAGATACATCCATCTATAAATGTCAATAAACCAGCAGTACAATATTTTCCAAACTTCATTCACTATCCCATCCCTAACGAAGTCCTTCAAGTTATTCAGATAACCAGTGTTGTAAGGAAAAAACATGTCTCGTAAACAGGAAAGCTCTATTGAACTTGGCCTACATTCCACAAAAGATTCGAAAAGTGAACTACTGAGTATTACTGAAAAACAGAAAAAGCAATTTCAAAACTATTTCATTGGGAAGGATTGGGGAATTGGGATGAACATTACGCAATCACAAAAGATTCGTTCACAAATCACAACCATCTTAAGTTGTTAACTCAATCCACATTCAACAGAGAAGAAGAAGAGTAGAGAGAAGTAAGAGAACATATCCGATGCAGCCATGCCAAATCTTCAACCTAATCAACCTCAAGAGAGAGAAAGAGAGAGATAGAGACTCCTCCGAACAGAAGTGAGAAGACGACTCAGACAAGAGAGTGTAATGTAAAAGACAGAACTACCCCACGTGTCCAACCCCATTTCGCGGGTCCGTATCCGACACGTGTTCGATAAGTGATGCTTGAGCAGTATGGCGTGTCCGTGCTTCTTAGTAATAGATTATGATCTTTTCGATGAACAAACTTCAGACTTTCAAGTATGCCAGTCCAGACACCCCATTAATCAACCCTTTCTTGTAGTGGCCAGTTATATAACCGACAATAGTTGTTCCGTAGTATATTGGAGGACTTTCTTCGGAGGTTAACTCCTTGATAGGCTCATAAACTCTCGCTGTAGAACTTTCTTGTTGAATATGCTTGAAAAAACATCCCACAGAAACTCTTGGACCTTCCTTCTTGGCAAGTACTCTATGCGTGACGCTTATGTATTTGCTGTTTGAGATTAGCTGCACCAATACATATAGCCATTGTTATTAGAAATTGTAGAAGAACAGGCCGGCCTATCAATTGAAAAGGCAATACGTTAAACAATAGAACGCTTGCCTGCATGAAATCTCCAATGTTCACCACCAGAGCTCCGGGCACAGGAGTGACATCAATCCACTGATTCTGATACAAAATCTGGAGTGCATTGATTTTGTCCTGAAGTAGGATGGTGAGAAAAGACAGATCTGTGTGTTTGCTAACACCAATAGTTAGCTCAGGGCTCAAGGCATGGTGGATAGTAATGACCGACAGTAATGACCGACGATAAGCTGTCCCTTTGCACAGTCCAAGCCTATAAGATGGTCAGGTTTGAGGCCAAGTCCCTTCGATAGCAATTCAACAAATTGACACCTAATCTGTGAGTATACTTGGAGTACTCCATGGTTGTCTCTGCCAAATTTTAATTTTTCCACAAATTAGCATTTGTTCGTGTGTTACATGATAAATTTCGATTTGGATGATGTGACTGTAATATCCCGAAAATTTGTTATTAATTTCGAAAGTCTATTCGGAATTATTAAGTTGGAAGTTAATAAAGTAAAGCGGTCCGAGGGCGGGACGAATGTGTTGGGAGGAATTTTAATATTAAACATTTTCAAGGGGTCAAGGAATTGATTTTTTATTTGTTTAATTTTTCAAGGAAATTCCTTCGCCAAAATTGTAGAGCTCGTCAATACGAGTTCGTGGACATGCGGCGCGGACAATTTGGAAGTCGTATGAAGAAGTTATGATTAACGAAAGATTTCCTTATTTCGGAAATTTTAAATATAAATAGGGAAATTCTAGGGTTTCATCTTTTACTTTCCAGTTTCATATTTTCTCCTTCTCTCTCTTTTTTTTTCTCCCGCTGCGCACCTTAAGATTCCAAAATACCCGACTGACCCGACCCGAACCCGGCTGACCTGATCTGACTTTTTCGGCGGCCTTCGACGGTTCCAGACGTCGGCGCCAGTTAGGTTTTCTCCGTCTCCTCCGTGCGCGCTTCTCTGTGGTGGCGGCTTGCTTCATTTCGCTCCAGTTCGAGGGAACCGAAGCTCGCAAGGGACGATGGCGACCCGGGGGCGACCCGATTCGTCTTCTGCCAATTTCGGCGATGCCTTGACGTGGGATCAGTCCCTTCTTGATGTCCTCCTCCTTCTGAGCACAACTGCGTCAATCTTGAAGGCCAGTTTGAGGTGTAGAGTTGCTGAGTTGGGATTTCCCTTCATGACGGCGAATTTGGTGGTTTCCGTACACCTTGGTGGTTGCTTAGGTTTGGGAAACGCTTCCCTTGTCATGATCTACTTGTTGGTTGGAGTTAATAATGATGAATGTAGAGTTTTTGGGGTGGTGACGTATGGGCAGCCGCTTGTGGTGGCGCCACTGACCCTGTATAGAGTACTTTATGTCCTATCATCATATGCTCGTCGATACGAGCATTTCGATATATTATTTGCGTGATGTGGTCCCCGTATGACCAATTTATGCATTTTTTAATTATATATTAGACGATTATTAATTTTCGTGCATATTGGCCTAGAATTTGGTGCTTGGTGTTCGATCTTATGGTCGACTAGGCAGTATAGGAGTCTTGAGAGGCTCCAAAGGAGGTTTGTTGCGTGTTGGCAAGCCTCGGGGTTAAGGGAGCGAATTATATTATATTTAAATTAGATGCTAAGTTTTAATAATGTAGCTCAGGTGTTTGACCGTGCGTGAGTATCTCACCCTTATGAGGTTGAAGACATAGCGAGAAATTGAGGTGAGTAAACCTCACAGTGTTCGCATTTAATACGAGTTAATTTATAGCAAATGGATCGTTATATGCAAAATTAGTTTATGGAAATTATATTTGTTTTAAATTGAATGAACTTGATCGACTACGGTTCATTGGTAAGTAAAATGATTTTAATATAAAAATAATTTTTAAAGGTTTTGCGATCAATGAATATAGTTGATATTAGTAGATTATTTCTGAGTGAATGTCTACGTATATATATATATATATATATATATATATATATTTATTTATTTATTTACGTGAAATATATATATTGAGATTGTGTATTTATGGTGAATTCATTTTGTTATGAAATTATCATAATTGAGAATGTGTGTGTTATGTGATGTATGAGTGGGTTGGTATGGAAACCAACGGCCAGTGTAAGATATGTCTTGTTTGATGGGAATCTTACATGTGTGGCAAATGATCTCGCCAAAGTGGTGAAATGTATCCTTATGGTAATTATATCGGGAACCAAGTCTTTAGTCGGGTGATTGGTTACGATCAGTTATAGCTCTACTATGTTTGCCTTGTGAGATTTGAGAGGAATGACAGCGGTCATTGTCCCCTGTGTTTTATACTTTGGAGAAACGTTTCTCCATAAATATGAGTTAACTCATAGGACATACGCATGCATGCAAGTACTGTAACTATATGATTTCTTCTCTCTTCACAGACTAGATTCTTGAAGGCTTAAACAAAAATCATTTTAACGCACGCATGTAATATACCAAATCTATTTAGTCATATATACGTACACACCTGCAAAACTCTGGCAAATTCTGAGGATCAAGAGGCTCATCAGTATCCACGTCACAAAAGAACGAGTCCCTCCATTGTACAGAACTTGGTACAACCAAGGTATTGCTAGCAACAAACCTGACCTTCCTCTTAGGATCCGTACTATAATACTCAGCCTTCACTTCGTTTGGCAGCTCATGAAACCCACGCATCACCTGCTGCATCTCCTCCAACACTTTGTTAGGTATCCCATGGCTCGCCACCTGAAACAAGCCAACACTCTCAGCAGCCCGCCCGACTCCATCAATCACCTCTGCATGCCTGCTCAAGCCTCCTGCTGCGTCAGTTAGGTCCACCACTGGAATAGTAAAATCGGTTTGGGTTACTTGGCCGTGATCTAGTGGCTGGTGAACAAACATTTGTGGGATTTTCGTGATTCCTGCATCGAGGATCCCTTTGACACCGGTTTTGGATTCGTTAAAGTGTTTCATCTGTTTGAGAAGAAGGTCTTGGTTGCTCGAATTCTCGGCCAACATTTTGTAGTGTCTTGTGTTTGTACTAAAAGTCTGGGTATAAGGTAGCTATATATATGTATGGCTATATACTGCCCAAAGCCAGCTAGGCTGCGCTGATCAAGTGCCCAATACAGTATGAGAAGTAAGCCACCTTCTAACTCATTATTCGATGAATAAGTGATTTTCATATGTTTGTATGTGACTTGCGTTTGTGTTAATTAACTAAGCATGATATACTTGTTTGAGTTATATATGTAATCAAATGACCCCAAAATGGAATGAGAAGTGAGCCACCATCTAACTCTATATTTTACATATGATTTGATTAGTTTCTGCTTACATCCATTGCGTTTAGAAAACTTAATTCTATTTGAGGATAAGAAGCGAGCCACCATCTACGTAATCTACACAAACATATATATGCGCGTGCGCGTTTATTTGTTTAATAGAGTATAAGCGATTAAACGATATTAGCTCTTTGGGAATACAAAGCTTGCAGAGAAACTCGGATGCAGAACTTAGGTTTCGTGATGGCGGCAAGAGTCTCGTACTCTCTAGACCGAGCAGAAGCGAGACAAAGGTGGCGTACGTAGGATTGTAGAGATAGTGGTTTTTTATCCAACGACGTTTAGATCTCGATCAAGGTTCACGTAGACTCTGGTTAAGGCGAGTCTTGATTGAGGGTGGATTATTGGTCCTGAATGTACAAATGTTTCTCTAGGTGATTGGTCTCTAGATACGACCAAAAGCACGATGAGCAACTGATTAGGGCTGTTGGCTACATAAGTACTAGCTCCGCCCCCGGGGAATGGAGACACTACTGCAGATCGATGAGTACTGAAGCGACGAAGAAATAGAACGAAAAAAAAAATTCGTCGCTTGAAGACATCCAACCGACGAATATTGGACTCATCGCTTCAGAAACAATGAGCGACGAATGTTTCACAATACTCGTCGCTTAGAAATTATTAAAGCGACGAATATTCATAGTTTGTCGCCTCCATTTATCGTTTTGAAAAACTTAGCGACGAAATTCAATCTTCGTCGCTCTATAATTTTTGAAGCGACACATTTCAGTAACGTCGTCGCTTGATTAAAAACGAAGCGACGAACATTGGCCAATATTCGTCGCTCGTTTTTTGTTCATCTACCTTCGTACTTCGTCTTAAATACAACCTGTATATATAGGTAAAATTTTTGGTTTAGGGTTTATTCGGGTTTTGCATATGTTTTTAGAGGAGAAGGGGGAGAAATTAGAAGAAAGTGAGCTTGGAAGGCTTTTGTTACCAATTTTTTTATTCTTAAGTAAGTTTAGTGCAATTTCCTTATATTTATCCTTTTTTTATGAGCATATTATGTATTAATTCAATTAAAAATAAGTTTATGTTGGTTAATGGATATTGGATGATGTTGTGTTTAATTTTGTGTTTTGTTGTTGTTTTAGTGTTAGAATATGGAAATTGTGATAAACCATGTTTTGGGTTCATTGAAAATGTTAGAATTTTGGTGAAATTCAGTGAAATTGAGATTAGGTTAGTTTGTGAAATTGTGAAATTTAGTGAAATTGAATTTTAGTGTAATTTAGTGAAATTGTCAAATTTAGTTAAATCCAAATTTAGTGAAAATAAAATTTTGTGAAATAGTGAAATTTTGTGAAATTAGAATTTTATGGTAGATTAGGTTGAAATTATTAATTAATGATGTAATTAGTTTATGTTGTGTATGGATTGTGGTAATTAGGGTTTCTGAAATATGCGAGTGGCTTAGGGAGGGAGTGTGGTGCCGTGTGTAAACTTTCATATTATATATAATTGTGGTGTTTATCAGCTTAGAACTCCCGTTTGAGAATCAACAACTCATCTAGTTGATCGAAATGAGTTGTTCATTCACGAATTGTCCCATTTTGGACACTTTAGGCGAACACGACTTTGTTGATCCTTTTGTTATTCATGTAGTTTCCGTTTCAGTTTTGGGATATAGTTTCGACAGTGTCTCTCTACAATGTTCCTCGAGTGTAAATTAGGTTGTTTAGATTTTTGTGCACTTGAGGAAGTGTAGGGAGATGCTGCCGAAATTTCTCAAAACTGTAGCAGAAACCCCATGGGTGCAAGAGGGTTAACAAAAGTCGTGTTCTCCTGAAGGGAATATGACCAAACCTGGAAGAATAAGGAGAAGACACTACCAGAAAAAACAGTATAGCCGACGAAAAAAAAAAACGGCCGACGACACTATTTTCGTCGGCTATTCCCAAGAATGGCCGACGATTTTTTCTTTCGTCTCTAAAAATTATTTTTCGTCGGCTATACACTACCAGAAAAGGGGTTATAGCCGACGATATGGGAAAAAACGGCCGACGAAATAGTACCTCGTCGGCTATAACCCCTTATAGCCGACGAACTACTATTTCGTCGGCCACATCGTCGGCTATAATATTATAGCCGACGACTGCCGACAACTCGTCGGCTATAACTATAGCCGACGAAACGTTTTTAGTTATAGCCGACGAGGATGGTATTCGTCGGCTATAAGAGTTATAGCCGACGAAAAGTTTTTGTTATAGCCGACGAGGGGGGTATTCGTCGGCTATAACTCTTATATCAGATCGACCTTCTGCATCAGGGAGCTCATTCGTCGATGAAATCGTCCAAAACGCTCTGAAATCGTCCAAAACCTCGGCCATAAGCTTGAAAGGTACGTATATTGCTGTGTGTGTTGATTTAGTTGGTTATATGCAGAGGTGTATTAATTTAGAGTTTAATTAGAATAAATGTGTGATTAATTTGATATATATATATATATATATATATGTGTTGAGATGAGATTATTAATGGGTTGATATATATGTTGTATTGGTTAGATAGAATTGAAGTTTTGTTGAAGATTAGTGATTGATTGTTGATTTATAGGTGATTTTAGATGAATTTGATGAAAAAATGTATATATATTAATTAATTTAATTGTAATTAAAAATATATTGTTGGTATATATAAAAAATACATTGTGTTTAATTAATTAGGGAGATTGACGATGTTTTAATTAATTTAGGGATGCATGTGTATATATATATATATATGTGTGTGTGTAATGATGAATTTTTTAATTAATTAGTACGTACGTAGTACGTGCATATATACATATCTATATATAGCTATATTTATTTCTTGAATTTACAGGATGGACAAGAGTTGGATTACCCTTGGAAGATGGGATCAGGCGTATCATGATGGAGTTAGGAGTTTCCTGGATTTTGTGATGGCTAACTGTGGAGACACTACACTTCATTATTGTCCGTGTAAAAAGTGCAAGTGTGCCACCCCACGACACCGGTTTTCCATAGAGACAGTGGAGCAACACCTGGCTAGATATGGATTTTGGGTCCTATACACTAATTGGATTTATCACGGTGAACCAGAGTTTGCGGGTCGTCATGATCATGGACAATTTGCCGAGAGAGGGAGTTCCTCCAATGATCCGACAACGAACTGGATCAACGATATGTTTCCTCGTGAGAGCGGTGTCTTTGAGGAAGCACCAGATGTGCAACTCCCACCTCCGGAGATGGAGTGTTTCCCTGATATTGAGCCACTCGAGCCATTACCCCGATCTCCGGTCAACACAAGTGGTATGGAAAAGTACAACAACCTGATCGCATTGCAACAGACTCAGTTGTACCCCGGATGCAGTAAGACTGTCCTTGAATCTGTCATGGGAGTGATGAAGATCAAAACGGAGAACAAAGGCACTGTCAAATCGGTTGATGATTGGCTTCGGCTATGGGGTGGGGCGATGCCCCCCGGACATCGGCTTCCTACCAGTCATCATAAGGTGCGACATATCCTTAAAGATCTCGGCCTTTCCTACATCAAGATTCATGCATGCAGATACGATTGCGTTCTGTTTTACGGGGAAGGACTTGCAGATCTTGAATACTGCCCATTATGCAATACAGAGCGGTATAAGTTCACTCCTAAAGGGAACAAGAAAGCTGTGAAGATACTTCGGTACTTCCCGCTGATTGATAGGCTTGAGCGGTTGTTCATGTGTGCTTTCACGGCCGAAGCTATGAGATGGTGGGCTGAGAGGAATGTGCCTGACGATGACACCCTTAGACATCCCGCCGACGGAGAGGCTTGGAAGAAGAACGTGTTGGAGTTTCCCGAATTTGCATCAGAGGTTCGAAATGTTTGGCTAGGGCTATCTCGACGGTTTCAACCCTTTTGGCAAGAAAGAGCTTCAGTACAGTGTGTGGCCAGTTATTTTGATTCCGTACAACTTTCCACCGTGGATGTGCATGAAGAAGGAATATAACATGCTCACATTGTTGATTCCAGGCCCAGGTTATCCGGGAAAGTGTCTCGATGTGTATTTGAGACCCGTAATTAACTACTATACTACGTCTGACTCAAGTGATGAGGATGATTCTGATTATCATCCTTAGTATACTATTTATGTATGTATGTGTGTACGATGGTGCATGCATGAATACATTTTTGTCCTTAATTACCGTTTTCCGAGTTTATGGGAAATTGTATTGAATTGTTTGTGTTATGTTTAGGAATTTATCAGGTGAAATAGGCAATTTTCAGGCCCTAAATGGCAAATTTTCAGAAAGATCAGAATTATAGCCGACGAAATGGACCATAATTCGTCGGCTATAATGCCCATACTTTAGCCGACGACTTGCAATTCGTCGGCTATAATGCCCATACTGTAGCCGACGACTTGCAAGTCGTCGGCTAAAGTATATTGACCGAAACCATACGTAGACCGTTCAAATGCAAAAGTGTCGTGAAATAAGATACGACCGAAATATTGAAATACGACTACGGTTGAAAAATGGGAAGATTCCGACAAAATCTGTGTGCCGAATGTTGCGATTAGGTGTTTTTTACTTCCGTTTTCCTATGGGTAGACTGACGGTCGGTAAATTTTTGGAGGAAAATTTTTATACGGTTAGTTGCGTCGCATCGATTTGAAACTATTCTCTGTTGAAGGTCAGGCCAAAAAACGTCATTTAGACGGGCCAATTGCCGTTTTAAAGCGTTTCGAGGTTTGACCATGCAGTTTGACCGTCCCGATCGAGCCTTTAACGTTGTCAGATGTAGTTGGATTTTTTTTCCTACATGTATTTAAGCTTAACGGTGATATCTGACGGTTGGAATAGATTTTCCAAACTTTTAGATTCGAAATCGGAACATATGCACTAATATTCCTTAACTTATTTACTAAGTGTTTAAGTGAATGTATAGTTTCAAATAGTTGCTATACGTAGACCGTTCAAATGCAAAAGTGTCGTGAAATAAGATATGACCGAAATATTGAAATACGACTACGGTTGAAAAATGGGAAGATTCCGACAAAATCTGTGTGCCGAATGTTGCGATTAGGTGTTTTTTACTTCCGTTTTCCTATGGGTAGCCTGACGGTCGGTAAATTTTTGGAGGAAAATTTTTATACGGTTAGTTGCGTCGCATCGATTTGAAACTATTCTCTGTTGAAGGTCAGGGTAAAAAACGTCATTTAGACGGGCTAATTGCCGTTTTAAAGCGTTTAGAGGTTTGACCAAAAGTTGACCAGGGAATAGCCGACGAAATCCTTAACTTCGTCGGCTAAACTCTTGCGATCCGCGCCGTTTCATTGTCCGCCGTTGGATGGGCGAGATCTAACGGCTGCTGAGAGCGTAAAGTATAGCCGACGAGATTCATATTATAGCCGACGACATTCATGTTATAGCCGACGATGCACTTAACTTCGTCGGCTATAACCGGCCCGCAAAGCCCAATTTCGGCCCGGCCCGGATTTTTGCCCGGCCCGTAAGAGTATAGCCGACGAATTTCGTCGGCTATGACTATAGCCGACGAATTAAAATTACATCGTCGGCTATAGTCCTTCGATTTAAACCGAAACAGAGGGCGCCTCCCTCATTTTCTGCTAACCCTAAATCTTCAAATTCCCACCTGCCGCAGCCGCCCGCCCCTCCCCGACGCCGACCGACCACCACGGACGCCGACCGACCCTCCCCCTCCCTACCCTCCCCCTCCCCGCCCCCGCCCCCTCCCCGCCCCCGCCCCCTCCCCATCCTGCCTGACCCCTCCCCGACCCGAAACACCCTGCCGCCGCCGCCCCGAGCCGCCGTAGCCGCCCCTGCCGCAGCTGCCGTAGCCGCGCCCGCCTCTGCCGCCCCTGCTGCAGGCGCCCCTAGCCGCAGCCGCCCCTAGCCGACCCGAAACCCGCTGCCGCCGCCGCCCCTGCCGCCGTCGCCGCCGCACCGCACCACCGGTCCTCGTCCAGACTGCACCACCATGTCAGGTAGTCCCGATCGAGCCTCATTTACGGTTTTTATTAATTTTGTCGAATTTTGTGAATTTTAGGGTTTTTGTGAATTTTTTGTGGAATTTAGGGTTTTTGTGAAATTTATGGAATTGTGTGGATTTTTTGTTAAATTTGTTAATTTTGTGGAATTTATATATATACTAATTTTGTGGATTTTTTGTTAAATTTACGGTTTTTATATACTAATTGTGGAATTTTGTTGAATTTATATACTAGTATACTAATTTATATACTAATTTATATATAATTAGGTATAAATATTTTTTTTCATTTTTATGACGATATATATATATATATTTTTCGGAATATATATATATATATAATTAGGTATAAATATAGTTATGTATATATATAATTAGGTGTATATATATTTAAAAAAGTTTTTTATTTTTTTGTGAAATTTAAGGAATTTTGTGTTATATTTCGGAATATATATATATAATTAGGTATAAATATATTTAGGTACGTATATATATAATTAGGTATATATACATTGAATGATGTTTTTAATTTTGTTTTGTGGAATTTTTGTGCAATTTATGGAATTTATATACTAATTGTGCAGGAAACCGGCGCTTTGTAGACCGATGGCTTGGCAGACGGACCGAGAGCGACCCCGACGCTCAGGCAGGATCCAGCCGTGGGGGGAGCGGATCCAGCGGTCGTCGGGGCCTAGGCCGGCCTTTGAGTCGACGAGAGGAGACGTTGATGGGATTGACGCCGAGCGATCCACGTGGGGGCTCCTCGTATGAGTCGACGGGAGCGGGCCCTGACTCGAGTGTCGGAGGAGGACGCAGAGCCACCAGACCCCAGTGCACTTCAGCACTGTTCCAGGATCGGCAGCCGACCCCACCGCGCGCCGATCTGGACCCTCCAGAGATGCTCCCTGTCCCCCCACAGCGACATCATCCACAGCTACGGGGCCCACCGTCAGGGGGAGCAGGCCCCTCAGGGTCCACGCCCCGTATGTCTCCGCCATCGGGGATGTACATGGTCCAGTTCCTCCCTGCCATCCCTGAGTACGACGCCAGGGGGAGGCAGATTTGGAGGCACGACCGGCCCCACGAGATTCCCTGGGAGGAGGTCTACTTCTACAGTCCTTTCGACTCAGAGGACTGCCGCGGCCTGTGGGCCGTTCGTGAGAAGGACAAGCAGTACAACGACGCAGGTAATTGGTTAGTTTAATTAATTATTTAGATTGTTTAATTAATTATTTAATTAGTTAGTTTAAATAATTATTTAACTATGTGTTCATTTTAACAGGCGTCCTCGTCAATAAACCCGCGGGGACGAGACGGACCAGAGGGCCAGCGAACATGTCGACCCTGGAGAGGGAGCTGACCGGTGGGATCAGAGAGATCCTGCCCGGTCCCGGTGAGGATGGACGCCCGATTGAGCGGAGAGACACCACCACCAAGTACATCAACGCGACGGGCATGCTCGTGCGGGACAGGGTCCCACTGTTGTGGCCCGACAGGGGCTCTGTGCCCGATGAGATCAAGGCGCGAGTGTACAATGCACTGTCGGTGAGTTAAATATGATTTTTATTATAGAAAATAAACAATTATGAATTCAGTCCTTATAACTATATAAAAATATTTTCTAATTAATTTATAATGTTGCAGCAATGGTTTAGAGTTCATCCTACCTTGGACTGGTGGAGAGACGAGCAGCTGAAGAACAGGTTATGTGTTTTGCTCTTTTTTGTATAAATATATTTATTGGCAGTGTACGAATATATCTAACAGTTGTGTTCTGTTAATATAGGTACTCCGAGTGGAAGAACGAGCTGTCCACGCACTACAGGACGTACCATGTGGAGCAGCGCTTGGGGCGAGCTGCAACCCCCCACGAGTTCCGGTACAGGGAGTACGAGTGGCTATGGCTGGTAGCCTACTTCGGGAGCGACAGGGTCTCGGTAAGAAAATTTAGCCTGGTAGTATATAACTTTTTAATGTTATTTAATAATTAAATTATGTAGTTACTTAATTCAATTAATTAGTTAGTTAGTTAGTTATTAGTTATTAAATTAAGTCAGTTGGTTAGTTACATAGTTAGTTAGTTCGTTACTAAATTAAATCAAATTAAATTAAATAAAATTAGGTAGTTAGTAAGTTAGTTAGTTACTAAATTAAATTAGTTAGTTAAGTAGTTACTAATTAAATTAGTTAGTTAAGTAGTTACTAATTAAATTAAATTAGTTAGTAACTAAATTAGTTATTAATTTTATTTTGGTTAGTTCCTAATATTTTAATTTAGTTACTAAGTTATATTTGCGTTTATATGTTTGTTGTTATAATACAGAAAATCTCGCGGACGAACAGCGACAACCGCAGGAGGAACGAGCACCCCCACCACGGCGGCGCCCGCTCCTGGAGGCAGTGGGCAGAGATGGCGAGGAGGGACCGACCGCTGAGGCCGTTGTCGTGGATTCATGCGCAGATGTATCCGGGGCTTCCCGACCAAGTGGTAAGTATTCGTCCATCTTCAATAAAAGTGTTTCATGAAATTAATTTATATATATATATATTTTTTAATTCGTTTATTATATTTTCTTGTCAATTAGGCGGAAATAGATGCGGAGACCGACGCGATCACCTTCGGGATCGCGCGAGACACTCTGGGAGACGGGGCGTCCGACGAGGCGATCGCGGAGTTTGCCTCCACGATCGACACCCTTGAGCCGCGCTTGGCCTCTCAGATCATGCACGCGGCGGTAGGGACGGGGAACAACTACTTCTACCAGAGAGGCCTAGGCGCGGCGGGAGATGGGGTTCTCAAGTTCACGCCGGCCAATCCCAGCACGCAGCGTGCGGCTTCGACGAGAGGAGACTTGCAGACGCAGCTGCAGAGGACTCAGGCGGAGTTGGCGAGGGCGGTGGAGGCGCTCCAGCAGGCGGAGTTGGCGAGGGCTGCGGAGGCTTCGGCGCAGCAGGCCAGAGACGCATCTGTGGCGGAGATGTACCGATGGATGCAGCAGTCTTGGGAGGCCCAGCAGGCTGGACTCCAGCCCCCGCCTCCGCCACAGATGCCCCAGTTCGTCGTCCCCACTCCCCCCCCGCATCGGAGTACGCCAGCCGATCAGGACAGCCATAGCCACCGGAACTCGAACGATCCGGTCGACGACGCTACGCGTTTAGGGGGTGATGATGAGTAGATATAGTGGGTTAATTTGTACAGTATGTAGGATATTAGGGATGGATTGATGTGGATATTTGTTGGATATTTGGATGTTTGTTTGTGCATTTTCTGCAGCCCCCGAAGACGAAGAGAAATTGGGCCCGAGTTAAATTTTTTAATTTTTTTAAATATTTAGGGGTTATAGCCGACGATATTGGCATTATTTCGTCGGCTATAACAGTTATAGCCGACGATTTTTACCAAATTTCGTCGGCTATAAGGGCTATAGCCGACGATGTTTACCATATGTCGTCGGCTTTACCCTCCCGGCTTCAGGCAAAAAAAAGCCGTTCCTGGTACCGGCGATTGTTATGGCCGACGATAGTGTCGTCGGCTAAAACGGACGTATAGCCGACGATAGTGTCGTCGGCTATACTTCGGGTTAGGGGCAGTTACGTAATTTTTAAAGCCGACGATCTTCTCGTCGGCAATGTTCGAAGTATAGCCGACGACGCTTTTTTCGTCGGCTATACCTGGTGTTTCATAAGCCGACGACTTACCCCGTGTGTCGTCGGCTATACTATAGCCGACGGAGCAATCCCGACGAGATAATAGCCGACGATACTTCGTCGGCTATGACTATAGCCGACGAATTAATGGAAACGGCCGACGAGATGGCGTCGTCGGCTATGACGCCTTTTCTGGTAGTGATACCCCAAGAATGGCCGACGATTTGAATTTTCGTCGGCCTTTCTCTTAAAGTATAGCCGACGAAAACTTTAGAAAGTTTGGCCGACGAAATTGGAATTTTCGTCGGCTATAAGTCTTTATATTTTCAGATCTGGACAGAAGCTGCTCATTTAAAAAAAAAACGGAAAAAAACGGGAGAAAGAGTGAAAAATCTGTGGGTATTGTTGAAATCCGTCCTCTCTTACATTGTGGAGCTATATATAGGTACGTATATGTGTATATATGTTGATTTTGAGTTTTAGTTGAGTTGATTTTGAGTTTTAGTGATTTTGATATAGTAAGTGATTTTTTGTTTTGTTGTTGTTTTAGTGTTAGAATGTATGTATATATGTTGATTTTGAGTTGTAGTTGAGTTGATTTTCAGTTAGAGTATAATTATGTGTTTTAATTTAATAATGTTATTTTAATTAGTGTTAAAATATATATAAATATGTTAATTAATGGTTGTTGATAGTGTAATGAACTTAAATAATGGTTTTTAATTAATGGTATATATATATATGAGTTGATGTTGATAATAATATATATTGTAATATATATATGTGTTAATTAATTTATTATTAATTAAAGTTATACATATATATTATTATCAGGCTATATATGGATCGAGATAAGAGTTGGATTTCGCTTCCAAGGCATGACCGACGATACACTACAGGAGTTGTGGATTTTTTGCAGTTCGTCGAGGAAAATGCAAACGAGAATTACCATTATTGCCCATGCAAGAAATGTAAGTGTCGCAGTGATATGTGTCGATTTCCGATTAGGACAGTATGGGAGCACCTAAAGAGTAATGGGTTTTGGCCGAAGTACACACGTTGGATATATCACGGTGAGCCATCATTAGATGGATCGCATGATCATGGGCAGTATTTTGAGGCGGGCAGTAGTAGTACATCCAACGATCCAACAATGGCATTCGTCAACGACGTGTTTCCTTTTGAAAGCGGTGTACGTGGGGAACAATATATGCAGGACCCGGTGCAGCCGTTCCCACAAGTTGTCAACACTGCTGCCTTTGACAAGTACAACAAACTGATTGCATTACAACAGACCCCTGTGTCTTCAAGTTCTGAGAAGACAGTTCTTCAAAGTGTGATGGAGGTAATGAGGATTAAAGTCGAGACAAAAGGGAGCATCAGGCAAGTGGATGAATATCTACAGTACACTTCTTCGTTGTTGGAGGAGGGTCATCGTAATCCTACCAATCACTGTAAGGTCCGAAGTATCCTCAAAGATCTAGGGCTTTCCTACATTAAGATCCATGCATGCGCATTTGACTGCGTTCTCTTCTGGGGTAAAGATGCAGAAGGGAATGACCTTGCTAGCCTTGACGCATGTCCGATATGTCAGTCTGACCGATATAAGTTGACGGGAGCAGGCAATAGGAAACCTGTGAAAGTGCTTCGGTATTTTCCGTTGAGAGATAGGCTTGAGCGGTTGTACATGTCAGAAACCACCGCAAAAGCTATGAGGTGGCACGGTGAGCGGGACGCGGGAGACGCAGATATCATGACACACATCTCTGACTGAGCGGCTTGGAAGCATATAAACAATGAGTTTCCTCATTTTGCGTCAGATGTCAGAAACGTCAGGCTCAGGCTCTCAACCGACGGGTTCAACCCTTTCGGCACCATGAGTCTTTCATACAGTATATGGCCGGTGGTTTTGGTACCTTACAACCTTCCTCCGTGGATGTGCATGAAGAAGGAATATAATATGTTGACGTTGTTGATTCCGGGGCCTGGTTACCCAGGGAAATGTCTCGATGTGTATATGAGACCATTGATTGAAGAGCTTAAGGTATTGTGGGACGTTGGTCATCCCACTTTTGACAAGTACTAGCAGGAGACGTTCCAGATGCATGCCATGGTTATTGGTACCAATAGTGATTTTCCTGCTTATGGGATGTTGTCGGGCAGCGTTGTTAGGGGATACAAGGCTTGTCCAGAGTGCCTCAGCAATTATGGGAGCACCCCTCATTGTAACAAGATATGCCGAATGGGTCATCGTGTGTTCCTTCCGACGGATCACCACTGGCGTTACGAGTCCGCCGCATTTGATGGAACCGAAGAACACGGTGGTCCTCCCAGAAGATGGACGGGAAGAGAAATTTAAACAGTGCTTAATGAGTACAATTTTGGGCCCCTCAGCAATCATCCCGATATTGTAGCGGAAATACCTGAAAGACCTGAGTAGTACAAATTCTGGACACATAAGAGCATATTGTGGGAACTCCCGTACTGGTGTGAGTTGCTGATCCGTCACTTCCTAGACGTTATGCACATAGAAAAAAATATTTCTGAAAGTGTGGTGGGCACAACGCTGAACTTGGAGGGGAAGACGAAAGACGGTCCTAAGGCTCGCACTGATCTGCAAACCATGAATATCAGAAAACAACTATGGTTGAAACAAGGGAAGAGAAAAATGCCTCAAGCTCCTTACACCGTCAAGCCTGAGCATAAACAAGAAATTTTCCATTGGATAAGTCGGGCCAAGTATCCTTCAGGCTTTGCTGGAAATATAGCCAAGTGTGTGAACAGACAATTCAACAATCTGTACGGGTTGAAAAGTCATGACAAACATATCCTGCTACAACGTCTCTTCCCTGTTTTCATTCGACCGTTCCTTCCCCGTCACGTTGTGGAGCCGTTAGTAGCTTTGGCAAGATTTTTCCAGAAGGTATGCACACGGGAAGTGAGAAAATCTGACCTCCGGGAAATGCAACAAGACATTGTTCATATCATGTGTAAATTTGAGATGATATTTCCTCCAAATTTTTTCGACATCATGCCTCACCTCATGATCCATCTTCCTCGGCAGTTGTTGCTTACCGGTCCTGTGCACTTCACTTGGATGTATCCGATGGAAAGGTACGTATTTTACACCTTATGTTAATTTCCTCATCAATATATGTGATATAGTGTTAATGTATTATCATAACACTTTAAAAACTTGATTTATAGGCAACTTGGACAATACGGTGGTTTTGTCCAAAACAGATCCGCACCTGAAGGATGTATAGCTGAAGCATATATTGCGCACGAGTGCGTCACCTACATGAAGTTGTATTTAGGAGCGTTACAGGAAAGCATACCGGAAGATGTACCTTCACAGTTCAATCTTTCCATACTCTCCGACGATGTTGTACTCGGTGGAAACATGCCAGTTTCCTACAAGTTGAAAGATTATGAGGTAGCCATTGCACATTGGTGGGTACAAGTACGAGGTGATGTCGATTACCACAACCGGACATTCGCAGAGTATTTCGGCCGCTGGGTACGTAACTTTAACACTATTCTATACGTGTTTATATATTATTGTGTATATTTGTTCATATTTATAGTTGATTCTGATGGTTGCAGATGGACCTTATTGAAAATGATAATCACCCAAATTGGTCGCACGAACTCAGACTTTTAGCGATGAGGCCGGTCTATTCAAAAGTTTATGCGACGTGCAAGGTGAATGGTGTGTTATTTCGATGTGAAGAGAGAGACCTCAGACTGAAAACACAAAATTCAGGGGTTATGGCACATGGTGGGGATGGTGGAGTTGACTATTACGGTGTTCTCCATTCAGTTGTGGAACTGCATTACGGGGAAGGCATGAAAGTGCACCTTTTCAAGTGTAGATGGTTTGACACACGGCCGCAGAGCATGAAAACCGATCAATACGGCATAACTTCTGTGAACACTAGTACATCATGATATGAGGACGACCCGTTCGTTTTAGCCACATGGGTGAAACAAGTGTTTTATCTTGATGATCTCGCCAAGGGTGACCCGTGGAAAGTAGTCAACACTATCCACCATCGCAACATTTACCGGGCGTCTACACTTGGAGTGGCTGAAGAGAACGAGGAAGGGGGCACCGCGTATCAAGAGCCCAACTCAAACGGTATTCCTGACTCCTCTTTTATTCGCCTAGACACGCCGGTGCAAATTCGACGTGAAGAGCCACTGCTTGTTGATGTTGATCCAAATGAAGAAACTAACGAGGACTCTAGTGGTGAGGAACGACATAGATTACCCCTATCGAGCAATTCAGAAACCGAAGAAGACTCATCCGATGATTCCGATTACAATCCGACGGATTAAGTAATTTAGATGATGTAATCCTTTCATTTGTAATCCACTCGATCATTTCTAATAAACGGGCGTGGGGATGAGCCTCCCAGCTAGGCTGGGTTCCAAACCCCTTAAAATTTTTTTTGAAATATGTTGACTGTTGGGTTTCTGTTTTTTTAGGTTCAATTTTGGTTATATATGAACATGACATAGGCATACGGGAGGTGTAACACCACAGATTTTTATATTTTTTTCACAGAATAGCCGACGAAAAATGCATTACGAAAAATTCATTATTTCGTCGGCCATTATCATAATAGCCGACGAAAATTCATTATTTCGTCGGCCATAAATTTATTGAAAAATAAATATTTTATTTTTGACAGAAAACGACAAAAGAATAGCCGACGAGTACTAGGTTTGATTTCGTCGGCTATGATTAAAAAAAAAAACAAAAAAACAGCAGCTTCCATTTTCTATCACTATCGACAAACCATTGCTGCATCCTTCAAATGCAAATGTGTCGTGGAATAAGATATGACCGAAATATTGAAATACGTCTACGGTTGAAAAATGAGAAGATTCCGACAAAATCTGTGTGCCGAATGTTGCGGTTAACTGTTTTTTCATTATCGTTTTCCTATGGGTAGCCTGACGGTCTGTAAATATTTTTAGGAAAATTTTTATACGATTAGTCGCGTCTCATCGATTTGAAACTATTCTCTGTTGAAGATCAGGCAAGAAAACGTCATTTAGACAGGCCAATTTCCGTTTTAAAGCGTTTAGAGGTTTGACTTCGCTGTTTGACCGTCCCGATCGAGCCTTTAACGTTGTCAGATGTAGTTGGATTTTTTTTTCATTCATGTATTTAATCTTAACGGTGATATCTGACGGTTGGAATAGATTTTTCAAACTTTTAGATTCAAAATCGGAACATATGCACTAATGTTCCTTAACTTGTTTACTAAGTGTTTAAGTGAATGTATAGTTTCAAATAGTTACTATACGTAGACCCTTCAAATGCAAATGTGTAGTGAAATAAGATATGACCGAAATATTGAAATACGTCTACGGTTGAAAAATGAGAAGATTCCGACAAAATCTGTGTGCTGAATGTTGCGGTTAGCTGTTTTTTACTTCCGTTTTCCTATGGGTAGCATGACGGTCGGTAAATATTTTGAGGCAAATTTTTATATGATTAGTTGTGTCGCATCGATTTGAAACTATTCTCTGTTGAAGGTCTGGCCAAAAAACGTCATTTAGACGGGCCAATTTCCGTTTTAAAGCTTTTAGAGGTTTGACTTTGCAGTTTGACCAAAAGTTTAGCCGACGAAAATTCTATTTCGTCGACTATACTCTAGTGATCCGCGCCTTCTCATTATCCGCCGTTGGATGGGGGAGATCGGACGGCTGCTGAGCGCCTAAACTATAGCCGACGAAATTCAAAGTATAGGCGACGAATTAAAGAATTTCGTCGGCTATACTTTCGGCTATACTTTCGGGTTCTTAAGTATAGCCGACGAAATCTTTTTAATTCGTCGGCTATACTTTCGGGTATAAGTTTGTTGCAGCCGAACCCTAGCCTCCATTTGCTGCATATTTCCAAAACCTCCGCCGCTAGCCTCTAACGGATCTTCCGCCGCACGCCTCGTCCTCCTCCAATCCGGCAGCCCCGGCCCTCCTCCCTGTTCCTCCTCCAATCCGGCAGCCCCGCGCCGGCCCCTCCTCCCTCTTCCTTCTCCCTATTCCGGCCGGCCCACCCTTTCCCTCCTCCTCCGGCCGGCCTCCTTCTCCTCTGCAAAATGTATGTTTTTTTTTTCTTTCATTTATGTTAATAAATTGTTAATTTAGATATAATTGTTAATTTAAGTATAATTTAGGTATTTATGTTAATTTAGGTATAATTTAGGTATTTAGGTATAATTTATTTAATTTATTTATGTTAATTTAGATATAATTTATTTAATTATTTGTGTAAATTTATTTATTTAGATGTAATTGTTAATTTAGGTATTTATGTTAATTTAGGTATAATTTAGGTATTTATGTTAATTTAGGTATAATTTAGGTATTTATGTTAATTTAGGTAATTTTTAGGTATTTATGTTAATTTAGGTAATTGTTTTCAAATTTATTTTAATTGTATAATTTAGGTGTAATTGTATAATTTATACGTATAAATTAGTTTTTTAATTATATAAATTGATAACTTAATTGTATAATTTAGCTTAATTATATATATAGCTTAATTATATTTAATTAGAATTTGTTATTTAATATAATATAATTTAATATGTTAGTATATAAATTGTTATATTAAAATATGTTAGTATTATTGGTTATTATATTAATTAGAATTTTTTATTTAATATAATATAATTTAATATCAATTAATGTATTAATGCCTCGGGCTTTAGATGGCCGATGCATTAAGAAACCTATTCGGAGGCCGTCGTGCCGGCAGATCTAGAGGTTCTAGAAATTCCGCCGGTTCCGCAGACTCCGAGAGGACCGCTAGCCAGCCTGAGAGGACCACCAGCCAGCCGCGGAGGAGTGTAGATTCATCCCAGCCGCAGAGGACTGTGGATGCAGCCCAGCCGCGACGGAGTGTGAGTTCTCGGCACCAGACCCTTCTCCAGGCGGGGCGGCCGTCGAGCACTTCACTTCCGCATGTCGGTCCCTCTGTGGCTCCGAGGTTTAGTCGGCAGCTATTTCACGAGGACATAGCTGCCGACGTTCCTCAGGTTCGTATGCCTGACGTTCATCGGGAGCCGATGCCGAGTCCGAGTCCGACTCAGTCTGCTGCTGACTCGACTGAGGGGCCTACTCTCCCAAATCAGCTCTACCTCCCGTACAACATTCCTGCGATACCGGAGGTCGACTATCAGGGTGTGCCCATATGGCCTGATATGCCTCAGTACGTGAGTGCTGCGGAGGCATACCAGCAGCAGCCATTTGAGAACCCTGACCACCTTATTTCGGCGAGGAGAAAAGGAAAGTCGACAGACGAGTCATCCAGTTCAGGTAACATTTGATTTTATTAATTAAATGTTTTATTAAAATTAACGCACTAATATTTAATTTTATTAACCAATCGTCGTTTTTGTGATAGGGACAGCCGCTAGCAGTTCACGGAGGAATACGAGAGGTGTCATATGTTTTGACACGCTCAGGAGAACTGTTGAGCGTAGCGGGAGGATTCAGATCAACGAACCTCATAATCAGGAGGTTCAGGGGAAGAAAAAACGCGACTACTCGGGTTGCGTGGGGTCACTGATTAGGGACATAGTCCCTATGTTGTGGACCCGGTGGGCTGATGTGCCCGAAGAGATAAAGAGGGAGGTGAACAACGCCGCGTCAGTGAGTAATTTAAAAAATTTAATTTATTTATCGTAATATTTAATAATTTTCGGTATTATTACAATTGTAAAACTAATAAAATATTATTTTTCAGACATTCTTCGAGATTGCTGAACACAGGCGGGATTGGACAGACACCCAGCAGAACTCGAGGTATGTTTGTTTTTATGATATTATAATTATCTTATAATTATTAATATTTTATGATATTAATAATATTTCTAATGCACTTTTGTTTTTTTCGTAGGTTCAAAGAGTGGAAGAACGAGCTGCGTTCCCACTATAACGAATACGACAACCTTGGTCGTATGGGTACTCCCAGGGAGTTCATGTTCAGGGAGTACGAGTGGCGTTGGTTGAAGACAGTAGACTTCAACAACCCAGTTATGCAGGTAAATACTAAACTTCAGTAAAAATGTTTATTTTGTTAAAATTTTAATTATTAGTTTAATTATTTTATAATTATTACACTAATATTTTTTTATGCATTTTTCTAACATTTTATTATTTGTTTGAAGCAACGTTCTCGGATAAACTCTGAGAACCGCCGCCGGAACACAACCCCCCATCATGCTGGTTCACGGCCATTTGCACAATATCAGGAGGAGGCGCTTAGAGATCATCCTGATAGCAACCCGTACGTGGAGACGTTCAAGATCGCTTATCCACAAGCGACAGAACAGCTCGTAAGTCGTTCATTACAATTTTAAAATTTTAATTATTAATTTTACTTAATTATATATTTGTTATAATATTAACTTTTTTTTTCCCGTCCACTTAGGAGAGGGTCAACCGGGCCGAAGAAGAGGTGTTCCAGCAAGTAGTTCGGGAGACACAACCGAACATTTCAGAGGCAGATCTGGAAGAATCCATGCGCCATGTCGACCGGTCCAGTGTCCAAACGGCAGCGAGGATGTTCGACGCAGCCTTCCCAAACCGGTCAAACAACTACTACTGCCGGGGTTTGGGAAGTTCTGGACTAGGGCTTCTGAAGACCACTAAGGGAGGTCAAAAGAAGGGAGGCGGGGAGAGCCAACATATGAGGGGGGAAGTGCAGCGATTGGCCGCAGAATTGGCGACCTCGTCCCAGACAGTACAGGAGCTGCGCCGTAGAACACAGCAGTATCATTTGGAGCTGCGCCGCATAACACAGCAGTATCATTTCGATATGGCCGGTTGGCATACCGAATGCGACAAAATTGGGCAACACAACTACGACGGCCAACAAAACTGGTGGTATGAGATGTTTGCGGCACAACAACAAGGCCTTCCACCCCCGCCCCCGTTTCAGCGGTTAGCGGAACCTCCAATGCCTCAACCTCTCGAGTTCGGTCAGCAGGATGACGAGCCTGATGGAGAGCAGGATGCTGGGGATGACCTGGTGGACTTTAGTGGTTTAGGTGATGATTAGGGTTTAGGGTTTATGTATATTAGAACGAATTTAATAAAAAAAGTATTTAGACGTGTTTCTTGTTGGTGCAAATGCATGGAGTGTTTTTGTGATTTGCAGGTTGCTTGGAATGGTAATTTAGAAAATAATTTAATTTTTTTTTCCCAAATGTAAGAAAAGCCGACGATTTTGGCATTATTTCGTCGGCTATAATAACTATAGCCGACGAATTTTACCAATTTTCGTCGGCTATAAGTTGTATAGCCAACGAAAATTACATTATTTCCTCGGCTATAACTAATTAATGCCTATTAAATATTAATATATTTCGAGGCGATAGCCGACGAAAATTTATAAAATCGTCGGCTATTGTTAACACCCAATAGCCGACGAATTTCGTCGGCTATAATTAATGAATTTCGTCGGCCATACTCGAAAATATCCGACGAAATTCGTCGGCAATTTCTCCCAGGTTTGGCCGACAAAAAATATTTTCGTCGGTAAGTTCGTCGACCATACTCTACTATAGCCGACGAATTTGTTTTTTTCGTCGGCCATTAGTATAGCCGACGGGGTTGTTCCGACGAAGTATAGCCGACGAAAATTTCGTCGGCATATGGTATAGCCGACGAAAAATAGGTATAGCCGACGAAATTTTTTGCGTCGGCTATTCACTCAGATCTGGTAGTGAGAAGTGTTGGGACAGATTTTGATTGTATCATAAATGTTGTGTGCTAACCTTATGTATATTGTCTGTTTATGTTATGACAGGAAACATGGATGATGTCCCCGACAAATCTTTTATGAATCATCATTTTACACACCCTGACTACAGAACATGCGTAGTTAACTTCATCAATTTTGTGAAGACTCATACTATTGGAACCCAATATCTCCCTTGCCCGTACTCAATTTACAAAAATAGTCCTTATTATAAGAAACTCGTAGAGATTTATCATCACTGCATGAACTGTGGTTTGGATCCGACTTACACAGTTTGGCACGTACACTGGAAAGTTTCTGGTCAACCCGCAATGATCAGTCGACAGAGACAGCGGTTTCTAGACATAGTCGAGGCTTCCAGTATTGCCGGTCCTTTAGTGATCCTGCCTGTGGAGATTATACAAGATGTATTTCCGTACTATCCTGGATACCATGGAGAAGCACCGCATAATGTTGTTGAAAAAAATGTTGAAGTTCACTTCAATGACATGGTAGATGATGATTATGGTAAGTATGAAAGACTTCTAAGAGATTCACAAACCCCATTGTATGAAGGGAGTGAAGAAACTGTATTAAGTGTCATATTACATGCAATGAAAATTAAAGTTGAAAATGGATGGTCAGATACGAGTGTTGATAAATTATGTAAATAGTTGCATAAGTTTTTTAAAGGACATAATTTCCCTGTGAGTTATTCGAGAATTAAAAAAATCCTCAAGGATATTTCCCTTGGATATGAAAAAAATTCATATTTGAAATATGATAATCAAAGGCTCGTTTGATTTTTTTGAATTGTTTTTTGCTAGATGTTCTATGACTCCCTCCCACCGAGACAGGCATGTGGAAATATATCGATGAGACCGCTGTAAAGATTTACAAGGATTGGAAATACGACTGACATACTCACTACCTTGAAGTATCAAAGGCGACGCCTGCAGAGTTCATCTACCTACCTGAACAGTGGGAGTACCTCAAAAGTCACTTTGAGGACGACGGCTATAAGGTAATGAAAATTAATTATCGGTTTTTGTATTTCATATAATAACTTCTTATTTTCATATGAAATATGTTAATATATATTCGTACTTCTTTTTGCAGGTAATGTGTGCCGAAACGCCGCTAACCGGAATAAGGGAAAAGAAAAGGGGTATGTAATCAACCATCATTCTGGCACCACTCCTTACAGCTACCGGGTCGCTGCAAATGAGGAGAAAGGACATCTAGCGCCTTTACTCCAGACAGTCGATGATGTTTATCAATCATCACAGAATGCGCAGGAGAAGTGGTGAGTGACATTGTTTTAGATGTAGCGGTTTGATTTTTAGCTTATGATTTTGATTTTTTGGAATTAAAAACTATACTAACACAAACCTATTGGATAATGTTTTTTGTAGGCAACGGTGAAGAGGAAGATAGATGAGCTGTATTCTAGTCGATTGACTGATGAAGCGAGCGGGAGTAACGTGACGGGCCCCGTTATCATCGAGGAGCAAATGACGGTAATCGAGAAAGAGCTGGGTGGGAAGCCAAGGACGAGGGTCCGATGTATTTTTTTTAATGTTTTATCTTTTACATTTTGTGTTGTGTTGTGTTTTAATTTTTAGATATGAAATGGTTTAGAATTAATTTTACTAATTTTGCAGGACTAGGGGGTGCATTAAGACGCGCGCTAAAACTAAGAGGCGGTGCACGCGTACCCCGCAACGATCCGGTGGTTGAGGCATTGTAGAGGCAACTAATTAACAGCCGTCACCGAGCGGTGCATAGCCTCCGAACTCGAGAAAGAAGAGCTGAAACAACGTATGACATGGATGGAGGGTGCCCTCAATGACGTCATCTCTGCCTAAGGCAATCCGGGTGTCAATGCCGCCGCAACAACTTCGTATGTCGCCGATAAATATTCATGTGCTTCATTACGTATTCCCAAGGATGACCTTAATTAGGACCCTTTCTTTTCATTTTAATTTGATTATCATAATTGTTGTTATGGAACATATTTTCGGTTTAGACGAAATCTATGTATTTATAAAATGTAGTGTATTTGTGTTATGTTGGATGTGAGTTTTATGTTATTTGAATGTGTGTTTTTTGTTATTTGGATGCAAATGAAATACATTCAAATTGGACAAACCTGTTTTTCTTCTCTGTAATACTGCATGAAGCGACGGATATTGATCAATCTTCGTCGCATTAAAATCTAAGTGACGATCAATCTTCGTCGCCCTAGTGTTATTTTCCCATGTTTTCTTCTGTGTAACGCTGAATGAAGAGACGAACATTGAACCAAAGTTAGTCGCTAGAAATAGTAAGTGATGACTCGAACTTCATCACATAGACTTCCAAGAGACGACTCAAAATTCGTCGCTCCATCTTTAGCGACGAACTTCGGTGTCGTCGCTTGAAATATCCTAACGACGATAATTGCAGCAAACTTTGTCGCTTGGAATCGAAGCGACAAGAATGAAGCCACGACAGCCAAGCGACGACTTGTTGTCGCTAGGGTACTGAAGCGACGAGTTCTGTCCTAAACCGATAAAAAAAAGTCGTCGCTTCAGTCATGATCTACAGTAGTGAGAAAGTACTCGCTTATTAGGGTTTCATACATTTTAGACTTTCTGGACTCAAGTCTTTTGAAGTAGGGCTAATTTCGATAAGCTTTTTTTAAATGTATTTGGTTAACAATTGTACCACAATCGCATGCTCGACAGACTGAATTAGATGAATATTTTTTCCTTATTCTTGCTTAGTTTAGGTTGATGTTCCGCTAGCATCCATTCATACTTTTATGAATTCAATTGTGGCTTAGATAGGTTATATGATTTGTCATTTCTAATACACATTCTACATTTTTGTAAGCTTCCAAATTCCTTTTTAACCCTCTTAACAGGATGAAAAGAGTAATATCCAATTCTCATCTTTCCCTACTCAACGGCAACATGTAAAAGAATACTGTTCTTTTCAAAGTAGGGCTTCTTTCCTTCTGGGTCTCCCATGCCTATCCAAATACCTTCAACTAAAAGTTTTGTCTTGTTAGCTGTTTTCTTTTCTTCATCATCATATTGAGAAGCTGGTAATAACTATATATATGTTTTGCATGTTTCAGATGGCTATGGATATATATGCTTTTAAAAAAAAAAAAAAATTCGTCCTTGCATGTATTGTGTGATCGAGAGTAAGGGAATGATGGTGTTTTGGATTCTAATTCAGATGCGATACAAGGGAGGAAGGAGTTGGTGGAAAACACGTCAATAATCAAGTTGAGACTTGAGTTGGTGAAAATGTGAACCTGTTCTTTTCAGGAAAATAAAAAAAGAAAAAAGAAAGAAATGTAAACAGCAATTCTGCATGCAACACAAATGGCAGAGAACGTCCGAGCACCACATCAGCAAATCCCGAACAATACAGCATGACAAACTCAGATGATTAACAGAGCAAAACTACTTGTTCAATTGTCATGAAGATCGATGTGCTTCTCTTTTTTATTCTGTTCTTGCTTCCCCTAAGTAGCAGCTATTCAAAGGAATTCAAAGATTAGCCCTCAGCACTTCAACATATAGAAGGCATGACAGAGATGAACGATACGTACACATTAGATTCCATTATTTCTACTTCTTTTCGGATTACATCGGATATTATCAAACTTATACCATTGTATTCATGAGATTAGACATTGTAATTCTCTTTCATATATGTAACCATTAATTTTATTGAACTACTTTGTAGTACTAGACTTGTCTTCCATCTTTCTCCTTGAATTCTTCCTGTGGTTCAATCCCGACATCTATTGCGACATCGTTGACAGAAAACTCGATACTGTAGTTTCTCGTAATGATCTTCAGGTAATGGTCATAGGGTGGTGGCAATGGTTGCCCACCCTTAAAGCACTTCTTCGTCGCAGAATTTTTGTCTTCTCTAATAACGACATTTTCTGCCTTCAAATTCACAGAAACTAGAGTTGAAGGAGTGATACTGGGAGTGCCACTGTTACCTGTAACAGCTACAATAGATGGTTCAGCTTGTTTCAAGAGCCACTCTATGGTCTGGCCATCGGTTTTGTGACCAAGCTCACGAGTAAGCTGAAAGATCCGAGCAGCACAGGTGGGTGGTAGGCGAATACGGCGGCCATGGCCATCAACTTTTGTATTGTTGTCTTCCGATGCAGCTTTGCCAGGGACCTTATTTCTTCTGCTCGAGGCATTTCTTGGATTTGTTCCCATTGTAGCCAAAATGGTTTAGCACATAAGAGTGCTCGAGAATTTGTTTGGGGAAGGGTTGGTTATAAAGAGTAGGAGGACTAGAGGCTTTAAGGGCAACTTGTCTATTCTTGTAAATATATGTCTTGAAATCTAAACAATTGCCCCATTTCTATTGCCAATGATAGCTTCTACCACGTTACAAACAGTGGCTGAAATTTTAATTTTTTAACTTTATATATATTTTTTTAATCAATTGTTAAGAAATGTATTACGCAACGAACAGTACAAAGAATAAAACACTAATGAGGGCCAACAATAAGAATTACTCCCTCTATGAGTACTAAATACCTATCTGGCACCTAGGTACCTAATAATCAAAAGTACATTCACCTTCTAAAAATCGTTTATAGCGCTTTTATTTTCACAGTCTAGATACACTTAGCAGCAAGATTAAAGGTGTTGACAGTAGCCACAGAGGGGCTACAACAGGCCCACAGACTCGCAACCAGTGCACCCGGGACCGGCTTAGGGCCCGGAACCTGATCGCCAGCACCCGGAGCCGGGGTCCAGCAGTATACCTTGCGACCAGGGACCCGGGGACCGGGGGCGCCAGCCTGCCAAAGAGGTCACCAGAGCTGCCCTTTGGTGTACGAACAGAAGGAAACCAGTCCCACATCGAAGAGTGAGGCCAGACCTCACGCCCGGCCACCTATATATGGGCATCAACTACCCTCATTAATAGGTAACTGATCTTTCCTACTGCTTATCATACGTGCTTAAGTTATCTATTTATCCCAACTGTACTAACTTAGGCATCGGAGAGGAGAAGACCGGCCCGCCCGGTATTCCCCTTAGTAAGCAGGTTTACAGGAGATCACACTTGGATTCATCTGTCTCTGCCAGGCCTACGGGTTTTAGGTACGCACAATTGGCGCCGTCTGTGGGAAGAGATACGATAAAACCACGTAAGCATTACCAATGGCAGAAAGCTCTGAGGCAGGCCAGAAAAGAAATACCACCAAAGAGCAGCGTGTTGTGCCAGAACAAGCGCTCATCTCCACCCCGGTCAACACGCGAGAACAGCGCAGCGACCATGACAACCAGGAAGGTGGGAGCTGTGGGAGGCCGGCCGGCACGCCGGGGCCATACCTTGATAGCTCGCGCGGGAAAGGCCCGGTGAAGGGCGACCAACCAGCGCACCGGGGCTTTTCGCTGACATTCTCGGACGATTCGAGCGACAGGGAGGAGAGCCCGCTCGGTGACAGTGACCGGGACACCATGTACAGCCCCGGCCGGGGCGATATAACGGGGGAGATACGGGCAACGGCAGCGGAAGTCGGTCGCCTGCGCGAGGAGGGCGACCGGGATAGGGCAAGATCCAATGCCCGGTATGAGGAAATGGAGGAGGTGAATGCTGCCCTGGAGAGAGGACAGCAGCGCGACGACGCTATGACTAGGGCACATGCACCTGCGCCAGGCCGATCTCAGCGGTTTGAAGTGGGACAGTCATCGGGCGGAAGGCCCCGCTCCCCCGAGCGAGCGGAGATCCCGGCCGGCACGGCCCCACCAAAGAGCGCGCCGACCTCCCGGCAACCACGCACTTCATTCGAGGATGAAGCCACGACCCCGACTGCACGGGCATTGCAGATACTCACCGACACTGTGTCGGATCTGAAGGCCCACGTGGAGGCCAACGAGAGAAGGGCGGCGCGGCCGATGGAAGGCGCGCGATTCAATGAGCGCATGGGCCCTTTCTCTCACCGGGTTCTGGAATCGGGGAGGTCTAGTAACCAGAAATCCCTAAAACTCACTTACTCATGATCCAGCTACCCGTACCAGCATTTGGACAGTTTCCGGTCCCAGACATGCGCCAAGGGCTATTCCGACGCAGTATGCTGCAACATTTTCCAGGAAACCCTGTTTGGAGAGGCGCTCAGCTGGTTCTATGAGCTTCTGGCAAACTCCATCGAGGCGTTCGAGCAGCTGGCCGATCGGTTCGTAGGCCGCTTCATCCTCCGGGTCGAAGCAGCCAGGACATCGACCATCCTCTTCAACTGCATGCAGGCACCCGGCGAGGAGCTGAGGACCTTTGTCAACCCCTGGCAGACTGCGACGGCCGGGGTTCGGAACCTCGACAAGGGTATCGCCGAGATGGCGTTCAAACAAGGGCTCCGGCCAAGAAAATTTTCCTACGCCGTACGGGTGGAACTCCCGCAGGGGTATGACAAGCTGATGGCAATGGCCATCAGGCATGCTCAGGCCGACCATGAAACGTACGGGCAGCACCTGTTGAAAAGAAAACGGGACGAGCAGCAGGAGGAGTACCCCCCCTCCCGGCCAAGAAGACAAGGCCAGCCACCGGACCGAGAACCGAGGTGCCCGACCGAGCCGGCCCAGCAGATATTGGGGGCAACGGCAGCAGAGGCCCTATCATGACAAACCCCAGAACGAGCACAAACCGGCGCAGTACCGGCAAGAACGCCCCCTGGCAATTATGCCAGCAGAACGTCAAGAGGTCTTCACTACCCTAACCTCTTCATACGAAGACATCTTGCACGAGAACGGGAACATCATTCCCCCACCGCCCAGGAGAAAGTACCCAAAGGGGAAGCTTACCCCGGCGCAAACGGGCAAGTACTGCTCCTATCACGATGAAGCTACTCATCGGACAAATAAGTGCTTCGCTCTCAAGACAGCGGTGGAGGGTTTGATTAGCAACGGCCAGCTCCAGCGGTATATAGGGGAAATGAGAACAGATCCCGACCGGGAGCCGGGCCAGGCCTGGTAGGCACGCCCAAACCTCCAAGCGGTTAGTTTGGCATATCATCGGTTCGGCTGCTATAACATCATGAGATGTATGCCAACTACTTTGAGAAAAAAATTCCACCGGTTCCGCCAGTGCAAGTGTATTTATATTCAAGGAGTAATACAAACAAAAACCGTTCCGCCGGGTTTACAAAAAAAAAGGGGAGAGCAAAGCAAAAATCTCAAGGAGCCGCGCTTCCCCCTTCAGCGGGCATTCCACCAGCTTCTCCAGATGAAGCCGCCGCACCTTCTTCAGGCCCGCCTACCCCTTCCGGTTGCTCCTCGCCTACCGACTGCTCATAGATATCCGACTGCTCATGGATATTCTCATCAGCTCCGGCCTTCGGCATTCGAGAGGTATCCAGGTACCCCTTCTCTTCCCACTCCACGTAGGCGTCCGCGATACCCTATTCCCTGGCCTTCTCCAGGAACTTGAGGAACTTATCGCTCTCATGATACTTGAGGACAACCCGCTGGTAAAGCTCCGGGTCCTCTTCTCCAGACGCAGCGGCGGCGTGCGCAGCGGCAGCTCCCACCTGGAGCTCATCCACTTTTGCCTCCAGCTCGGCCCTCTCCTCTTCGGCCAGCTCCCTCCTCCTCAAGGCTCCGGACCCGCTCTTCCAGTTTGGCCACCTGCTTCTTGGCCCTCTCCTCCAGTCTGACCTTCTCCTGCTCCAGCCTGGACTTCTCTACTTCCAGACGCTCTCGGGCTTCTGTCAGAGCGGCGACCTGCCTCTTCAACCTCGGTAGCTCCTCGCTCGGATCCGGCTGGTACAGATTGTACAATAACTACACAACAACAGGGAGCCAATTAGACAAGCAGCAAAGGTAACGAGTTACGAGCAGTGCCATGGCACCGAGCAATTCTTACCCGGAGGACCGACTCCTTGCACTTTTGGCGGTTCTCCCCCGCCAAGGCTCCGGTGACCCCAGGCCTGTCCAGGCCAGGGCCAGCCACATCTGCTGCCACCTTTCGGACGAAGGGATTCTCCAGACTCCCCCTCTGTTCCTCCGCAGGAGCGGGGGGGGAGCAGCGGCAGCCTTGTCCCCAGCGGAACTCGACGCACCACTGGTCACCTTGAGCCGCTTCGCCAAGTTATCACCTGACGACCGGCCGGTCAGCGTCACCAACGTGGAGGGAGGAACGTCCATGACCCTCCGCCTCTTCTCACCCTGGCCGTCCAGTGAAGAAGATTGTGCGCCTGACCGGGTGACCCTGGTGACTAGCTGGACTGATCCCGACCGGTACGGAATCCGGTTCACCCCACCAGGAACCTTTGGTGGCCCCCCGGTGGTCTTGCCCTTTCCAGGTCCCACCTTGGGCGCAGTAGGGTGACTCTTCACATGCCTCAGAATATAGGCGTCGCCCTCAACGTCCATGGCCCTCGGTTCGGCATGAACGGTAAGCCGACCGGACTCCTCGTCCACCGAGGTCCGCGAAACGGCCTCCCCTTTCTCCTTTCGACTTGAGAGAAGGTCTTCACCGTCCATGGATAAGGTATTGTCGGGTTTAATGACCGCCCGGGAAGATGCACCTGCAGGACTAGCAAAACGTTAGTGTTTAAAACTCGGCCAGCAGAAACGCCACCGCTAAACCTTGCTACGCACCAGGATCTCGCCCGAGACCGCAGTACTCAAACACCTCCCGCCGAATGAAGTTATAAGAGCTTCGCTCGAGATCGTCCCAGCATCCGAGTATAGTCATAATCCTTTCCCGCTCCAACTCGGATAGTTCAAACGATTGGTCGCCAAGGGGCTGGAAAGCACCAGGAACCCGGTACATTTTACTCCTCTTCTGCCACTTTCCCCCCGCCATCACCACCTTTTTCCTCCAGCTATTGTCTATCTAGGAAGGCATGTGGGTGATGATAGGCTGGAACTGTCGGGCGCTAAAGGTCAGACAACCCCGGGAGCCCCTCTTCTTCGAGAAGGATATTCTGTACAATGCCCGGAACTCGTTCACCGTCGGTATGCTCATCCCGGACAACTCGTACAGGCAACCGAGGCTCAACAGCTTCCTCCACTGGTTCCCGGAAAGCTGCGCGGGAGACACTTGCAGGGCACTGAGCGTGTACTGCACGAAATCTGGCAGCGGGAGGGAAAACCCGTGGCGAAATTGGTCTAAGTGCACGGCAACCCAACCCGCCTCCGGGTTACAGGCCGATTCTCCGGGATTCAGCGGCCGTAACGCCACCTCATTGGGGATACTCCACGTCTCCCGGAAGGCGGCAATCTCTTCGAGATTCATACTACCCTCCGGTTCATCGCACACCACGGCCTCTTTCCCACTCCCGATGGTGTAGCTCAAGGGCGGAGTGCCAGAAAAGCGCACCCCGTGCGGGATTTCCTCAGATCCCGAGGACCCGGAAGACGAAACCTCGCTCCAGGAGCGGTCAGCGGCTTCGGCATCCGGGGATTCCGAGCCGAGCCAATCCTCCAGTCTCTCCTCATCGTCCACAACGGGACGCCTGCCGGCCGATTGGAAGCCCCATCAGAACTTGCAGAAGCCATTTAACCTAAGGGGAAGAAAACAAAATCCCACCGCTGGTCAGCAACAGGCTAGAACAGCGCCCTCTGCGGCTCCTCCCCAAGATTACCGCAGCCGCCCCACTTAAAATAACTCACAGTCGGCAACAGAGCCCCCCCCCCCCTCTCTCGCCGCAAAACGCCAAAAAGAAAAAGAAAAAGAAAACACTAGGCAAAGAAAGCAAGACTTACCGATTACTATGCACAACCGAGGAAAGTCCGTCATACGAAAACACCGAGCAATGGTAGGAAAAGAACAAGAACGCTTGAGGCAATGGATGTCGCGGGGCACCTCCACAAAGCTTTCGCCGAATTCCTCTCCAACCTTCTCTTCTCTCTGGGCCAAAGAACAAAACAGAACTTATGAAGGCCGAGGAGGCCTTTTTATAGAGGGGTCTGATGCCCTAGGCACTTGTAATCCCCCCAAAACACGCAATCAGGGCAACTCAAACGCCTGCGAATCCAGACCCTCCATCTCAGATCGCTCCCTACTGGCACGTGTCCCAGCATTGGTAAACTTCCCACGCCATCATAACTGATGGGACTGATGAGCTTCCTCCTTAAATGCATGTCAGCCACTTGTCCCGCCTACGAGCGACATGGAGGAGAGATGGAGCAGGAACCGAGGCGTCAAGCCCCCCCTCACTTCCCCAAGGGCCACGACAGCTCTCCAGTTATGATTTTTCAACCGCCTCGAAGGCTTCTCACCGGTTATGATCTTCCAACCGGAGCCATGGCAGTTCACCGGTTATGTATCATTCAACCGCCTGCATGGCATCTCCACGACAGCTCTCCGGTTATGATTTTTCAACCGGCTCGAAGGCTTCTCACTACAAGAAAAAAGGGCTTTGCCGACGAAAAAAAAAAAACGGCCGACGAAACACTTTTTTCGTCGGTTATTCCCAAGAATGGCCGAACGAAAATTTTTGTCGTCGGCAAAAAAAAAATTTCGTCGGCCATTCCCATAGAATGGCCGACGATTTTTTTTTTCGTCGGTAAAAATGAAAAATCGTCGGCTATACTCCTATAATGGCCGACGATTTAAAGTTTTCGTCGGCTATAAACTTTTGGAAGAATGGCCGACGAAATTTTTTTATTTCGTCGGCCATAAGTTTTTTTAAAAAATAATTATTTTACGAATAATGGCCGACGAAAATTAATTATTTCGTCGGCCATACGTTTTTTAAAAATAATTATTTTACGAACAATGGCCGACGAAAATTAAGTATTTCGTCGGCCATAAGTTTTTTAAAAAATAATTATACGATTATTTTTGACAGAAAACGACAAAAGAATAGCCGACGAATACTAGGTTTGATTTCGTCGGCTATGATTAAAAAAAAAACAAAAAAAGAGCAGTTTCCATTTTCTATCACTATCGACAAACCATTGCTTCATCCTTCAAATGCAAATGTGTCGTGAAATAAGACATGACCAAAATATTGAAATACGGCTACGGTTGAAAAATGGGAAGATTCCGACAAAATCTGTGTGCCGAATGTTGCGGTTAACTGTTTTTTACTCCCGTTTTCCTATGGGTAGCCTTACGGTCGGTAAATATTTTGTGGAAAATTTTTATACGATTAGTCGCGTCTCATCAATCTGAAACTATTCTCTATTGAAGATCAGGCCAAAAAACGTCATTTAGACGGGCCAATTTCCGTTTTAAAGCGTTTAGAGGTTTGACTCACCCAGTTGACCGTCCCGATCGAGCCTTTAACGTTGTCAGATGTAGTTGGATTTTTTTTCATACATGTATGTAATCTTAACGGTGATATCTGACGGTTGGAATAGATTTTCCAAACTTTTAGATTCAAAATCGGAACATATGTACTAATCTTCCTTAACTTGTTTACTAAGTGTTTAAGTGAATTTATAGTTTCAAATAGTTACTATACGTACACTCTTCAAATGCAAATATGTCGTCAAATAAGATATGACTGAAATAATGAAATACGTCTACGGTTGAAAAATGACAAGATTCCGATAAAATCCGTGTGCCGAAATAATGAAATCAGTCAAAACCCGGTTTACTGCAGATTTGGCGTCCGGCGTCCGAATGACGATTGTGATACCATTCCGGAAAGGGAACGACGCCAGGAATCAAACTCATAGCTTTGCTATGAAGTGTGGGCTTTTTCGGGCTTTCGAGTTCGTTTAGGGCCTCAAAACCGCAGTTTAGTATGTTTTCATAGAATAGCCGACGAAACATTCAAATTTCGTCGGCTATTCTCTAAGTATAGCCGACGAAATATTGTATTTCGTCGGCTATTCTCTAAGTATAGCCGACGAAACATTGTATTTCGTCGGCTATTCTCTAAGTATAGCCGACGAAACATTGTATTTCGTCGGCTAAACTCTTGATCTGCGCCTTTTTATTGTCCGCCGTTGGATGGCTCAGATCCAACGGCTGTTGATTTTCCAAAGTATAGCCGACGAAATTAATATATTTCGTCGGCTATTCTCTAAGTATAGCCGACGAAACATTGTATTTCGTCGGCTATTCTCCTTCTAAATCTTTTAAATCTTCCTCCCGCCTTTTTTCTCTCATCCTTCCCCCCCCTCCTCCGGCCTCCTCCTCCTCCTCCTCCGGCCTCCTCCTCCTCCTCCTTCCCCTCCTCCTCCCCTCCTCCTCCTCCCCCTCCTCCTTCCCCTCCTCCTCCTCCCCCTCCTCCGGCCACCTCCTTCTCCTCCTCCGGCCACCTCCTCCTCCTCCTCCTTCTCCTCCTCCTCCTCCTTCTCCTCCTCCTCCTCCTCCTCCTCCTTCCCCTCCTCCTCCTCCTCCCCCTCCTCCTCCTCCTCCTCCTCCTCCGGCCTCCTCCTTCTCCTCCTCCTCCTCCTCCGGCCTCCTCCTCCGGCCTCCTCCTCCTCCTCCTCCTCCTTCTCCTCCTCCGATCCGGTATTTTTTTTTGCCCAAAATGCAGTTATAGCCGACGAAATTGACATTATTTCGTCGGCTATAACTTTAAAATATTAATATATTCCGACGAAATAGCCGACGAAATTTCGTCGGCTATACTTCAGAACAAATAGCCGACGAAACCAAATTTCGTCGGCCATACTCGAACAAATAGCCGACGAAATCATTTTCGTCGGCCAAGGTTGGAATGGCCGACGAAATTTTTTTTTTTCGTCGGCCATTGGTATTACCGACGGCGTATTACCGACGACTTATGGCCGACGAAATTTTCGTCGGCAGAGGGTATAGCCGACGAAAAAATGGAATGGCCGACGAAAAAATTTTCGTCGGCTATTCGGCCGTATCTGGTAGTGTCTCACCGGTTATGATCTTCCAATCGGAGCCATGGAAGTTCACCGGTTAGGTATCATTCAACCGGCTGTATGGCATCTCCACGACAACTCTCCGGTTATGATTTTTCAACCGGCTCGAAGGCTTCTCACCGGTTATGATCTTCCAACTGGAGCCATGGCAGTTCACCGGTTAGGTATCATTCAACCGGCTGCATGACATCTCCACGACAGCTCTCCGGTTATGATTTTTCAACCGGCTCGAAGGCTTCTCACCGGTTATGATCATCCAACCGGCTCCATGGCAGCTCACCGGTTAGGTATAATTCAACCGGATCCATGGCCTCTCACCGGTTAGGTAACATTCAACCGGCTTGAGAGCATTTCACCGGTTAGGAGACATCCAACCGGCTCCATGGCCCCTCACCGGTTAGGTATCATTCAACCGGCTCAATGGCATGACTCCGGTTATGAGAACATTCAACCGGCATGGGCTTTATACACCAGGGCGAGTTTACATCTAACACATGTACTCTTGTCCAGCAGGATAAAAACCCTGCATCGCACTGAACTGCGATCAAAATGGGGATTCAAGGCGAGACTTGTCATCTCAACGCCTCCCCACCGGGCAGATTGTTTCTCTGATCCAGAACTCTCCCCGCAGGCACGTCGCCCCACGCTTATTCCAACACAAGCTGGGCCGAGCCACCGGGCCCCTCCCGGCCTGCCATTGGCAGCAATTTCACCTTGAAAACTTGGGGGACTCGTTCCGATATGGCAGAACGCCCGGTCGAGATCTCATGCACTCTCCGACTCGATACGGTATGGGGGTCCACCGGTCGGTTCGGCAATTTCGCCTTGGGGGACTCGTTCCTATATGGCAGAACGCCCGGTCGAGATCCCATGCACTCTCTGACTCGATACGGTATGGGGGTCCACCGGTCGGTTCGGCAATTTCGCCTTGGGGGACTCGTTCCGATATGGCAGAACGCCCGGTCGAGATCCCATGCACTCTCCGACTCGATACGGTATGGGGGTCCACTGGTCGGTTCGACAATTTCGCCTTGGGGGACTCGTTCCGATATGGCAGAACGCCTGGTCGAGATCCCATGCACTCTCCGACTCGATACGGTTCTCACCGCGCCTCGTCTGACCGAACGCCCGGTCACGCCCAATCTTCAATACGGACTTGGGGGACTGGGTACCGTTGGGTTGGTAATTGCGGGTCTTCGGGACAGAAGCAAGACATATTAAGTCCCCATTCAAGATTGCACTTGACCGGGAACTTGGGGGACTTGTTGACAGTTGCCACAGAGGGGCTACAACAGGCCCACAGACCCGCAACCAGTGCACCCGGGACCAGCCTAGGGCCCGGAACCGGATCGCTAGCACCCGGAGCCGGGGTCCAGCAGTCTACCTTGCGACCAGGGACCTGGGGACCGGGGGCGCCAGCCTGCCAAAGAGGTCACCAGAGCTGCCCTTTGGTGTACGAACAGAAGGAAACCAGTCCCACATCGAAGAGTGAGGCCAGACCTCACGCCCGGCCACCTATATAAGGGCCTCAACTACCCTCATTAATAGGTAACTGATCTTTCCTACTGCTTATCATACATGCTTAAGTTATCTATTCATCCCAACTGTATTAACTTAGGCATCGGAGAGGAGAAGACCGGCCCGCCCGGTATTCCCCTTAGTAAGCAGGTTTACAGGAGATCACACTTGGATTCATCTGTCTCTGCCAGGCCTACGGGTTTTAGGTACGAACAAAAGGGTAATAACTAAGGTTATCAAGACTGCCAATTGATCGAAAAACTATATCTTACTTTGGGCCATAACGACCCCAATCCAACCAAATCCACACCCAATCGAGGACTCTCACAGGTGCCAATCCATCATGCCTAGGCCCATTCAGAGTCAAAGTCAACCCTAGCATAGGCTCCACAGCCACCAACTTGCTTGCCGCCACCTCCAGCACACCGCCCATGGCCGCTAGAAAACTCCAGCCGGGTCGCCAAGTACGTGGTTGATCCCGATATGCCGCAACCGGCGAGATCATCATGACCAACCAGCAACACCTCCTGCCTCATCTCTCTCAGACCGACTCCCGCTGAAACGCACCATGACGGGACAACACCGATCCACAGAAGATGGCAAACCCATCTTTCATCTCCATCTTAGCCGAACTGAAAACCAAAATGATAAGCAGGACGAACCATCAACGTCGTTTGTCGCATCTCCCCGAGATCGACTATTGCCGAATCGGATCGCGGTGACGGCACTCCACCCATCCGTAGTGCATTCGACGAAAGACCTTCCATGCGCAGCGAGCCAGGATGAGAACCACCCACGTCGTTGGGTAGAGGCGAGAAGGCGATTTGGGAATTTGGTAGGGTTTGGTCGACTCGATCCGTGCTCGATCCACAGTAACGGCGGAGGGAGGACGGGCTGCACGATAGATGAACCACTTGATTCAAAGGCCGAATTTGATTGATCATAATCTTCAATTCAGGCGGATTTACTCGCAAAAGAGTTCTTGGAGGAGAAACTCTAGCAGAGCGGCTGCTAGGCATTATTATTTGCGAGAAACTACAACTTAAACCCTCTAGAACAGCCTAAACCAGCATTATCAAAGCATAGAGCTCTTCAGACGTTTTAAGGGAAAGTAGTCGTCCAACTTGCCGCATTAAGGAGGTAACCATTGCTAGCTACTGCATCCACAGCGAAATTTTCTTCTCTCCAACTGTGAAGGAAGGATAGCTCATGGAATTTGGAAGCTAAAATCAAAATATCTCTGACTAACGAATGGATTTTCCATGGGATGACACACTTGTTTACTTCATGTTTATTTTTCGTTGAAACATATAGTGTTTTAGTGTGCGTATTTTTTATAGAATTAAATGTATTTATCTAAAAAAAATAAGTATATTTTCACGTTTTCCGACCACCGATTCAAACCGGACCAAATCGGTTCCTCCACTAAGCAACACTGTTGCTGCTCCGAGCCAAGCCGCACAAGAGAAGCTGCTCCCGAGCCGCCACCGCTGCCATGTCGCCCGCCGCCAACACCAAAGCAAACCCAATTTGCTTTCCTGCCTTGTTTTCACAACCCTGAATATTAAGCTTTTATAAACTTCAGCACTATCATATATTAGTTCAATTCTATATACGATCGCATGTGTTGTTGTAAAATTGATATTCGCTGAATCGTGGGGTTTGCGTATCGTTCTAATCAAACAAAAAGATGGACGAGAAAAACATGGAAATGAGCTTAGAGGAGACATACTAGCCCAAAATAAACAGTTTAGAGCAAATTTAAGAGACGCCTGCTCCAAAACCCAAGGAATATGACTTGGCCTAGACTCAACCTCCATCTCCAACAACGCACAACCAGTGCTACAGATTCTGCCGACCCCCGCCACCAGGAACACTAAGGCATGATTCCGGCCGCCACAAACTTAAATCATCCGAACCATTTTTTATAGAATTAAATGAGGCTTTATGATCATGTTCTGCATGGTTTAGAGACACATGATCCATAGTTTTGTTTAATTCATCCAGTTCAGAAAGTTAAGATGAAATTCAATTCAGTTTAAATAGAAGAAGAAAAAAAAGGATAATATTATAGATTCTTTTTTGATGGAGCTGAATAACATCATTGATTAAAGATCATTACAGTCATGAGTTACAATGAGTTACAAAAGCCACTACATTAAGTGGGGGAATTAAAAACTCATCCCTATCCAAGCTAACTGACATGGCATCTTGAGCTAAAGTATGTGCTACAAGATTAGTATCTCTTTTGACATGGACTAACCTAGCATGAATGCTAGCGACATAAGGTTTCTTCAATCACATATAAGAAACCTCAAATCAGATAGATCCAATGAAGAACCAACAGCCTAAACAATCTCCAAGCAATCACTCTCAACAACTAAAGGAAGCAGATGATGTCGGATAGCAAACTGTACACCCTCTATCAACACCAATAATTCCGCATGCTTAGCCGAACTCACCAAAGAGAAAGAGTGTCGAAAACCACCCAAGAAAATCCCATCAGAATCACGGCAAATACCTCTAGTACCAACTAGGGAAGTAACTGAAATAAAAGAAGCATCAACATGTAGTTTCACCATCCCCACCGAAGGCTTACTCCATTTGGCAATCACTATAGGACTGCGTAGGTGTTGACGGGCGTGAGCAGCTTGGAATTCATGAAGTCACACCAACGCAAGCGGAACAGCCTCAGATGCTTGCTTTACATCATTATCCCACACGTACCTTTGCATTCTGCTTCATCCAAATAGCCCAAAGATTCGAACCAGTTTGCAATATGTAAGATAATTATAGACTTATCACATGTTATTACAGTAAACAATAATTGATAAATAACAAAGATAAAATAATAAGAATATGGAATCAGAACAAATTCTAGTAACCTAATCAATGTGTATATCTATTGATATGGCATAGAAATCTATTTACTTGATTATTGATTTAATTACAAGATACGAAATCATTAAGTTTCTTAAGAGTGAAGTTGAGTCCTACTGAACTTCTTTTATGGGAGGGGTTCAAAGGCAAAACTTAACTCATATATAAGAATGCGTAAGTCCCTGCAACCTCTACAACAAAGAGCATAAATTATTGTCCCATTCATAAGAAGCTCAAACTTAGGCCATCTTCAGTAATAGGGCTAAATGACCATAAATCTCACTTTTTGGTAAAAAAATGGCCGGTCTCCAATAGAGTTAGAGAAATAGAGCTAAAGGGTCAGAGGGGAGTATAGAGAGCTACAATTAACCCTTTGTTTGGCCCTTCAGCCCTTGTGGGCTCCACACGGAACAACAAAAGCTGCATATGGTGGCTTTGAATCAAATATAATCCAACGGTGGCAATCATGTGTACGTTGGTATCTAAGGGTTGATAATTCACTACCAGAAAAAAGGCTTTTGCTAACGAAAAAAAAAAAAAACGGCCGACGAAACCAATTTTCGTCGGCTATTCTCAATAATGGCCGACGAAAATTGTTTTCGTCACTAAAAAGAAAAAAATCGTCGGCTATTCCCCTAGAATGGCCGACGATTTTTTTTTCGTCCCTAAAAAAAAAGTCGTCAGCAATTCCCACTGAATGGCCGACGATTTTTTCTTTCGTCGCTAAAAAAATTATTTCGTCGCCTATATATACCCCCTAGAATGGCCGACGATTTAAATATTTCGTCGCCTATTCTCTGAAAGTATAGCCGACGAAAACTTTAGTAACTTTGGCCGACGAAATTGTCATTTTCGTCGGCTATAAGTTTATATATTTCCAGATCAAAACCCGGTTTACTGCAGATTTAGCGTCCGGCGTCCGAATGACGATTGTGATACCATTCCGGAAAGGGAACGACGCCAGGAATCAAACCAGTAGCTTTGCTACAGTGTGTGTGCCTTTTCGGGCTTTCGAGTTCGTTTAAGGCCTCAAAACGGCAGTTTAATATGTTTTCAGTAAGATTTAAGTTTTCTAATTTATTTTGTTTTAAACCATTGCTTCATCCTTCAAACAGAAAAAAGTCGTGAAATAAGATATGACCAAAATGATAAAATACGTTTACGGTTGAAAAATGACTAGATTCCGATAAAATCTGAGTGTCGAAAGATGCGGTCAAAGGTTTTATTCCATCGTTTCCCTAATGGTAGCGTTACCTTCGGTAAATATTTTGAGAAATTTTTTTATACTATTAGTTGCATCTCATCGATTTGAAACTATTATCTGTTGAAGGTCAGGCAAAAAAACGTCAGTTAGACAGTCCAATTACCATTTTTAAGCGTTTAGAGGTTTGACTCACCCGGTTGACCATTCCGATCGAGCCTTTAACGTTGTCAGCTGAAGTTGGATTTTTTTCCATACATGTATTTAATCTAAACGGTGATATCTGACGGTTGAAATAGATTTTCTAAACTTTTACATTCAAAATCAGAACATATACACTAATGTTCCTTAACTTGTTTACTAAGTGTTTAAGTGAATGTATAGTTTCAAATAGTTACTATACGTACACTCTTCAAATGCAAATATGTCGTCAAATAAGATATGACCGAAATAATGAAATACTTCTACGGTTGAAAAATGACAAGATTCCGATAAAATCCGTGTGCTGAAATAATGAAATAAGTCAAAACCCGGTTTACTGTAGATTTGGCGTCCGGCGTCCGAATGATGATTGTGATACCATTCCGGAAAGGGAACGATGCCAGGAATCAAACTCGTCGCTTTGCCACGACGTGTGGGCATTTTCGGGCTTTCGAGTTCGTATAGGGCCTCAAAACGGCAGTTTAGTATGTTTTCATAGAATAGTCGACGAAACATTGTAAATCGTCGGCTATTCTCTAAGTTTAGCCGACGAAAATTATATTTCGTCGGCTAAACTCTTGCGATCAGCGCCTTTTTATTGTCCGCCTTTGGATGGCTCAGATCCAACGGCTGTTGATTTTCCAAAGTATAGCCGACGAAATATATTAAATCGTCGGCTATTCTCCTTCTAAATCTTTTAAATCGCTTCCTCCCGCCTTTTTTCTCACCTCCTTCCCCCCCCTTCCTCCGGCCTCCTCCTCCTCCTCCTCCTCCCCCTTCCCCTCCTCCCCCTTCCCCTCCTCCTCCTTCTCCTCCTCTTCCTCCGGCCTCCTCCTCCTCCTCCTCCTCCTTCCCCTCCTCCTCCTTCTCCTCCTCCTTCCCCTCCTCCTCCTCCTCCTTCCCCTCCTCCTCCTTCTCCTCCTCCTCCTCCTCCTTCCCCCTCCTCCTCCTCCTTCCCCCTCCTCCTCCTTCTCCTCCTCCGGCCTCCTCCTCCTCCTCCTCCTTCCCCTCCTCCTCCTTCTCCTCCTCCTTCCCCTTCTCCTCCGGCCTCCTCCTCCGGCCTCCTCCGATTCGGTATTTTTTTTTACCCAAAATGCAGTTATAGCCGACGAAATTGACATTATTTCGTCGGCTATAACTTTAAAATATTAATATATTCCGACGAAATCGTCGGCCATACTCGAAAATAGCCGACGAATTTCGTCGAATATTTGACTAAGGTTTGGTCGACGAAATCATTTTCGTCGGCCATAATTCGTCGGCCAAGGTTGGAATGGCCGACGATGTCGTTTTTTTCGTCGGCCATTACTTTTACCGACGGGCTTTTACCGACGAATTATAGCCGACGAAATTTTCGTCGGTAGAAGGAATAGCCGACGAAAATTTGGAATAGCCGATGAAATCTTTTTCGTCGGCTATTCTGTCAAAACTGGTAGTGATTATACACCATAATTAAGCTGGTGGTTGACAAAGTAGCCGTTGTGCATTTTTTTTTTAGTTTTCATATGAGTAACGGATAAATTTTAAAAATTAAGAAGAAAAAAAATAATGAAAACTCACAATGCCTATATATACATCCATCCTCTCCTCTTAATTTCTCACACTTTCTACTTCTTTTTCTTTACTTCTATTTATTTGCTTTCTACACTATCTTCTATCACTTCTACTTCTTTAAAATATGTCCACCCCTTCTAACAAGGGTGTAAATTGGACAACCAAAGAGAATGAAGTTCTTTGTGTTGCATATATGAAAGTCTCTCAAAATCCTACGAAGGGTACTAACCAAAAATCGGAAGGCATTTGGAATCAAGTGGAGCGAAAATATATCGAGCGCTTCAACGGCAATCCTCCGAATGTAAGAAATCATGAAGTTGTAAATCTCGATGGTAAAGATATATCTTCCCACATATGAATAAGTGGCATTCATGCATTATACGTGCCGAAAGAAGGCTTCAAAGTGGAGCGAATCACATAGATCAAGTGAGATTTTTTTTCATAATTTTATGTATTTTCTTCACTATCGTTGTGTTTTGTTTTTGTTTTTTTTACAATGTGACAATATTGTTTCTTAATTTATTATTCTTATTTATTTATTTAAAAATATTTTGATAGCAACGCCTTGCCGAGGATTTTTTTAGGGAAGACATGAATGGAAAATCATTCGCTTTTCATAGTTGCTACGAATTGTGCAAATCTTGGGTAACATTTGACGCACCACCGGAAGAAAATTTTGGTCCACCACCAGTACAAAGAAATCTCCTGGTGTCCTTAGAAGATGATGTCGATGATCCTATCTAAAGTGACAATCCAATACCGACTTCATCTAGGGATCCGATTCCTAGGCTGATGGGAACAAAAATACCGCAAGAAGAAAGCAAGTCAAGGACCAAGAAAAGGACAGGAAAACGTTTGAAGATAAGTTATTAGCTCGCATGGATCGATTGGCGGAAGATAATGCAAAGGCGGAAGAGGCAAAAGCAATAAGGGAGAAGATGAAGGAGGATCGACGAGAGAGAGATAGAGATGAAGCAATTTTAATGATGCAAACCGTTGATTTTACTCCAAACAGCAAAGCTTATTTTGATGGCAAAAAAAAAGAAAGTACTTGAAAAGCTAAGCGCAAGGGAGTTGTTTCCGAATACCGGCTCAACTTCGAATGGCTATCGTCCATATATGCCACCCGAACATTTCGAAGAAGATGAATTTTAGTTTATGTAAATTAGTTTCTTTTGCATTAGTGTCCCCGTCTTAATTTATTGGTCATGTTAATTAGTGTTGTTTATGTAACATTTTCAATTAAGAAATAAATGTTAAAATAGTTTGTAGAATTGAAAAGAACTTTTATTTATTACAATAAATACCAAACAAGCTAGCCAAGCCACACAATTAAAGTTAAAGAAATTGAGACATACAACACACAATGAAATAAAAAGAAATTAAAGAACACTCAAACACTATGACATGACAATATATATTGTCAATTATTCTAACACCTTGACCTCCTCATCTCCTTATTGACCAAACATGTTTGACGAGATCTTTTTGTAGATTACTATGCCCAATATTAGAACGTACCCTTCGGTAGCGAGATATGTAATCCGCCATTGTAATTTGCCCAGTTCTTGGATTAAGGGGTAACCTGGGGCCATCATAAATCTTTGCTTGACCTATTTGGGTTCGGGTCATCATCATCAGACTCACCATTATAGTAGTCATCTCGCTCGCCCTCCACAATCATATTATGAAGTATGATGCAAGCCAACTTGATTGTCGATAATGAATCTTTATCCCAACCTCTTGCAGGTTGCCTAACAATTGCAAATCGTGCTTGTAGTATTCCAAATGCTCTTTCTACGTCTTTGCGATATGCCTCTTGTTTTGTGGAAAAATACTCCTCTTTTTCATTCTCAGGTTGTCTTATGGATTGTACTAGCGTCGCCCACTTTGGGTAGATACCATCAGCAAGGTAGTAACCAAACTCATAAGGAGTACCATTAACATAATAATTCAATTGTGGTGACTCACCTGCGGTAACAGCATCAAACAGTAGAGAACGTCCCAGAACAGTGAGATCATTCTGAGCTCCCGGGATTCCAAAGAAAGCATGCCAGATCCAAGTGTCTGGACCTGCCACAGCTTCAAGAACAATGGTTGGCTTCCTCGATTTGCCACTGAAGCTACCCTGCCATCCCACTGGACAATTCTTCCACTGCCAGTGCATGCAATCAAGCGAACCTATCATTCCAGGAAACCCTTGTCCCTCGGCTCTTTGTAGCAGCCTATCAATATCCTCTGTTGTAGGAGCCCGAAGATAACGTTCTTGATACATTATGACAATGGTACGACACAATCGATCAAGGTTCTCAATGGCAGTTGATTGAGGCATACTGAATGATTCATCTAAGGAATCAGTCGAGCATGATGTAGCTAACATTCGAAGTGCACACGTCAACTTCTGGTGAGGTGAGAAGCCTAGACGCCCAGCACAATCTTGTGACTGCCTAAAGTATGGATCCACCGTTTGGATATGCTCTAAAATGCGGAGGAAAACCTCTTTTCTCATCCTGTAAAGACGTCTGAAATCTTCAGGAGGGTACACTGGGTCGGCTACAAAATAATCATTTAACAATTTTTCATGAGCTACCTGACGTTCTCGATGTTTGATAGCGCGGCCTGGAACAGAACCACCCCATTGAGGTTCTTGCTGAAGGGGATTAGTAGCGAACCAGGTAGCTGTTTCCATCATAACTTCTGTCGAGCTTATTCGCCTCCGCGCATCATATTCTTCTTCTTCTTCTTCATCATCTTCCTCGTCTTCACGAAGCCTCTCATTCCGCTGAGAAAACCAGTTGGAATTCATTGCTAAACCCAAAAATATATATGAGATAGAATGATAGATGAGTTAGTGAATAAGGCAACCGAAATCACCCTTTTTATTAAGGTTTGAAGTTGAAGATAGAACTGCCACATGTACAAAAAATCTAATCAGAAATCTAGAGAGTTGATTACAATACGACACACGACATTCAAAAATTCTATCCGAAATTTTGATAAGATTCGCAAATGATTAGTTTTGCCATGTCGACACTATATCTAATAGGAAATCTCGAGAGTTGCTTATGAAGAGACACGTGGAACTACCTGAAAATCTCATATGAACATACACTAAAAAAAAAAAAGTCCAAATTTTAGCCCAATAATCATTCAATAATTATGTTAAAGTATTATAATAAGAAAGTGAAGATATTAGAAATAGAAAAACATAATGTAAAATAATAAACTATTTAGAGGGCTAAATTTTAGCCCTCCCTTGTTGGAGATGATTCACCATTTCAATGAATTAAAAATATTTAAAAAGGGCTAAATTATAGGTTTGGGCCCAATATAGCCCTCACTTACTGAAGATGGCCTTAGAGGATTGTTAAAGACTTATGCTTGAGACGGCTCTAACAGATTATACAGGTAATATGTGTTAAATCTAAATTGTCAATTATATATGCAAGTACAATCGTGTCTATACTCTTGTGAAAATCTTGTGGCATCAAGTTTACGATTACGCAATAGAGTGAGTAGTCTGCATACGAATATTGGCAAGCTGTAGAAAAGAGCTAGCATGAGGACACTCTTTCAAGGCATACAACGGAGATTCTACTTCCTCATCACAGAAAAGGCAATTGGTGTCTATATCAACACCTTTTTGGCTAAGGCGGTTCCGTGTTGGGAGGATATTAAAAACTGCTTTTCATGCACATATTTGTACTTTTCCAGGAACAAGAGCATCACACAATTGCTTCCACAACTAAGCACTCGAGTTGGGTATGCTATGGTCCTCATCCAGGACACGATAATGAGCAACATGATAAGCTGACTGAACAGCAACATGATACCATTTTTGACCCACTTTTCGATCGAATTTTCTCATCTCCATCGTCTAGTATCTAGATAATATTGTGTAGATCATCTCTGCAAAATTTCAGCCAATTTGGTAATTGTTAAGGCCCTCAAAATAACGTTTTTCTGTTATAAACATAAATGGTTCAAATTTGACTGAATTCAGTTCGTCCATTTGTTTTTCGAGTTTGAGAGCCTTAACGATTACCAAATTGGTTAAAATTTTGCAGAGATAATCTACACAATATTATCTAGATATTAGACGGTGGAGATGAGAAAATTCGATTGAAAAGTGGGTTAAAAATGAAAATCCGCACTATAACGCAATTTTGAGGACGTCCTCTCTAGATCCGGCCTATATATATATATATATATATATATATATATATATATATATACGTACACGTGAAATATATGTATTGAGATTGTGGATTTGTGAAATAAAAGCGGTTTGAGACATGTTTGGATTGAGTGAATTAATATATATATGTACTGAGATTGTGGATTTGTGAAATAAAAGCGGTTTGAGACATGATTGGATTGAGTGAATTAATATATATATATATATACACACGTGATATATATGTATTGAGATTGTGGATTTGTGAAATAAAAGCGGTTTGAGACATGAGTTGAGTGAATTAATTTGGTTATGGAATTGTTGTATCAAAAATCAAGTTTATATATAAGGAGAGGGTGAGTGATTTATTTGTGTTTGTGTGAGTCATGAGCTGGGTGGATGCATGTGTTGGTTTGGAAACCAATGACCAATGTAAGATCTCTCATGTGTGACGAATGAGATCTTACATGCATGTGTCGCGGTGAGGATCCCTCTTGTGTGGCGAAATGGATCTTTAAGCAATTATATCAAGAACAAAGTTTTTGGCTGGGTGACTGGTTACGATCAGTTAAAGCTCTAGTTTGTTTGTCTATGTGAGATATGGATGAGATAGATATTGGTCATTGTGCCCCAGTCTTTGTTTATTGTGCAATGTAAATTGATGTAACCTTGAGTTATAGGTGTTGTAAATGTGGTTTGCATTTGTTGTTTGCTGTTCTTAACATTGGAAGGTTGTAAGCAGGTATTGTCTTGATCATATTTGTTTATTCACACGAGCTTTGAAAGCTTACCGGGTTTGTTGTTTACGACCCGGTGCACCAATTTTTGGTGTAGGGGTTTGACCTGCAGGTGAGGATCAACAAGCCAGAGGTGGTGGCTGGATAGCTAGTAGGTGTAGATCTTACCCTAACTTCTATCATTTAGTTGTAGTGAGCTTAGCGGGGACTTTTGCATTTCCATTTATATTATATGTTTTGTCAACATTTGGTAATGTATTAAGGAGTTGACTGAGTTGTATTTTGAAACTGTGCTTATAATCCTTTGTTATTTGTAAGATAACTTTAAAGTATTTGTGAATTATTTTGTGAGTTATCACATTTTCGAATTTGAATTTTGTTATTGAAATTCAGGGTGTGACACCTGGGCCACAACCTTAATAAGAATCTCACTGCCAGCAGCACTCATCATATTCGACCTCCATCTTGTAAGCAAATGTATCAACCACTGTTCTAAAAATCCCCGCCTAGCTCCGCCCAGGCTCCGCCTAGCTCCGCCCAGGCTCCGCCTAGGCGCTAGGCCCAACCAAGCCGCCCAGGCACCGCCTAGGCGCTAGGCGGAGCCAAGCCGCACCGATTTCACACAAACTGCTTATCAATATGGTTTAGCAATTCTGCAATTGTAATGTGGTGAATATTTTACAGGTTGATTTGCTCATTTTTAGAGAAAAGTCGAGCTAAATTTTTTCAAATTACTCATATAGTCATATTAAACTATTTTTAAATTAATATTTATTAATTAAATGTGAAAAATGTAAATCGCCTAGTCCCCGCCTAGTCCGTCCAGGCGCTAGGCTATGGGTCACCGCCCGACTAACGCCTAGCGCCTTTTAGAACATTGGTATCAACCCTGGATTTACCTACTAACGTAGAAATACCCAAGTATTTCTCATGTTTATCCACCAATTAGACCCCCAACACAGAAGAAAGTTGCATATGCACATCTGGCGGGACATTCTCACTGAATACAACATTACTTTTCTACAAACTAATTTTCTGACCAGAGGCTTTCTCATAACCAGATTGCAAATGCCTAATGTTCTCACAATCATGACGAGAAGCACAAGAATATATCATACTATCATCAACAAATAACAAATGACTCACCATTGGAGCACCCTAGCAAACTCGTAAACCAGTCCAGGAACCTAAGGAAACTGCTCGTGCAATCAAGGCCGAAAGACCCTCAGCACAAAACAAAAATAAATAGGGGGAGATAGGGTCACCCTGCCGAAGTCCCCGTTTCGGGTTGATCAAACCAGTCGGATTACCGTTAACGATAAAAGTATATTTCACTGTAGTTAGACAAAACAGAATAAATCCACCCACTGAGGAGCAAAACCCATCTTAAGTATTATATTCTGAAGAAAGCTCCACTCTAACCTGTCATAAGGCTTACTAAAATCCAGTTTGAGAGCCATGAAGCCCTCTTGTCCTCTATGCAGGGTGTACATATAATGAGCCAACTCCAAAGCAACTAGGTTCTTATCTGAAATCAAACAGTAAGGAACAAAAACACTGCTCTAGAGAAATAATGTCTCATAGAAAACATTTAAGTCCACTGGCAAGAACCTTCGATGCAATCTTATACACAGCATTAAATAGAGCAATGGGACGAAGCTGTGACATATCACGTACCTCTTTAACTTTAGGAATTAAAACGACATTGGTGAAATTCAGATCATGTGGCAACTCTTTATTAGTAAGAAAAGAAATAACCCCACGACTGACTTCCCCGCCAACTAGGTCCCAATATTTCTGAAAAAAGAAAGGCTGACATATCATCAAGTCCCGGAGCTTTTGAGGGATGCCTCAGCTACTCTGACTTCATCGGACGTATACAAGCCAGGAGCAAATCATTCATTCTATCAGAAACTCGAGTGCTAATGGAATCCAAAACCACGACCTGAGCATCAACATCGGGACATTCATAATCAACGACACCCTAAAAAAAAATCTGAAACAACCTTTTCAGTACCTCTCAGCTCCTCTTACCATACACCATTGCAATCAACAAGACCCTTCAGCTTATTTTTCTTACGACGATTAGAAGCCTTTCAGTGAAAGAATTTAGAATTGCGATCACCATCCTTCAGCCATATTTCTCTAGAGCATTGCCGCAAGTCGGTTTCAATAATGGACATAAGCTCGTTCAACCTCTCTGAAATTTGAAACTTTTAGAGTCATGATCAGCAGGATCAAAGGGTTTCTGTAGCAAAGCTTGAATCCCAGACTGCCTCCAATTCAGCTTTCTTACTTTTAAAAACAGTACAATCACAAGCTTGAAGAAAATTCCCAGTGTCCCGAATCTTACGACATAACTGAACCATTGGTTCTCCATCCTAGGCAGACCCCCAAGCATTCTCGACAGAAGAAGAAAACTGATCATGAGTGGTCCACATTTCCTCAAAACAAATGCAACGACGTCGGCTGAGAACAATCGGTACTTCCTTGCGCACCTCCACTAAAACAGGCACATGGTCAGATCGACTTGGTGGAAGATTGGTAACCCTAGAGAAACCAAACTCTACAAGCCAAGTTGACGAACAGACCCCACGAGAAAGTCTCTCTTTTGTGGAAGAATCACTCCACGTGAATGCTCCTCCTGCTGCACCCATATTTGCCAGATTACAGTCCAGAAGAGCTGTGCCAAAAGAATCCATTTGAGCTTGATTGCAAACTGACCCTCCAGACTTTTCATCAAGATTGAGAATTTTGTTAAAGTCACCCACCACCAACCAACGATCGGAGCCTTGAAGGGCAAGAGACCGGAGCACTTCCCACGACTGTTGTCGCTACCCGGTATCCGCACTACTGGAAATCAGTTATGAAGCGACGCAGATTGAAAAGCGAACTTTAATCTTCGTCGCCTCAACACAGTGAAGCGACCGATATTGCGCCTGTCGCTTCAGAAGTAGTGAGCGACGAATTTTGATCAAAAGTGGTCGCTCAAAATTAGTGAAGCGACGACATTTGATAATTGTCAATATTCGTCGCTGAGATATGAAACCAAGCGACGAGCTTTTAAATGTCGTCGCACCTTAAAACATGAAGCGACGGATTTGGTACAATCTTCGTCGCTTCAAATTTTTATATCTGCTATAAAGCCCTCAGTTTAGACAGAAGACAGTAGGTCGAAGAAATGCAGCAAAACACTGTAGCAGCTGCGAAAAATCTCCAAAACTGCTGATTTCGTCAATTTCGGGGTCCGGAAGCTTGGGTGTTCTCTTCCAATTGCTTTGTAGGTTAGTATAATCTATCATCTTCACTGGAATCACCATATTTTGGTTTGATTGGTTGAATTTAGTGTTTGAAATCTTGGGTTGGATTTGGTTTATAATGTGCTTTGTGTTGTTTTTAGTGTTGGGTGTTTGAATATATGCTGGAGTTGGGGTTGATTTTGGTGAAATTGAGATTATGTTAGTTAATTTGTGAAATTGTTATATTTAGTGAAATTGAATTTTAGAGAAATTGGGTGAAATGGGGAAATTTAGTGAAATCGGGAAAGTTAATGAAATTGAATTTCAGCTTAATTTAGTGAAACCGTAAAATTTAGTTAAATCCAAATATAGTGAAAATGACATTTTGTGAAAGAGTGAAATGTAGTGAAATTAGAATTTTACGATGTAATTTGTTTGTGTTGTGTGTGGATTGTGGTAGTTAGGGTTTCTGAAACATGCGAGTGGCTTAGTGAGGGAGTGTGGTGCCGTGTGTAAATTTATTGTTTCGTGTTATATATAATTGTGGTGTTTATCAGCTTAGAACTCCCGTTTGAGAATCAACAACGCATCTAGTTGATCGAGATGGGTTGTTGATTCTCGAATTGTCCCATTTTTGGACACTTTAGGCGAGCACGAGTTTGTTGATCCTTTTGTTATTCATGTGGTTTCAGTTTACGTTTTGGGATATAGTTTCGACATTGTCTCTCTACAATGTTCCTCGAGTGCAAATTAGGTTGTTTAGATTTTTGTGCACTTGAGGAACTGTAGGGAGATGCTGCCGAAATTTCCCAAAACTGTAGCTGAAACCACATGAATAACAAAAGGATGAACAAACTCGTGTTCGCCTGAAGGGGATAGGACCCAACCCGGAGGCATAAGGAGAAGAAGTGTTGGGACAGGTTTTGATTGTATCATAAATGTTGTGTGCTAACCTTATGCATATTGTCTGTTTATGTTATGACAGGAAACATGGATGATGTCCCCGACAAATCTTGGATGAATCTTCACTTTACACACCCTGATTACAGCACAGGCTTAGTTAACTTCATCAATTTTATTTCCGCTCGCACTGCTGGAATCGAATTTCTCCCTTGTCCGTGCGCAGTTTGCAGAAATGGTCCTTATTATAAGAGACTGATAGAGATTTATCATGACTGCTTGCACCATGGTTTGGATCCGACTTACACAGTTTGGCACCTACACGGGGAAGTTTCTGCTCAACCGGCAATGATTAGTAAACGGAGACAGTGGCTTCAAGACAGAGCCCAGGCTTCCAGTGTTGTCGGTCCTTCAGTGATCCCACCTGTGGAGATTATACAAGATGTATTTCCATACTATCCTGGATACCATGCAGATGCACCGCATAATGTCGTTGAAGAAAACGCCGATGTTCAGTTCAATGACATGGTAGATGATGATTATGCTAAGTATGAAAGGCTTCTAAAGGAGTCTCAAACCCCATTATATGAAGGGAGTGAAGAAACTGTATTAAGTGCCATATTACATGCAATGGAAATTAAAGTTGAACACGGATGGTCGGATACGAGTCTTGATAAATTGTGCAGATGGTTGCATAAGTTTTTTAAAAAACAAAATTTCCCTGTCAGTTATACGAGAATTACAAAAATCCTAAAGGATCTTTCCCTTGGATATGAAAAAATTCATGTTTGTGAGTTCAACTGTTACCTATTCAGAGGGGATGAAGATAAGTACCGTCGGACTTGTCCAGTATGTGGTGCTGAAAGATATAAGCCAGATACGGATGCCATTCCAAAAAAGGTAATCTGGTATTTCCCTGTCACTCCAAGGTTGAAACGCCTATTTATGTCTCCACACACAGCAAAGCATATGCGATGGCACAAGGAGAGGCGAGTAGATGAAAGTACCCTCCGGCACCCATCTGATGGAGAATCATGGCAACATTTTAACATGACATTTCCCGGTTTCGACGACATTAAGGGAAGAAATGTGCGGCTTGGACTGGCAACTGATGGTTTTAGTCCATTTGGAACAATGACAACCCAGCATAGTACATGGTCGGTGGTTGTGATGCCATTTAATCTACCCCCTAATATGTGTATGAGGAAGGAATATAATATGCTTGCCGTCTTGATTCCTGGCCCTAAATCTCCAGGAAAGTGCCTTAGTGTACTCATTCGTCCACTGATCGACGAGCTCAAAGATTTGTGGGAAAATGGAGTCCCTACTTTTGACAGAGTCGACAATGATGTATTCGTGATGAAGGTAGCGCTGATGTGTACGATAAGTGACTTTCCTGGTTTAGGGATGCTTGCAGGCTCAACAGTGAAAGGGTACAAGGCATGTCCAATTTGTCTACATGAGCTGACGGCGGAGCATATTTGTGGGAGAATCGTTTATGAAGGGCATCGAAAATGGCTTGACGAGAATTCACCAATGCGATCAAGTTTGGCATTTAACGGAAAGCCAGAGTGGCGAAAAAGACCAGCTCATATTGACGGGGATGAAATCTTGGAGGAAATTAGGTCACACCGTTACGCCACTCTTAGCCAGCATCCTGATTTTCATGGCCCTTATAATCCAAACAACAGACAATGTTTCACCCACGAGAGCGTTTTCTGGATCCTTCCCTATTGGTCATCTTTGTTACACAGGTACTGTTTAGATGTCATGCACATTGAAAAGAACGTGGGTGATAATATCCTTGCCACCATTCTTGCAATTGAAGGGAAGACCAAGGATGGTCCAAGGGCCCGCGAAGCGTTGGAGAAAAGGAAAATCCGCAAAAGGCAGTGGTGTTCGGAAGCTCAAAAGAGGACGGGAAAGGTTCCTCATGCACCCTTTTTAGTTGAAGAGCATCTCCGTGAAGAAGTATTAGAATGGTTTCGCGGTGTTAGGTATCCACTTGGCTATGCGGGAAGTTTGAGAAATAAGGTGAAACTATCCGAGAAAAAGTTCTATGGATTGAAGACGCATGATTGCCATGTCCTGCTTCAACGTCTTCTTCCAGTGGTTATCCGAGGATTTTTGCCAAATAACGTCGTGAAGCCATTGATAGCATTGTCAAATTGGTTTCGGAAATTATGTGCTAGGGAGTTGCAGAAGACAGATGTCCAACAGATGAAAGATGAGATAGTGATCATTCTGTGCAATTTAGAGTTGATTTTTCCTCCACATTTCTTCACCTCTATGGTTCATCTCATGGTTCACCTTCCCGAACAAGTTATGCTTACAGGCCCAGTACATTTTACATGGATGTATCCGACAGAAAGGTATACGCACTAAAAAAAATTGTTTCATTTTTTCTTTTTCAATTTACAGTTACGAAAGGTATATGCACTAATTATTTTCATCATTTTATAGGCAATTAGGTGATTATAAACAGTCAATGAGTAATACACGTTATCCGGAGGGGAGTATTGCAGAAAGATACATATCATGGGAGTCAGTGACGTACTGTAAGTCTTATTTGCAATTGGAAGATGTAGAACAACCCTATCCCCCAATATGGAATATTAGCTGCGTTTCGCAGTTAGTGCAGCCGTGTATTATGGATACTACCAACAATATCAGGTTAACAGAGCAGCAAACGGCTGAGGCTCATTGGCAAATTTTGACCGATACAGACGAGGCTCAAGAGTACATGTACACTCATTTGCAGATGTACATAGAGAAACATGGTGACGAGTATGACGAGCGTCTCATGAGGCGGAGTTTCCACCGATGGTTCTTACGATATGTACGAAAATTTTGGGACGTTTTTTTTTTTCCTAAACCCGTAATGGTATAACACTAACACCATTTTTTTTTCAGGCAACCCGTCGTCGTGATGCTGAAGACGTTAATTATAACAAGGGAATATGGTCATTGGCTCGAGGTCCGCAATTCACTCGGATTTATAAGGCGTGCTATGTGAACGGTGTCAAATATGTTTCGTTCGATAGAGATCGAAGGCTCGTGACTCAAAATAGCGGGGTGATGTTAACCACGAAAGCTGGCAGCATGTCCCAACACTTCTATGGCCATCTTGACTACGTCGTCGAGGTATGTTATCCAGACAATCTCTCGGTCGTATTGTTCAAAGTTAAATGGCACAACACCACTGACGATGAGACCGCCGAAGACATTGACACCATCAAGGTAGATCATGGTCTGATCTCAGTGGATACAAATACTAGTTACTATGAGAATTCACCATTCTGTCTTGCTGTCAAGACAAAACAAGTTTTCTACTTGGACGATCCTATGGCAGGTGGTACTTGGAAGGTGGTGCAACAAATGTCACACCGAAATGTATACAGTGCCGAAGTCCTAGCAACAGAAGGTGGAAGGCCTCCTTCAGGGAATCAAATTCCAGAGCCTTACCAAGAGGACACACTTAGTTCAATGCAATTTTACCATATTGATACATCTAATCTCCAACTCGATTTAGAAGTACACGAACAGAATGAAGAATCAAACGGTGAGGCATCGGAATATGGAGACGATGAATTTGATGACGACGAGGAAGATGAAGACAATGAATTCGATGATGACGAGGAAGATGAAGACGATGAAAGCGGGGACGACGACGAGGAAGAGTACTAGTAAATATGTTAACATGCAGTTGTAATAACAAATAATGATGATGATGATGTAAACCACGTGGTGTTGTAATTTGATATTCATGTCTAAATAATTCGATTATTAAATAATATAAAATGTAGAAAGATACATATAAGCATAAGAAAGTTCATATGGAGCGACAAGTATTGAACAAAATTCGTCGCATGATACACCTGAAGCGACGAAGATTAAAGTAAATTTCGTCGCATGATCCACCTGAAGCGACGAAGATTAAAGTAAATTTCGTCGCATGAACCACATGAAGCGACGAATTATGCTCATTTAAAGTGAAGCGACGCGGTAGCTCAAAATTCGTCGCTTCATATCTGATATACTGAGTTTCAGACTCGTCTTCCTCATTATCCCGATTTCAACCTCATTTGGGCAAATTTTTCCCGCTCTCTCTCTCTCTCTCTCATTTCCCCTAAACCGAAACCCAATCCCCAATCCCCAATCCCTAACCCCAATTCCCCTAAACCGAAACCCTAACCCCAATCCCCAATCTCTCAAACCCTAACCCCAATTCCCCAAATCAGCAATGGCACCTGGTTGTAGTGCCCAGAAGAGGAAGAAGGAGCTCGAGGCGAGGAGGGAGAGGATGGCGGCAGAAGCTCTCGCCAGAGAGGCGGCCGCGGCGGCGAAGATGGCGGCGGCGACGGCCTCGGATACGGCAAATGCAGCCATGACGGGAGCGGCGGTGGGGACCTTGGTACCGGCCCCGTCTTTGGACGAGACAGACGCGCTGGGGTTGGGCCCTGCTGGAAGCGGCGCTGGGGGAGCCGGAGCTGGCGGAAGCGGAGCTAGCGGAAGCGGAGCTGGCGCTGGCGCCACCGCTGGAGCCGGGGCTGCCGCCGTGGAAGGGCACACCGAGGCCGGTCCTCCGTTACGCATTCGGACCAAGAGGGGTCCGAAGCAGCCGGGTACGTTTATAGTAATTTGGAACCTAAATTTCTTAGGTTGTTGATTTTGAGCTTTGATTGAGTGTATGGATTGGAAGAGTTAAGAGTAAATGAATTTGTTAAATTAGCATTGCATACAAAACAAGCTTGGTTTTCAATGCACACATTCTGCATAGGCTAGATGGCTAGAAACTCTTCTGAACTTCAATTCCCTTGGTTTTTGTTTCAATAGCTAGTTAGACAGGAAGAGATTAAGCAACTGAATAAACTATGAAGAACAGTCTAAACATTATTAATATATAAGGCTTAATAAAGATGAAATTTGCTAGCTTCATGTCAATGACTGATACAAGAAGAAAGTAAAAATGACTAATAACTCTTAAGCAGACCTATCATCCACAATACACTGAATGCTAGCAAGAAGAACAAGTAGCTAGATAGGACAGATTAACTAGAGTAACTAGTCAAGAACAGATCAAACATTGTTGCTAAGACTTAAAAAGAGCGAAATTTGCTAGCTTCATGTCAATTACTAGCACAAAGAAGAAAGTAAAGATGTATTAAGAAGTCTAACCAAACTTCTGATTCATGATACACTGCATGCAGCTTCTTTATGATTTTTCTGTTGACAATTTGTCTGCAATTCTTACCAGAGCATCTGTGACCTTTTTTATAGCAGCTAGTAAGTTGTTGTTCTGCTCCTTGTTTTGCTCCCTATCCAATTGGCAGTTTTTGTTATGAGCATCAAGTTGAGCAGTCATCATTTTGCTATTTTTCTCTAGAACTCAAAAGACGAGTTCTACATTTACGAAGAGTTCATTTTTCAAGAATTACCTCATGATCTTTAACTAGAAAAGATTTTTCGTTTAATATGTATGAGTTTAGCTTATCACCAAATCCTTTGTGCATGTGCATCTGTGTTCTGCTGAACTGCAGAGTATTATTACTGAGTTGATGATTTGAGTTGAATTTAATTTTTGTTGATTATTCCTTGATGTTGAAAGCCTATATGCTCAGCCAGGCCCTGCAGTTATTCTAGCTAATGTTCTATGTGTTGTGTATATATGTATGAATATTAGGAGGAATTTTGTTAGAATACCTCAATCTTCTCCTCTAATCCGTCTCAAATCAAGTCCTGATTGTCTTGTATTGGAAATTATGATTTTGCTGTAAATACATATATGCTGAGATTGTGATGTAAATGGAGCTGAACTACCAACAAGTTCAGATCTCTTTGACTGAGACATTATCACCTTTGCTTTTAGATTTTGAAAATCCCTCCTTTTTTCACCTTCAAGGCTTCAAGCTTCAATGTTTTCCACTATATATATATATATATATATATATATATATATATATATATATATATTCATATATGTAAGTCTCCACCATTTGCCTGTTTCTTACAACAGCCCTTTGAATCTCTCGTTTTGTTTCAAACTTCCATTTTTACAAGCCTCTCCTTTTATCTTCATCAGTCTTTGATTTTCACCTCTATATATGATTGTTGAGTCTCATTCTTATTTCTCCTCTGATTCTATTTATTTCTCCTTCATTTACTCTCTCGCCTAACACCATCTATGATCTGTTCCCTTTCTTGTTTTCCCTAGGCTCCCTTTGCCTTTGTCAATCACACTCTTAAACACCTTCCTACATGTACCTGAAACTTAATTGTGGTTATAAAAGCATTGTGGTTATATTTTAGTGATTCACATTCGACATGTCCTTGTTAAAGACTGAATATACTAACCATTGAACTATATATCTTACACATTTGAACTTGATCAATGCACACCCTTTTACACTGTCCGGAATGTGGTTTTGGTTGAAATAATTGGATAAACTTCACACATTGTGATTATGTTACATGCTACAGTATGGACTAATATGGTATGTGTATGGACTTGATCGTGCTGCTGAAATTCGTCAGCATTTGGTTGAACCTAATGAACACAAATTGACATGTTAATGTTACTATTGCATATTGTTTGATTTGTGCATAATATTGGCAGAGATTGTTAATATGTCAACGGGGGAAAGAGTTGAAGTGGAGAATGAGAAGCTTGGCATCATCACGGGGACAAAGACGGCATACTTGAAGGGGCTAAACGGCGGGAAACCTCTGAAGGTTGTGTACGCGGAAGAGCATAAGGGTCCTGCAGAGTTGAAGTGGAGGACATTGATGTCCCGAGACATCGGCTGCGCCGTCCGGACCAAAGTGCCAACGCTGGCGCCGTCATATGCAGAGCTGGCTGACGAGCACAGAGATGCACTTACCCATTATATGGAGGTAAAATTTCTATTTTAGAATAATTTCGGATTTTTTTTCTCAATATTTCTAAAGTTGAAATATGATGTTCAATTTCTAATGCATTTTTGAACAATTGTTGTCTACTAGATGTGGTATGACCTCCCTGCCACCGAGACAGGCATGTGGAGATACATCGACGAGACCGCCGCCAAGATCTACAAGGACTGGAAGTACGACTGCCACACGCACTACGTCGAAGTATCAAAGGCGACGCCTTGGGAGTTCATCCACCGACCGGAGCAGTGGGAGTACCTCAAAGCCCACTTTGAGGACGACGCTTACAAGGTAAAGAATATTTATTTATAGCTACACGCTTAGTTTATTAGTTCTCCCTAATCTGATATATTAATTATATGATCAACTGTGTTTTGCAGAGGATGTGTGCCCGGAACGCGGCTAACCGGAACAAGGGCAAGGAGAAGGGGTATGCAATCAACCACCACTCCGGCACCACTCCGTACAGCTACCGGGTCGCTGCGAACGAGGAGAAAGGGCATCCTGCGCCTATACTGCAGACGGTATGCGATGTGTATCAGAAGTCGCAGAATGCGCAAGAGAAAGTGGTAAGTCACTTTGTCATCGGCTTGTGATTTATGTTTTTTTTGAATTACAATGTATCATAACCGGAGTCTCAAATTGTTTTTACTTGCAGGCAGCGGTGAAGAGGAAGATGGACGAGCTATGTGCGAGCCGAGTCAGTGATGAAGCGGGCGGCAGTCAGGTGACGGGCGGCGTTAGCGTGGCCGACCAGATGGCGATAGTGGAGAAGGAGTTGGGTGGGAAGCCGGGGACGAGGGTCCGAGGTACTTTATTTTTTCACCCAAATCTTTTGCAAGTTTCATTGTTTAGAAGCGAAATGGTTTTTGGTTTGACTTCTCTTTTACCATTGTTGCAGGGTTAGGGGGAGCGTTAAGACGCCCGCCAAAAGAAAGAGGCGGTGCACGCGTGTCCAAACAAGATGAGGAGTTGAGGACCCAACTAGCAACCGCCATCCAACAGAACACCGAGATGCAACAACGTATGAGAGAGATGGAGGGTCACCTCCAGATTTTGATGGCGGCCCAAGCCCAAGCCGTTGCGGTACCAACAACTCCAGTCCCTGACAAATCCTCATGCGCTAGTGGTTGTTTAGGTATCTCCGGTGAACACATTGAGTAGGACAATTTTTTTCAGTCTAAAATAGCTTTGTAGCTTGATGGATATTCTAGAACAATCTCGAGGATTATCGGCATCGTAATTATGTAACATATTCTAGATTTAAATAAACTTTTAAACGTTTGCTAATGTAATGTGTGTGTGTAATGTTGGATGTGTGGTGTATGTGATTTGAATGCAGGTTTTTTGTTATTTGATCGAACCTGGAATGAGTGCAAAACTGACCAGAAACATTTTGTTTTGAATCTGTAACTCAGAACGAAGCGACGAATATTGAACCATATTTGTCGCATCACAACTGAAGCGACAAGCAAACTTCGTCGCTTCCATGTTGTATTCCAACATTTTCTTCTGTGAAACGTCAGACGAAGCGACGCATTCTGAAACAAATTTCGTCGCCTCAAACAGTCAAGCGACAGACAATATTCGTCGCTGGAAAATATACGACGAAGTGTTTGTAGTCGTCGCTTCGAAATGAACGACGAAGTTTGAAGTCGTCGCTTCGAACTGAACGACGAAGTTTGAAGTCGTCGCTTCGAATTGAGCGACGAATTTCGGGGTCGTCGTTTGATATTCTGAGGCGACGATATTTTGTACATTATTCGTCGCCTCACAATCGAAACGACGACTGTGAAGCGACGACAGTGAAGCGACGAGTTTCGTCGGCACATATCCGAGGCGACGACTTTTTAGTCCAGGCGACGACCAAAAGTCGTCGCTTCAATCGCGCCCTGCAGTAGTGCCGGGTAGCAGTAAAATCCTGTAAAGTGCCACCAAATATCATCGGGGCTTTCACATCGGCATCGATGTAAAAATATTCTGAAGCCCTAACCCTAAGAGTCACAGAATCATCCCACAAGGGCGAGACCACCAGCCCGGCCAACCCGATCAAAGTGTTTGATATGAGTAAGGCTGATCGATCCCGGAAGGGATTTGTTATGCCTCTCGGCACACTTGGTTTCACTGAGAGAACTAAACTTCGAAGATCTTTCTGAACCAGAAGTTTGAGTGCATGACAAGTGAAAATTACGTAAACTAAAATAAATTGACGAACTACTTGTATCATGTCTCTTGTTAATTGAAATAGTAGTTCGTCAATTTAATTTTAGTTAACTTAATTTTCCTTATCGACAAATTATATAACAGAAAACATGCATTATTTTAAAGAAAAAAAATTGAATGTAAAAAAAAAACTATCACGAAATGAATCATAATTTTTTTTTTAATATAGATAGTATTCTTCAAAAATTAAATTGCTAGTGTATATTTGTTAATAATACGAAATAAATAAAAAATGACCAAAATACCCCTCACGTGCATGTCACATGACTCGAAATTGGATGGAAAAAGTTAGATTTAATAGAGGGGTACAAATCGGTAGTTTTTAACAACTTGAGGAGACAAATTTTCGCAATTACAAGTTGAGGATATAAATTGACAATTTGAGCCAAGTTCAGCGTGTATTTTGACAATTTTGCCTATTATTTATGCACCCATTTTGTTATCTATTTCTTCCATTAATCTATATCTATACTATTATTAAAGAAACAGGGCTTGTAACATAATATTCAAAAAAAAAAAAACTATCGCCTCTTGCTCTGTTAGGGTTTCGCCGCAACCCGTCTGCCAAGCTAGAGATTGCGACAAAATCTTCAAAACTAAACCATGGATTTAGATCTATTGAGTTTGAATAGCATGCAGGGGCATCTGTGGAGATGATACTGCCAAAAAAGCGTTGAAGGATCTCCTTGCACAAAATTGTCCTCAAGTTGTGTTTCTATGCCAGACGAAAATCAGTTGTGGGCGAGATTTCTTGCGACTGAAGCATTCGCTAGGTTTTCCCGGGGCGGAGATGGTGCTCAGCGCAGGGAGGTCAGGCGGACTAGGTTTGTTCTGGTCAGATGATGTGAACATCCGAATCACATTTACATCGGCGCACCATATCGATGTGGAAATTGTGAACGAACCGGTAATCGCTTCATGGTGTCTTACCAGTTTCTATGGCTATGCAGCGACGGGCGAACGGGATAAGTCATGGCAGCTTCTCCGTGATCTGGCGGATATGAACTAGCTGCCATGGCTCGTCATTGGGGATTTTAATGAAATTCTAAATAGCAGTGAGAAGATCGATGGAGCGTCAAGGCCAGAGAGGCAGATGCGAGGATTCCGGGACGCATTAGGACTTAATCGATCTCGGTTATAAGGTGCCATGGCTACATGGGGAAATTTGAAAACCTTATTACGATTAGACAAAGAGGTATGCACCATGTCTTGGTTCAATATATTGTTTCATGCTAAACAATTCCATCTTCAAACGTCGGACAACGTTCATGAACCTCTGCTGTTGAAGGCAAGCACTGCACCTCTTAGCGCTCGCCCCAAGATACATCGATTTTAGTTTGAGGAGTTCTTCCTGCAACATAAGGATTGCAATACGTTGGTGAAAGAGACTTGGCAGTAAGAAGATCAAGGTGCCCCCATGTTTAAAGTGGTTACAAAGTTACAGAAAGTTCATGTTCGGCTTGATAACTGGCAAAGAGAAGTCTTTCCGGGACGCCAGGTGAAGATGATGGCGATACGAAACAGGTTGGACGAGTTGATGGGATGTCATATCACCACCGAAGGGCAGGCAAAGAAAACAAAATTGTTCGGCAGTTTTGCAGAACTTGCTTCACCAGGAATAAATTATTTGGAGGCAACGATCTAAGGTACGATGGTTGAAAGAGCATGATCGTAATACTAGCTATTTCCACCAACAAGCTAATGTTACTAAATAAATGAATTCTCTTAAGGGTTCGTATGATACATATGGAATTTGGCATGAAGATGTTCAGGGTATGGAGAAAGTAGTAACAGACTACTTTGGAAAAATGTTTGAAGCTTCAGAGATTGATACGGAAGCACTCAATCAAACTCTAGAGGCTATTGAACCATGTGTGTTGGAGGAGATGAATAGGAAGCTGTGTAGTGAGTATTCAATTGAGGAAATTAAACTGGTTCTTTTTCAAATGTATCCGACGAAGGCACCAGGCCCCGATGGAATGCCCGTGCTATTTTTTCAATAGTATTGGGAATTAATTGGAGATGAGGTAGTGATAGCGGTCCAGAATTTTTTGCATACGGGTCAGATTCTGAAGCAGATAAACTACACCCATGTCTGCTTAATTCTCATAGTTGCGCAGCTAGAGAATTTGGCGGACTTGCGTCCTATTTTTTTGTGTAATGTGATCTAAAAGATTTGCTCCAAAGCTTTAGCTAATCGGCTTAAGGTAATTCTCCTGCCACTATTTCTCCCTGGCAGGGGTTATATGTCTTTGAAACTTGATCTCAGTAAAGCCTATAACCGCATGAAGTAGTTCTTTTTGGAACGTGTGATGCTTCAGTTTGGCTTCATCCCCCAATAGATTTAGGTTGTCATGTAATGTATTACCACGGTTCGCTATTCTTTTTTTATCAGGGAAAAAGTTCGAGTTTACCTGACACCGGCTCGCCGGCTGAGGCAAGGGGATCCTCTGTCTCCATATTTATTCTTACTAGGACTTGAAGGCTTCTCAGCTCAACTAAGTAAAAGGATGTAGACATGTGAGTTACCTAGTATTACAATTTGTGATGGAGCTCCACCAGTGAATCATCTTTTATTTGCTTATGATAGTATGCTTTATGTGGAGGCCTCATTAGCAACTAGTAGTGTACGGTGAAGGAGGTAATTGATGTTTAAAGCAGAGTTTTTGGTCAGCGAGCAAACTTTGATAAGAGTTTAATGGTCTTTAGTGAAAGTGTGGATGCGGAGACGAGTTTGGTTATCTCGGACTTATTGGGCGTGCAGGTTGTGGACTTACATGAGAAATATCTGGGATTACCAACTTATGTGGGAAGGAAAAAATCAGCGATCTTCCAATACATTAAGGAACGTTTGGAGACCAAATTGGCTGCATGGCAAGGTAAATTACTCAGTGGTGTTGGGAAAAATATTTTAATCAGTGTAGTGGCACAGGTTCTTCCAAGTTATGCGATGAGTGTATTCAGACTTACAAAAAACTTTTATGATGATCTGGAGCAATTGTGTGCAAGATTCTGGTGGGGTAGTACGTTGGATAAAAAGAAAATACATTGGAAGAGATGGAATGTTCTTTGTAATCTGAAAGAAATTGGTGGCTTGGGATTTCGTAGTCTGTCAAACTTTAACCTGGCAATGTTGTCAAAGCAAACTTGGAGGGTACTCTGTAATCCTTTCTCATTGATTGCATCTATTTTTTAAGGCAAAGTACTATCAAGAATGTTCTTTTTGGGAAGCACCAGACGCTACCTCTCCTTCCTATTCATGGAGAAGTATTTTCGGAGCTAGAGAGTTACTTAATGAAAACATTTACTGGCAAGTTGGGGATGGACCGCAGATACAGACTTTTGTTGATAATTGGATTTCAGGATCAGTAATGGAGTGACCTGAGATGGTGGCACCTACCACATATTCTATTTCCAGAGTATGTGACCTGCTATGTGCACTACTACAAAAAACTCAATACACAACGGTGAATCACCGTTGTGTGAGTTATTCTGGTGGGGTAGTACGTTGGATAAAAAGAAAATACATTGGAAGAGATGGAATGTTCTTTGTAATCTGAAAGAAATTGGTGGCTTGGGATTTCGTAGTCTGTCAAACTTTAACCTGGCAATGTTGTCAAAGCAAACTTGGAGGGTACTCTGTAATCCTTTCTCATTGATTGCATCTATTTTTTAAGGCAAAGTACTATCAAGAATGTTCTTTTTGGGAAGCACCAGACGCTACCTCTCCTTCCTATTCATGGAGAAGTATTTTCGGAGCTAGAGAGTTACTTAATGAAAACATTTACTGGCAAGTTGGGGATGGACCGCAGATACAGACTTTTGTTGATAATTGGATTTCAGGATCAGTAATGGAGTGACCTGAGATGGTGGCACCTACCACATATTCTATTTCCAGAGTATGTGACCTGCTATGTGCACTACTACAAAAAACTCAATACACAACGGTGAATCACCGTTGTGTGAGTTATTCTGGTGGGGTAGTACGTTGGATAAAAAGAAAATACATTGGAAGAGATGGAATGTTCTTTGTAATCTGAAAGAAATTGGTGGCTTGGGATTTCGTAGTCTGTCAAACTTTAACCTGGCAATGTTGTCAAAGCAAACTTGGAGGGTACTCTGTAATCCTTTCTCATTGATTGCATCTATTTTTTAAGGCAAAGTACTATCAAGAATGTTCTTTTTGGGAAGCACCAGACGCTACCTCTCCTTCCTATTCATGGAGAAGTATTTTCGGAGCTAGAGAGTTACTTAATGAAAACATTTACTGGCAAGTTGGGGATGGACCGCAGATACAGACTTTTGTTGATAATTGGATTTCAGGATCAGTAATGGAGTGACCTGAGATGGTGGCACCTACCACATATTCTATTTCCAGAGTATGTGACCTGCTATGTGCACTACTACAAAAAACTCAATACACAACGGTGAATCACCGTTGTGTGAGTTCGGATTTTCCGTTGTATATTTCGAGCTTGTGTGATGAAACGTCCGACAAGTCATTTTTAGTTTCTGTTGTACAACTTATATGCCATGTCATGGCTGGCTTTGCATTCGCTGCACTGACATGTCTAGTTCATACAACAAAATATACATACTCTTATGTTGTGTGAGTCTTAAACATACAACAGAATATTGCAATTTTATTCAGTTGTCTCATTCGCACGATTTCATTTCCTACTTATTTAGTTGTCTGATTCAGACAACTGATTTCGTTTCATATTTATTGAGTTGTATGATTCGCACGACTGATTTGAGTATCTAGCTATCTTGTTGTATAATGTTGTATCACACAATAGACTTAAGCTTTTGGTCATATGAAATTTGTTGTCTGAGCTTCAATGATACAACTGATTTAACACAAAAGCATGTAAATTGTTGTACAAAACCTGCACCATTACCGCAAAAAAATTGATTGAAACCATTGCATATAAATTAAGATTCAATACATTTCATTCAAGTGACCACTGTACCTACATTCCTAGCTATGATTAAAAGATGCACACCCTCTACCACATACACAAGTTCAAAAGCTACTAGCAATCTTGCTGAATAGTGCATTCATAACTTTAGGAATCAACCCTGTCTGGCAACCATCTGCAGAGATAGTTCCCATCGTATATGTCTTTCCGGAGCCTGTCTGTAGCATATGTACATGTAGGTTGTTAAATAAAGGAGAGTACATAGAGAATGCAACATTTTATGTGTGATAGAGAAAAACCAGTAGTCTGCTGCATCCAGCTTTCTCATCTTGAACTTCCATGCGGGACAGAGAAGCTTTGAGAATGAGATCAATACTCATACTAGCCCTTATTACCAATCTAGCAGAAGCTGTGTTCTTGTAGCTACATGCAGCGAGATGAGATATCAGAAACTTCAACCAAAAGAGGTATGCTATGAGAAAAGCAATAAATTTTCATCTATAAATCAATAAACAAAATAGGAACAAAACTAAGAGGGCAGTTACAGCTTCCCCAATGGAAAAAATAATGATACTCTGCTCTACATCCAACAATCACAATTCACAAACCTATCAGCCCTTATGTGCAGAGGAACTTGCTAGCAGTTGGTAAGGATTTATATCATTTCACATTGATCTTTGATTCCAAAGAGAAGAGCAAGTATGTGTATATAATTTTATTCTCAAAACAAACAGAATAAAACTTAAAAAGATTTCACTTTGACTTGATATCAATATGGCAATAACTAGTTGCTAGAGTCTTGAATGTCATTTGCTTGCACTATTGCACCATTATATTAATACAAATGCCCAGAGAAAACGAAACATAATAATATGTACCTATATGATAATATACCACAACCAGACACTTAAGCAATGGAAAAGCTTTTGATACACAGAAGAAATAAATAGAGAATTCACTACCGCACCACAACCACATAGCAGCAAAAACAATTTGCAGAGCTATTATAGTCTCCATGACCCACAGAAATTTGATTCCACACATCACCCTTATAGCAGGAACTACCAGTAGCTATTTTTTTTATGTTGGCGTTTGTATCTGCCACAGATTTAAAGAAGACTATGAAAATATCCAGTAAGAAGCATTGAGAGAGCACAACTGAGGTAAAATATACCTTTAATGCAACAACATCATCAGGGTTACAGTTTACATATGCTTTATATACTTGAGCAAAACCACCTTGACCTGCATATATAACCCATGATCTGGTATTTTGTACGACCTGTGAGTAGAAAGATAAGGGGAATCAATAAATATCATGCTGCATCCATAATGTAACGATAATAATATTAATAAATATAAAATATTTTAAAATAAAAATATATAGTATATATAATCATATATACTAGGAAAGCAGAAAAGTTATCAATTTATTTAGTAAAACTGTATATCTTTTGGCTCCCAGGACCCTAGCTAATTTGATAAGGATATGGCAGTATTGAAGTTGGTACTACGTCTAATTCTTGGATTAAAGGGGGAAACTGAAATTTTTCATTCAGTTTGAATAAATGTTTAGTTTAAGTTTTGTTTGCAGTAAGTATTAGAAAATATTCAAAATAATACTAAGAGTACCAAGGTTTGACACTTTTCCTTGTGGACTGATAAAGAAAGCTCTTTATTTAAATAAATGGATGTGAAAATTTAAATCGCACACTGTCTTGAATACTAACATAAAAATAAGCACAGAAGAGCAAATAAAAATAAAAATTACTGTTTATAAAGCCAAGAGTTTCATATCCAGCATAGAATCAGTTGCATGCATATATTTTTGACGCCTAACATACCCTGCACCACTTCTTAACAAACCACTGCACTTGCGTCATAATGAAAATGTACTTATATATCATAAACTGAAAACTTGCCAAAAACTAAAAAGTAAACAATATGATATATAGTTCACCTATCTCAATAGTCTTGTTCCTTGATGAGTTCTTCAGAGAAGACAATGCCACTTTTCCTCAGTAAGCTTTATTAGTGGAATGATTTCCCTGACACAAGAGAAAAGGCAAATATGAGAAGCTAACTCATATTCAGACTATGCTCTATAAAATAGTATTACAGTGATGAATATCTCACATCAGATTTCATAAGTCGAGGAGTAATTTTCTTTAATAGGGCTGTGATTGTGGAACTGGACCACAGATTGATGTGGCTGCCAAACTGAATGGATCGACCGTTGTCAACCTGCAACACAAAAACACAAATTGGTCATTTTTCTTCATATTTACATGTTGCAGCTGTATAAATCTCCAACCAAAACTTCAAAGATAGAAGACATAAAAATGCTTTGTAATTTCACAAAAGTCACTGAATTATACATATAATAAAGTAAGGGAATATAAAATGTCTGTAAAGCAACAAAAGAGCAGTGGAAAGAAGCAACAAACAATCGGACAACCAATACTTAAGGTCTTAAGTTGGATAAGGGAAACAAAGAAGTTTGGTACCTGGTGAAAAGACATCCTCTGAAGAAATGAGCTGTATGCTGTCTTCACCATCTCAGCAGGCTTAGCATTCCTAGCGCGCACGACAGTAACATCATATAAGCATTGTGAACAACTAGAAAGCTCTATCTATAATTTATCCCCCAAATGGAGGCACGAATACAAAATACAAGAATTTAGAGAGGGACCTTTGAATACCGATCTGATAAACCTTTTTGGCATTGGACACATCCCCTTTGGATTCGAGAAAGGAGGCATACCCAACATAAAGCCTAGACTGGGCAGCACATATCTCCTTATCCACCAATTCCAGCACAAATCTGCATTTGGGAGTTGAACAACATATTAGTGAAATGATATCCACATGAACAACTTCAAGTTTCAAGGCATCACAGCCTTAACAGGAAGCCTTATAATGTTTAATTCCAAACTAAATTAGGGTAGGATGTATAGCCAATCAAATAATGCTAAATACTGAAAAGGAAAATATGAAGAAATCCCTTGTCTGTCAATTGTCAATTTACCTGAAGAAATCCCTCCACAGCAATTCAAACATTAACCAGTTTGTTCCGCTGCCACCATCATCCGGGTTTGAGGATGCAGAAACAGATCTATCAAACACAATATTAATTTGCGAGTGAGAAGAACATTCTAATACAGAGTTTAGGAGCTATAATGTGATTCCAAAGAAGAAGAAAAAAAGCTCACCTGCTAGCAGTTTTCTTTAGCTCATCAAACATACTGCGGGGAGAGAGGCATCCCATGGCCAGTCATGGTGAAATTTTGCATGAAACGTTTGCCTCAATAGTCTTCCAAACTCTTCACCTTCTCTCTAAACCCCCCAAAGTTGGTCGGCATATCCTCCACCTTAAATGGCAAGTCGTCCACATGATACAAAATACTCCCCCAGAAGTACTTGACCTCCACATTCTCCTCCTTCATCGCCGACTCAATCTTCTCCTCGGATTTCACCTCATCATGACTCACCTCCCTGTTTTGCCACCTCAACAAGGACAGTCTCGGGCTTCCCGATACGGACGACGAGGTCGGACCCACGGGACTGGAGATTTCTGCGGAGGTCGGAGACGGACTCGACGAGGAACTGGGCCCGGTATGGGCCGGTCTTGTCGAACCCGGAGGAGGACTTGCCGAAGTCTCGGGGGTCGAAGCAGAAGACGGGGAGGACGGAGATGGACTCGTTGTTGGCGGAGTTGAGAGGCTCATTGTCGTGGACGCGGAGGTCGTTGCGGAACAAGACGATGGAGGCGCGGTGGAGGGCGGCGCCGTTGTTGGGGTCGAGGGGGCGGCGGGGGTTGAGGGTGAGGGGGGATTGGAGGGGGTTGGCGGAGAAGTTGGAGTTGAAGGAGAGCTTTGAGGGGGTGGGTGGGGGTGGCGGTGGCGGTGGCGGAGAGGGAGAGGGAGAGGAAGAGGTGGAAGAGGGAGGAGGCTTGGATTGGGATTTTGGTGGAGGAGGTGAAGAGGGCTGTGGTTTTGGGTTGGTGGAAGAAGGCTTTGAAATGGGGGTTTTGAAATCGAACAGAGAATCGAGAAAGAGAGGAAGAGAGAATCGAATTTAGGGCTTCAGATCAAGTTTAGGACTTACCGTTTTCGAGTGTAAGCCAAATCGAGTCGGACGAGAGAGATCGAAGGTTTAAGACGAGAAAGCTGGGTTTGTAAGAGAGAGCTGTGGGTTTTGGGGAGAGTAATAGAGCTGTGGGTTTTGGGGAGAGAGAGAACTGATAGTTGAATTGAATGTGTTTTAAAAATTTGCCCAACTGTCTGACACAACAGAAAATAAAATTAATGTGTCTTTGGCTCTAATGTTTTGGTAAATGAGAGAAATTTGCCGCACGCTTAAAATTTAGAAAGTTTGACATGGCGATAGGTTTAATCTTCATACAACTGAAAACTTTTAAACTGCTGTACCAATTTCTTTTTCTTTACACTAGATATTTCATAGGTGTGTTCTTGTAGAACCTTCAGAACAATTGCACAACAAAAAAGAAAATAGTTGTTGTGAGAATTGTAACACATGTATGTTTCAAAACCAAAAAACTATGGAGGCAAATTTCCCGCTTTGAGAAATGCTACCCCCAAGCCATTGGAGCCAAAATGAATATGGGGGAATGACAAACAAAACAAGTCATACAACAAAACTACAAAATTCTGTTGTACAAGTATTTTTCACCTTGCACTTGGTGACACCTAATGCAGGATGTGACATTATCATACAACACAAAACAAAAACTTTGTTGTCTGTCCATCTAAACCTTGCACAAATTTGAGTTTCAGTGTCGGAGGGAATTCTGCCGCCAAGATTTTCATCCTACATACAACAGAAAATGTGTGTCAGAGTTGTGTGACAAAATCTGGAAAAACTTTTTTCAGAATATGGAAAATGTGTACCCTCATACAACACAGATTATTCACTTTAAGTTGTGTGAAACAGTTTAGTCATTCATACAACATGTGACTTCCAAAGTGTTGTCTGATCTGTGTTGTGTATTGAGTTTTTTGTAATAGTGGTGGGAATGGAGAGTGGAATATTGCAAAAGTGAAGAGATGTTTTTCGGTACCATATGCTGATATGATACTAAGTATTCCTCTCTGCACAAGACTAGAGCGAGATCGTCTATGTTGGAAGTTAGCCTATGATGGAAAGTTTTCGGTGAGAACAGCTTATAGGTATGTTTTTATTAACTCTCCTAGTTATCACCCTATCTTTCCAACTATTGGTAAAAAAATTTGGAAAACTTTGTGGGGAACTAATATTCTGAATAAGGCAAAAATACATTGCTGGAGGGTTTGTCTTGATATTTTACCATCATTAGGGAGTTTAATGTCAAAAAGGGTGGTTGTGGAGGACACCCATTGTGTGTTATGTGATTCTTTGGGGGAGTTGACTTTACACCTGAGTCGAGATTGTGTGTTTATTAAAGAGGTTATTCAGTCACACCCTGTTCTTAGCGATGTTTGTTATCGGTGGAGTAGTATGCACGCCACCTCTGTGGAATGACTTTGTCATTGTGCTAGTGACCTCAGTTTGATACAGTATGGGGAACTTTTTTTTTATCCTTTGGTCAGTTTGAAAGGAAAGAAATGAGAGAGTCTGAATTTATGGTGGCACTGGATGTTAGTACACAGCTTACTGTTCATCTGAATGAATTCAGAGTTCAAAATTTGGTGGTCCCTAAACAGGTATTGGGGAGGGGATTAGTGACATGAAAAGCTCAATCTCTGGGAATATGCAAGATTAATGTTGATGGAGCGTACTATCAACTTAGTCGAAAGGGTGGTTGGAGTTTTTTATCCGAGACCACTCTGGGAGGATGCTGGCAGGAGGTGCAGGACCTGCATCGAGTCTGGTGTCGACAGAACATGCCGAGCTGGTTGCATGTTGTATGGCGATTGTTTTTGCAGAAAGACATGGTTTCGCTCCAGCAATCCTGGAAACCGATGCTTCAGAAGTGAAGCGCCAATTGGATGTGACAACGGCTCCTAATACATCGAGATTGGGACAGATATATGATGATTTAAAAGTACAGATTCAGAGCCACGGTACTTGGATGGTGTCTCACACTCGTCGTCAGGGCAATCGGGCTGCGCATTGTCTAGCAGCACATGCTTGTTCTTTGGACATGGATGAGTTTTATTTCTCTATGCTCACTTTTCTTGAAGCTGCTATTACAGCAGAATATTGTACCGTGTAATATTGGTTCCCATTAATAATAATAAAAAAATAGGGCTTGTTAGCCAAATATTTTTTTTTACTTTTATATCTTTGAAATATTAAATAACTTTATGAATGTATCTAATTGTTACGGATAAGAACGTAAAAGTCATGAATAATTTTTCTCTTATTTTTCAGAAATTAACTCTCCACTTTTAGACAGTTAACTACCCACTTCTCCACACAGTTCTCCACACAAAATTTCTAGTTATTATTTAACAGAACAAGCTTTTAAATTTCAACCAAAACAGATTTTTTTTTACCTTTTTACCCTTAAAATATTAAGAAACTTTCAATAACTTTTTATATATGAGGACAAATACATCAAATTACATAAAAACAAAAATTTAAATAAATGAAAATAGAAAATAGATAAAAATCATATCTACAACTCTCAAATAGTTTTTCCCACTATTTTTTCTCTCTCAACCCACTTTTCTCTAAAGTTTGTCAAACTACTCTATTCAAGTTTGAATAAAAAAGTAGAATAGTTTATCTAGTGTTTCTGTGACTACAAATTTGAATATTATAAGTAACATGAAATATCTTTGATGTATACTATTATTAAACTAAATAGGCTTTGTCAACCAAAACAATTTTTTTTTTTTTACCTTTTTACCTTCGAAATATTAAGATAACTTTTTATATCTAAGGACAAATAAATCAAAGTACATAAAATAAAATATTTAAATAAATAAAAAATATATATATAAAATTTCTATCTACAACTCTCATATAGTTTTTCCCACTATTTTCTCTCCCTCGGCCACTGTTTCTGCCTAAACCCGGGGGTCTAGTAGATACTTGATGAATCCAACTGTCTCCTGCAATCCTGCTCACTAAGGAGAATACCGGGCCGGCCGGCCTTCACCTCTCCGATGCTTAAGTTAGTATAGTTGGAATGTATATAACTGAGGCACGTATGTAAGCGGGGAGAGAGACGAGTTACCTCATAAAGAAGGTAGCCGGGGCTCATATATAGGTGGTTGGGGGTAAGGACTGGCCTTACTCTTCGATGTGGGACTGATTCCCTTCTGCTTATACTTTCTGAAGCCCTCTTAGGCAGGCTGGCGCCCCCGGCCCCTGGGTTCCTGGAGGCAGGATAGAGTGCCAGGCCCCGAGGCCGGGTGCTGATGATCCGGTCCCGACCCTTGGGCCGGGCCCTGGTGCGCTTGCCGCGGGTCTGTGGGCCTACTGTAGCCTCTCTGCGGCTACTGTCAACAAGTCCCCCAAGTTCCCGGTCAAGTGCAATCTTGAATGGGGACTTAAATCTGTCTTGCTCTTGTCCCGCAGACCCGCGGGGTTACCAATCTACCGGTGCCCAGTCCCCCAAGTCCGCGTTAAAGATTGGGCGTGACTGAGGTGAGTACCTGTTACCGATGGGAAGCAATAGTTTATAAGCACACTTGCAATATAAGCAGCAATATGACTAAGTGTGGTGTTATGAGCATGGAGCCAAGATAATAATGATGATGTTATGATGTCATGATGCCATGCAACAGACGTGTGCATGGAATGATAATGAGGCGTTGAAATCCGCCATGCAAGAGATTTATGCACGGGATGATAATGAGGCGTTGAAATCCGCCATGCAAGGAATGTGCACGGAATTTCGGCCGGGCACTCTGCCCTATCGGTACGAAGCGGAGCTTCACTAGGCTTCAACTGGCCGATCTGCCGAAACGGGATTCACTGAGCCTCTACCGGGCTATCGTTTCCCATTGCTAGGCTGCAGGGAGATTACCCTGGTGTTGCGGCCTGTTTGAAGCACCGGTGAACACTTGCTAGTTCTTCTCAGCTTATATTGAATAAGCGTTGAGGTAAGGGGGTGGCATTGAGGTGACAAAGCTCGCCATGTAGCCCCATGTTTGATCGCCTTTCAATGCGATGCAGGGTTTTTATCCTGCTGGACAAGCGTGCATGGGTTAGATGCAGACTCGCCCGGGTGTATAAAGCCCGCCGGTCGAATATTTTCGACCGGTGTCAGCCATGGTATTGGGCGGAACTCGACCGTTGGCGGACATCATGCCATCTCCGGACGAGTCCCCCAGTGAAGTGCCATGGGCCAGGTGCATTATTTTCCTGGTAGGGGGACGACGTTGAGGTGACAAAGCTCGCCCTGCATCCCCCTGTTGCCGCAGCTAGTGCGATGCAGGGTTTTTATCCTGCTGGACAAGCGTACATGGGTTAGATGTAAACTCACCCGGGTGTATAAAGCCCAAGCCGGTCGAATGTTCTCATGACCGGGGTCAGCCATGGTACTGGGCGGAACTCGACCGTTGGCGGACATCATGCCATCTCTGGACGAGTCCCCCAGTGAAGTGCCATGGTGCCGGGTGGAGCCTATTCCCGGAATGTGTTCTGGAGCCGGTTGAATGCGTCGAAACCGGTGAGCGGAACTCGACCGGGCGTCTTGCCATATCGAGACGAGTTCCCCCAAAAGAGATGCGACTGGACAGACCTCGACCGTTGTTCGGACGCCATTGCATATCCGGACGAGGTCTCCAGTAATATACGATGAAGAAGCCATGCAGCCGGTTGAATGATCATAACTGCGAACTGCCATGGTGCCGGGCGGAGCTCGACCGGGCGGCCAGCCGTATTGAGCCGAGGCTTCATACCCGGATGGGTGCTCTCCAAGCGGTTGGATGATCATAACCGCGAGAGAGGTCTTCGAGAAATGCAGCGAAGATTGCCATGCAGCCGGTTGAATAATCATAACCGCGAACTGCCATGGTGCCGGGCGGAGCTCGACCGGGCGGCCAGCCGTATTGAGCCGAGGCTTCATACCCGGATGGGTGCTCTCCAAGCGGTTGGATGATCATAACCGCGAGAGAGGTCTTCGAGAAATGCAGCGAAGATTGCCATGCAGCCGGTTGAATAATCATAACCGCGAACTGCCATGGTGCCGGGCGGAGCTCGACCGGGCGGCCAGCCGTATTGAACCGAGGCTTCATACCCGGAGCCCGAAACCACTCTCTCCATGGACGGGGAAGATCTCCTCAACCAGTTGATGGAGAAGGCCGAGATCGTCTCGCGGACGTCAGTGGAGGACGGATCCGGTCGGCTTGTGACCCATGCGGAGCGGAGGGCCATGGATGTTGATGAGGACGCCTATGTCCTGAAGCGGGTGAAGACCCATCACTCTACAGGCCTGCTGGCGCCTGGAAAGGGCAAGAGCACCGGGGGGGCCTTAAAGATTCCCGGTGGAGCAAACAGGATTCCCAACCGCCCGGTGTCTGTGCCGCGCGTGGCTCGCGCTCCCCCCGCAAGCGCACGATCTTCTTCTACGGAGGGCCGGGGAGAAAAACGGAAGGTTGGAGACGTTCCTTCCTCCGCGCTGGTGACGCTGACCGGTGAGTCGGTACGGGAGAATCTGGCCAAACGGTTCAGGAATACCAGCGGCGCGCAGACCATCGCTGCCGGGGAGAATGCCGCTGCTGCTGCTCGGCAGAGTAGTCCAGCGCCTGCGGATGCATCAAGGGGAAGCCCGAGTGGTGCAATCGCGCAGCAGGTGGCGGCGGACCTGGCCGGGCTTGGTCTGGATAGGCCCGGGGTTGCTGGAGTCCTGGCGGGCGGGAAACGTCCAAAATGCAAGGAATCCGTCCTTCGGGTAAGTACCGCATGGTACCACTATACTGCTTGACTAACCTTGCCTTGCTTTGCTGTTTGACCAACTCTTCGGTGTTGCGCAGTTGCTGTACAGTCTGTACGAACCGGACACGAGCGAGGGGCTGTCGGAGCTGCAGAGACAGATAACTGCTCTATCCGAATCCCGGCAGCGCCTGGAGGTGGAGAAGTCTCGCTTGGCCCGGGAGAAGGCCAGATCGGAGGAGAAGGCCAAGAGGCTGGAGGAGCAGAACCGGATCCTGGATAAGGAGAGGGCCGAGCTGGAGTCCAAGGTGGACGAGCTCCAAGTGGGAGCTGCTGCTCTGCACGCAGGCTCTGCTGCTCCGGCCGGGGAAGATGACCCGGAACTCTTCGAGCGGGTCGCTCTCAAATACCGGGAGAGCGATCAGTTCCTAGAGTTTCTGGTGAAGGCCAGGGAGGAAGGCATCTCAGATGCGTACACGGAATGGGCGGGGAAGGGATGGTTAGATACTTCCCTGATGTCGACTGCTGCCGAAGGAGATATCCATGAGCAGTCGGACATCCATCAGGAGGCGGTGGAGGAGCGGCCGGGTGAAGTGATTCGCTCGGACTTGGACTTTTTTACCACTGGTGCCGAGTCTGCCCGGGCTGATGACCATACCGGAACTGATGTCGACGACGAGGGTACTGCAGGAGAGGCTGGCGGATTGCCTGCCGAAGGCGCAGTCGTAGGTCCTTAGGATTTTCTTGCCCTTTTCCTTGTAATGTTTCCGGATCGGCTACTGCTTGTATACTTGCCTGAATATGAATATAATGGAACTGGCAGAGCCGGTGAAATTTTCTCAAAAGTAGTTTGCATATATACTTGTTTTTACAACGGTTAGACCGTGAACTATGCCAAACTAACCGCTCAGACTAGCGGGTTTTACCAAGACTGGTCATTCTCCCGGTCGGGGTCTGTTCCTCTTTTCCCCACGTACCGCTGGAGCTGGCCGTTATCAATCAAAACCTGCACCGCTTGCCTGAGGGCGTGGCACTTGCTGGTTCGATGAGTAGCCTCATCATGGTAGGAGCAGTACTTGCCCGTCTGCGCCGTTGTAAGTTTCCCCTTTGGGAACCTTCTCGGGGGCGGTGGAGGAATGACACTCCCGTTCTCAAGTAGGATATCCTCGTAGGATGTGGTGAGAGCGGTGAAGACTTCTTGGTTGATCGGGGGTGCTGGCATGATTGCCAGGGGGCGCTCTTGGCGAAACGGCGCTGGCTTGTGCTCATTCTGAGGCTTATCAGAATAGGACCTCTGCTGCCGCTGTGGCCAGTTTCTGTTATTGGCGTTCCGGCTGGGCCGAGCGGTGCGGTTATCGGTCCGCTGATTGGGCTTGGCTTCCTGGGCGGGTAGGGGGTTCTCTTCCCGGGGATGGTCCTCCTGCTCCTCATCTCGGTTCCTCTTCAGGAGGTGGTGCCCATAGGTCTCATGATCGGCCTGAGCATGCCGGATGGCCATAGCCATCAACTCGTCGTACCCCTGCGGGAGTTCTACCCGGACGGCGTAGGAAAATTTGCCCGCTCGGAGCCCTTGCTTAAATGCCATCTCGGCGATGCCCTTGTCCAGGTTCCGAACTCCGGCCGTAGCCGTCTGCCAGCAGTTGACAAAGGTTCTCAGCTCCTCTCCGGGGGCTTGCCTGCAATTGAAGAGGATGGTCGACGTCCGGGCTCCCTCGACTCGGAGGATGAAGCGGCTCACAAACCGGTCGGCCAACTGCTCGAACGCTTCAATCGAGTTTGCCGGAAGCTCGTAAAACCAGCTGAGTGCTTCTCCGGACAGGGTCTCCTGGAAGATGTTGCAGCAAACTGCATCGGAGTATCCCTTGGCGCAGGTTTGGGACCGGAAGCTGTCCAGATGCTGGTATGGGCAGCCGGATCCTGAGTAGGTGAGCTTGAGGGACTTCTGGTTGCCAGACCTTCCCGACTCTATGACCCGGTGAGAAAAGGGGCCCATACGTTCATTAAACCGAGCGCCCTCCATTGGCCGCGCAACCCTTCTCTCGTTAGCCTCCATCTGGGCCTTCAAGCTTGACACGGTGTCGGCCAGCATCTGCAGTGCTCGCGCGGTTGGCGTCTCAGCTCCATCTACTGACGAGGCGTCGGGCTGGCGAGAGGTCGTCGCGCTCTTTGGCGGGCCTGTACCCAATGGCGGCTTCTGCTGCACGGGGTCACCGGACCGACCGCCCGAAGATTGCCCTCCATCGGTGTGCTGAGGTGGAACTGGCGGGATTGCCGCCTGTGCCTCGGCCATGGCGCCACTGCGCTGCTGCCCCCTCTCCAGGGCGGCCACCAGCGCAGTATTCACTGCCTCCATCTCCTCGTACCGAGCGTTGGACCTAGCTCTGTCCCTATCGCTCTCCTCTTTCAGACGACTGACCTCTGCGGCCATCGCCCGTAGCTCTCCCGCCATACCGCTATGGCCGGGGCTGTACGTGGGGTCCCGGCCCGGGCTCTCCGGGCTCTCGGATCGATCGCTTGAATCATCCGAGAACGTCAAGGCGAAGCCCCGCCGCTCTGGGCTGTCTTCTTCCTCTGCCAGGCCTTTACCTCGCGGGCTGTCGCGATGGGGATCCGGCACGCCGGATGGTCCCCCGTAGCTTCCTACCTCCTGACCGTCGCTTCGGTCGAGGCGCGGCTCCCTCACAACGGCTGGGGTGGAGGTGAGCGCCTGCACTATTGCAGGGTTTCCCTCCTCGGTGGTTCCTTTCTCTTGATTCATCTCCGATCTCTTTCTCAACGGTGTTGCTTACACGACTTTTCGTTCAAGCTTCCCACAGACGGCGCCAATTGTTTCTGCCTAAACCCGGGGGTCTAGTAGATACTTGATGAATCCAACTGTCTCCTGCAATCCTGCTCACTAAGGAGAATACCGGGCGGGCCGGCCTTTACCTCTCCGATGCCTAAGTTAGTATAGTTGGAATGTATATAACTGAGGCACGTATGTAAGCGGGGAGAGAGACGAGTTACCTCATAAAGAAGGTAGCTGGGGCCCATATATAGGTGGTTGGGGGTAAGGACTGGCCTTACTCTTCGATGTGGGACTGATTCCCTTCTGCTTATACTTTCTGAAGCCCTCTTAGGCAGGCTGGCGCCCCCGGCCCCTGGGTTCCTGGAGGCAGGATAGAGTGCCAGGCCCCGAGGCCGGGTGCTGATGATCCGGTCCCGACCCTTGGGCCGGGCCCTGGTGCGCTTGCCGCGGGTCTGTGGGCCTGCTGTAGCCTCTCTACGGCTACTGTCAACAGCCACTTTTCTCTCACGTTCGTCAAACTGTTCAATTCACTTCAAATTTAAATAAAAAAGTAAAACAGTTTATAGAGTGTTTCTGTAACTATAAATTTCTATTTTTCACACCCATAGGGTGTGTTTGTGGCTAGTTACTAATGTATTATATGTTATTTGTTTATGTATTTGATCAGTTATTATTTTACAATTTTATTAGGTCTTAAAAGATATTCAGAAATTATCTTATATATTTAGTGATGTTATTACTAAAATTCACAGTCCAAGAAGGGACTGAAAAAATATTATTTAATTGAAAGTATTAATTTATTAAACATGCATTTATCAAGATTTTAGTTCTTAGCTAGTTGAGGGGTAATATTGTATGTTTGTATTAATTTGGAGTTTATTATCCTTATGAAAAATTCTTTTGTACATTGAACTTTCAAGGAAAATATTTATGACAAATTCTTAGGTAGGACAAACTTACCGGCCAGCTACGTGGTATGCCTGACCAATCATAAAATTATATAAGTTCATTACCATTGTGTTTGAAAACCATTCTAAAATTATATAGTTTTAGAAATCATCTAAATAAGCATCCTTATGGGTCAGACTTGTTTTAAGCAGATGCTTATTTAGATGATTTCTAAAACTATAAAACTGCATGCGCTCCCTGATCTGTGCCCAAGCGATTAGGTGTTTGGTCGATTCTCACAGGTCGCCAACCGCGTTAGAACATCCAGTACAATTGAGGACATAATTAATTTAGAAGCTAAACATGACTCTAACTTCATAAAATTCATTGTTCAAGACACAATAGTTAACAAGAACGCATGAGACAGAAAATAAAATTGGATATGTTTTTATTCTTATCTGTATAGAATACATTAGGTGAGATTCAACATGTCACCTATTCTAACTCAGATAATCCCCAACCCCTTCTCAAACATTTTCTTACTTCTCTCCCTCACCACTTATTCTAGTCTTTCTCCCCATCTCGAGTCTTGGTTTATTCGTGAGCTATGCCCACGTCAACTGAAACATCATTGGCAGAAAAGTCAATTTCATAGTTTGTAACTAACCTCATCAAATAGTCATAAGGAGGTGGCAGCGCTTGGCCACACTTAGTGCGCTTCTTCTTAAGTAAATCTCTGTCTTCAACACTGACAGTTGCTTTCTCCTTCAGTTTCTCTGAAGCTCCAGTTGAAGGTGTATAACCTTTGCCTGTGGCGGCGATGATAAATGGTTCAGCTTGTTGTAAGAGCCAGTCTATTGTCTTACCATTGTCATTGTGACCAAGATCTTCACTGAGTTGAGCCAAACGAGCAACACATGGCTTTGGTAAGCTGATACCGCATTTACCAACCTTTTTGTGGCCATCTGTTGCTGATGCTTGGCCATTGAAGACTTGGCTGCTGCTGCTGCTGGAGGCATTGGTTGAGAAGTTTGCCATTGTTCCCATTGCTGCTGGAGAGCTCTTGAGTTTTCTTGAGGTTGATGGCGGGGGTTTTATACTAAAATATGTGAATGCATATTCGACCAATTTGTAATTGTCATGGCAAAAAATTGTTGTTTTGTTCAAATATGTATTGAAATGTTAAATGCTCCATTTTTATTGCCAATGATAGCTTATGCACCTTTACTAAAATGAAATAAAATTTAATTCTTACCTTAAAACTTTGTCTAGTTTTCGAGCCATATTCATGAACGTGGTTTTACGTAAAATTACAGGAGAAAAGGAAATGACAGAATCAGTTTAGCCTGTTTTTGGTACAAATTAGCACGATTATATATGTTAGTTTTTACTCTTAGGCTTTGTAAGTATAAAACTGGACGTGTATAATACGGAAAAAAACCGTATGTGTTTTAGGATATTCCATGTGTGTGCGCCTTGGTCTATACAAAATAGGAATAGGAATCATAGTTCCATGTAGTATTAGACTTACTATTCCGCATAGTCCTAGGTTTTCGAATTGCAGGACAAAAAGAAATGACAGAATCAGCTTGCCTTTTTTGGTACAAATTAGCACGATTATATATGTTAGTTTTTACTTTTAAACTTTGTAAGCATAAAACTGGACGTGTATAATACGGGAAAAGACCGTATGTGTTTTAAGATGTTCCACATGTGTACGTGTGCCTTGGTCTCTACAAAATAGGAATAGGAACCATAGTTCCGTGTAGTATTAGGCTTACTATTACGCATAGTCATAGGTTTCCTACTACATATTTTGTAATTCTCTATAAATAGAGACACCTATTAATGAATGAAGATAATATCATTCCATCTCTCTCTCTCTCTATTATTATTTTTCTCCTTAAACACGTTATCATGCACTTTAACTCTCAAAGATTGAGTGTTTTTTAGGCCCTTAGTTTTGCTTTTTCGATTCAAGAAAACATCAACCTCCGGCATTCAAGTAGTACAGATGGTTTTTCAAAGTTCATATATTTTATATCTGTTGTTTTTCTTGTAGAAACCTGACCCAAATATTTGGACATCAGTAGTGATCTTCACTACTTTAAATGAGGACACATATTGTGATAACGGTATCTTCACAATTGAGCATCGATTTTAAGACCATAATGCATCTTGGTTTATCAACCTCAAATCTTGAATCTTACATTCATCCTCCTCTCTTATCGTTAGATGACTGAAGAACTTACTCATCTCGTGAGACCGTATGTCCCAGGGCAAGGAGTACCATAGATGAGTTTCTGATGTGGAACAAGCCTTTATTGCAAAGGAGCTCACCACAACTATTTTTCCAGACCTAAAGGCTATAACACCCACTGCACAAGTTATTGTTGTATGCTCTTATGTTCCTTAGACGCCATATTGATCGCACGTTGAAGATGCAGTACATGTGAAAGACCGATCCCCAAGAGTTGTGGGATGCGCTCAAAGAACACTTCAACAAAGGTCACACAACTCTGTTTTCTAGAGTCGTTAGCTAAGTCGGATGAAATCCGCTTACTTAATTACAAATTGATCAAAGAGTTTAATCGAGATATGTTAAATCTCCAGGCAAAAACTCAGCTACTGTGGTACCATCAATAGTGACGATGACATGATACAGAATACCTTATCCACTTTTCCCTACTGCACCCCGAATTCTCGCCAATTAATACAGCCTAGAGTATGGGAAAAAGAATTTCACTATTTTTCCTACGCTCATTACTATGCTTTAAAATGTTGAGCAGCACGATGAAATTCTCCTGAATAACAATTTAAGGCATGCCAGAACAAGGAACGTTCCCGATATTAATTTTCAATCAAGCTCGTGGTGGAAACAACCCTAGATCGAGAGGGAATACACGTGTCACACCACCGACACGAGGGAGAAACCCTCCCCATGACAACAGCGCAAGGAGGAACAACAACGTCCCTAAAGAATGTGCCAATATCTGGAGGCGAGATGGTGGTGGCACAGCCGCGAAGGGTGGCCGGCCATCACAGGTTCGAAATCCACCTACCAAGCGTACTCGGACCAATGAACAATGTTTCAAATATGGGTCGACAGATCACTGGTCTAAAGACTCTGATGCTAGTAAGCAAGTTGTCAACGCTTATAAAAGATACAAGGACTCATTGGAGACTAACCTTGTAGAGGATGACGAGAAAGACAATGAGAATGTCAATCTCACAGCTACGGATTTTAGTTACAAGCAGTTACATGCTTCAAGCTTAGACGATCCTGATTTTGACGTCGTAATGTCACTATATTTCAATATATGGAATGGCATCATTGCCTTAGTTATTTTGACTTTCGATACTAAGTCTTAATACTTTATTGGGTCGAATAAAACCTCGATGTGATCATTGGCTTATGCATCAGAGATGCATATATGGTTCGAATGTTCCTCGACTATATATCATAATGTCTTAAGTACATTCATGACGAAAACATAAAGGCGTAAAGCGTTGATCGTGTAACGGATGAAGATGTCGGTGTTGTCCCCTTCACAGTTCCTCCTCTCTTCCTCGGAAGACTTGATGCATATTTTTATCTTGTATGATCAACGTGTGTTCTACAATTGATGACGAATTTGACCATAGTCGATTCATAACTAGACTCATCCAATTTAGTGTGATGTTCATGTCAGGGAGAAAATAAGGAATCTAGCCTCAGCTAGCGCTTTTAAATATGCCTCGCACTACCAGCCCTCCACTCGCTAGACAAGTTCCTAAATTGGACTTACCAAACGGTTTTGATTTTGGCTCTACTTCTCTACGTCGTCGACTAGCGGATTGACCATCATCAATTGATTTTGATCGTTAAACGACGCTATTATCTAGTTTTTGCCGTCCTCTAGGACATTGAACACGCCACCTCACCTACATTCGGGGGTGACACGCCAACTTCTCTTTCTTAGAGAGTTCGGCACGCCACTATTGCTCCATTGCAAGTCAATGTCAAGCCATCGTTTCCCTCACTGCACTCTTGGAATTTTTAACTCAGTATAATTCCTACAAAATTCTCTAACGTACTTGAGAAAATCTCTTCTTCTATGTATAAATCACGTAGAGCTTGAGTGCTTGGCCGATTATGAGACTACTCACACGATTTTTAAGGAGTCGGACGACTATTCTTGAATTAGTGTCATCACATGTAATTTCTATTATCCAAACAACACTATAATGTCACAAATGCTCTCTACGCATTGAGAAGCAATCGAACCTTGCTAAAGTTTTAAAGAACATTAGCGCCAATGATTTTCACGTGTGAGAATGAAAGAATTCTTATGTATTTCCTCTAATGACTGTGGACGTAAACGCATCTTAGAGATGCTACCAAGTCAATCTAGTGGTTTATATCTCATTATGATTAGGGCTATTGAACCCCCTACGTTCTTGCCAATAAGGAAATTTGGGACAGCGACTCGTATAGGTTTTGGCATGATCGTTTGGTCCTCCCGGTAGATTCATGATGATTTGAATTCTTAGAAATTTCACCTGGACATCCGTTCTTTCAATCTTCAAATAACAAATTTTGGCCGAATTGTGTCCTAGGGACATGGTCGTGACGCCACAAAGGGGACTGGCGCCACCTTAGTGCCGAGCATTGCACCAAGGCTCGACCACGGCTTCCTCAAGCTCAAGCCGACGTCACCAATAGTTGAGGTGACGTCTCGTCCTCCCTAATGCTTCTTTAGCCAAATTAGGAGCGAGACCCTCTTATGCTAAAGATACATAAGAAAATATCTCATTCTTACATTGAATCCAAATGGGATTATGTGAATTGATTCAACCAACTGGCAGACACATTAAATGTTTTATGATGTTGGTTGACATGTAGACACGCTGGTCACGTGTTACACCATCATCCATTACTTATGCTGCTTATGCTAAGATGATCAAAGCACCTAGTTCAGGTTAAAAATCCGTATGAGCGATGATTTGAAGCATATTATATGAGATTTATGATAGGCATCATATCCATATACAAACCAAATTAGTCTCATGGAAAACGACTACATTAATAGTCTTGATTTTGGAAAGGCGCACCAGTACTTTCGTTAGGGTTATGCAAAATTTGCATGCAGCGTTACTTATTCGCCTATGCCCACCATCACAAGGTGAATGTGAAATACTCGAGCTCCAGAATATAGCAGATTTAATGCCTAACTCATTCACCGATATTGGGAAAGTGACGAGATCATATAAACCTGTTGCAAACATGCCTGTAAGGATTAATGTTCTATCAAGAGAAAATAGCGCTACACAAAGAGAATTGGACATTGCACTGCCGCCATGTATGGTGGCACGGTGACGCCATAAAAGTGGCTACATGACATCACAGGCTGTGGCTCCTCAAGGGAATGAGGGAGGTCCATAAGTTCGATAACTACTCGCTAAAGAAGAAAGCGAGTTTGGCGCAACTTGATCCATAGATCAATGATACTCAAATTTGTCTCATGAGATAATTCTGGATTATGATCAATGGGGGACGCCTCAATCAATCCTTAAAGAATATAGAGATCTCTACAAATTATACTAGTGTACATGAGGATGTGAAATAATGAGTCTAATATCGAACTATATTTCGTTGAAAATAACGACGTAGTAAATTGGCTTAATGAAAAGAAGAGATCCAGTTTAAACAAAGAGATAGGTCTTTGGGAAGGTGACACCAACACCACAAATGTAAACCCTATCAAATATGTCTTTGTTAGAAAGCATAGTGAGAAAAAGACTTTACACTCGCCTTATGGCGCAAGCTCTCTCACAAAACGCCATGGTATCGACTACGATGAGATATGTTCACGTAATGGATGTCGTTGCACTCCACTATTTTGTCAGTTTCGTAGTTTATGAAAAACTGACCATGCAACATATGAATGTGGTCATAACTTATCTCTAGGGAATCTAAACTAAAAGATATACATGGAGGACCTTAATGGACTTCATCTCGAATCAAGTGGCTCTAGACCACAGAGCGCGTTTGCATAAGGAATTGAAACGCTCACTTTGTGACTACTTGATTGGGAATGGATATAATGAATTATGCACTTGCGTGTTTATTCCGGATTTACATAGACTCGTGATGGAATTAAGAGATCTCACTATGTATTAAAAATCTGAAGTTAAAAATGAAAAAGGTCTTAGGAAGACACAGTCGCGAAGGAACTCGACGACTGTACCGACGGTGCTTATCCATCAATCGGCATAAACACTCTAACAGATTAATTGAGGCCTACAAATACTCTAATGATCAGTCGCTGTCTTTACTCTATGAAGAGAGATCAGTTTCATCTTATGAAAGATGATAAAGAAGTCTTGGAGTGGAAATTCCCTAGATGAGCACAATGGCGAATTATTGTACTTAACACTATACATAAAACTCGACCTCCCATTTGCTGTGAAGCTACGTATAACTCTTCGCCCACGCAATGCCAATGATGTGGCATAAAAGCATTATTTGAAAAGGTATGAAAGAATTGGGCTTATTCAATCCCAAAAGCGAAATCAGAAAATTTGTCCATTGGTCATGTTTGACGGAATCTACAGAACAGCTCACTCAATGAAAAATGGTAAAGTTGGTGCAATTGGAAAGGTCTATGTGTCATTTTTCTAGAGACACCAACCATTTGATCATATCTATCATATTGAGTGGGTTATGGCTATTCTAACAAAGTAGGACGATCTGTCTGAAAACTACACATCAGTCGACTTCTACAGAGCTTTGCGATGGGACGAACTAGATTATGAATCATATATGGTTAGGAAAGATACGGTTGTTTAGTTTCCATATCATCTTACGATTCGTCCATATCTTATTCCCATGTAAAGTTATGACTGTTTAAGTGCACGAAAATCATGATGCGCGTGAAAGCAGCCTTCTCCTCAAAATCAAAGTGAAATTGATCAAACTTGAAGACATATGGCAAGATTTACTCAATCATTGCCTAATGCCACATTTGAAATACATGTCAAAGCATTGATATGCTATATTTTTCTAAGCCCCCATGATTAAGGTAAGAATCAGGGGGAGGTGCATATATCTGAAAGAGTAGCACATTACATGTCACTTTCAAATGTGAAGGCTGCGTTGTACTCTTTTTGTCCTTCGACTAAAGTTATTTTTCACCCATGAGGTTTTTGTTACTTGGCAATGTTTTTAACAAGACAATATCGTGTGACCATTTATGTTTAAATAGTGTCTTTTTTGATAAATGTAATAATCAAAAGGAGATGTAGACATCAGGGGTAGCCTCTGTCACAACTTAGTGTGTTGCGCTCTTTTCTTTCAGTTAGTTAAATGTTTTAGCGAGACAACACTGCAAGCATCATCGATAGACGCGCGACACAAAGGGGAGTGTTTTAGGATATTCCACATGTGTACCTTGGTCTATACAGTATAGGAATAGGAACCAGAGTTCCATCTAGTGTTAGGTTTACTATTCTGCCTAGTCATACGTTTTCTACTACATACTTTATAATCCTCTATAAATAGTCATACGTTTTCTTCTACATACTTTGTAATCCTCTGTAAATAAAGACACCTAAAAATGATCTAATTCCATCTCTCTCTATTATTACTTTTCTCCTTAAATAGTCTGTGTAATCTTTCGAGATTTCATGCAATAATTTTTTTTTACTTTTTGAATCAACAGCCATGTAATAGTTACTTCATCAAAAAATACAATAAAGTATTTTTAATTAACTAGTAAAAAAAAATTATTTAAAAATAAATATTCATTTTTGTTCTATTATATATATATATATAATACGAATAAGAAATGTAAAAAGATCGTGTATAAAAGTCCTCTTTGAAAAATACGAAATACATAATTTTTAATGTCAAAAATACGTATAATTTTCCCCTTTTTTTCATATAAAATACAAATTACACAGCTGTCAAACAAGAGAATGAAAATAACTTGGTCTAAGTTGTAGATTTCCTTTTATTCTCTAACAATGCATTGGGCCAATTTTCTTTACAGAAATTGGATTCGGTTAATAATGCAAACTTATGACTTAGGCCGCACGTGAGGGAGCTTAGGCCAAAAGACATAACCTATATTAAAAAATGGACAAATAATGTATACATTATAAGTGAGTGAATGATCACACTCAATGATATTAGTGCTAGTTAAAACGCTGCATCTAAAAGGTGGTTAAACTGAGCGCAATAACAGTACAATGGTGGGTTACATGTCATGTTTACGCTATTTAGCATATTTGGAATCAATTTCGGAAACCCTACATTGGAAATCTCCTGATGGTTATATGAAGCTTACCAGATGAGACCAGTTGATCGCCTACGGCCTACCACTCAGGGAACTAGCTAAAGGAGACCTGCATTTCTCTGCAAAATAGAGCCAACTAAGAGTTTATCCATTGGTAGGAAAAATTAACAAAGCCAACATAAAAGAGTCCATAGCCTGTTCTGACACTGTAAATTGATGCAAGTACCATAGTTCAACAATACAGAAAAATTCTCAAGACCTTGGATACAGAAAGGTGAGATAAATGAACAAAACCAAAAATGAACACAAGGCATTCTGATGCCAGATATTACCATTCTTACAATACAAGTGTACACTAGCATCATTTGCTTCAAGTACATCAGCCGGATGATAGCAGATAATTAAACCTCAGTCAACTGCAGGTTTATTAGCATAGATTTCTCTTGCTTCAATTAAATCAGCAAGATAACGTTTAGATAAAACTTCCACTTGCTCAGGAAAGGACTTCAGCGCATGCTGACCAATATGTTTGACCATTTGATACCATCGCTTTTGGCAAACATCTCCAGGCCTATGCTCAAGCAAATCATCCCAATCAACATCTTCAATACAGCAAGCATCCAAGTTATTGAGAGCATCAAGCAGCCGATAGTCATCAATATCAGCCCATAGCTTTTGGCTTACTAACGGTGATGTTAATTGGTTATACCACTTCATGCTGCAAACAGCATTGGTTCTTGTCCCCAACGTTTCACTGATTGCCTCCCAGCAAATATTATCTCGCAGCATGCCGTGCTTGGTTTTCTTTTCTTCGAAAACCTTCATACGCAGATCCTTGTTCACTAAATCAAATAAAGTCTCGTACTCCTCCTGGGACCACTGTCCTTTCTTCTGATTTGGTAGTTTTATTCGGCGCCATGCATCTTTGACATGAATTCTATGTTTACCAAGCTTGTCGCCCAAAGTTCTCCAATCAGCTCCCTTATCTTTATGGAACTTTCTTACCTCTTGATACTCTTCCGAGGTCCATTTACGTTTCTCGGCTCGTTCGAACAAAATATGGGCTCTATAATATACACTTTTAAATGGTCTCCATGGTAAGGCTGCTCCAATATCCTTCCAACAAGTTTTCAATTCTGGGTGGTTTTTGACATCAGGGTGGGACTTAGAACGCAGAACCATGTTGAGGCCATCATCGCCTAAAGCATGTTCCTCTATGTATCTTAAAACAGCCTCTTTCACAATCTTATCTTCTTCTTCTGAAAACCGTTTACCTCTTACAAGCTCTTCATGCTCATCACTTGGACCATCAGACAGTGAGAAGACCTCCACATCATCAGCAAAACTTACTCTTTTTGATGCTTTTTTAGGTGCTGAATCTTCAGATCTGCCGGGAGTCCCAATGCCACTTTTGGCTCTTAAGCTGCCATTACTTGACCTGGCCTTTTTCTTGTCTTCATTGCAATCCTCCACAATACCATGTTTCTGTGACTTGGACTTCTTTTTTGTACTATTATCTACATTAACGGCATCTAATTTTCTGTTACAAACAGTGCCCGTATCATTAGCCACAGACTCCTGTAATTCAGTTCCTGAGTTCTTTCCGCGGTTTCTCTTCTGCTTCTTCCTCTCCTCGAGCGTTAAATCACTCTTATCATCAATATGCCCTTCTAAATGTTGACTTGCCACTCCAGCCTCCATTCCATCATTTACGATATTCTGCTCCAATTCACACCCCATGTTTTTCCTCTTCTTTTTCTTCTCTTTCTTCTCTTTCTTTCCTCCCTTGTTGGCTATTTTTGCAACATCTCCATATTCCATTGTCATACCAATTTTTCCATCCTCAAGGATTTTCTTTCTCTTCTTTATATGACCTGTGGAGTCAACCTTCTCCATGGTTTTCCCAACTTTCTTCCCATCATTTATGAGCTCCTTCATATTCTCTATAACCATCTCATCTCCTTCCTGTTCCCTCTTCCTTTTCTTTTTCTTATTGGCTCTTTCTCCACTACTCATATGATTTCCACCACTCTTGTCATAATTCGGCTCCTCAACTTCCTTGCCCATTTTATCCCCACCGACTTCAGGCACAGAGAAGTTTCTTTCAAGTTCATCCTTGTTTGCTTTCTCCTTCCCTTTCTTCTTGTGCTTTTTCTCCTCTTTTCCAGATTCGACCTCCAAAGATGTCCTCTCCTTCCTTCCCATATTATATTAGTTTTGCTCAATCTAGAACCAAAATTAAAAAATTAAATACATGACCATCGAGTAGTTGAACTTGAAAACATAAAGTCAGCATCTCGTGAAACAACAAAATAATACTAGAAGTGGTGCCCATGCCCAGCCTTTGGTGATTATATTAGGGATGGTGATGATGCTGTAATGGTGATGTATTTTAGGCAAAGAATCAAAACTACAACCGACATTGCAATATAGAGACTTAGTACTATTCAAAGATAGTAATTGTTCTTGCAAATGATGTACATAAGATAGAAGGTGTAGATTGTACAAAATTCCACTCAGAAGTGAGAAAAACATGATTCATAATGTTTAGATTAAAAACTTAAATTTAATGGTCTACCTCAATTTCTCTATTTCTCAAAGGGGATCCTATATCAACCGCGAAAATCCAAAGCTTTTCCTTTAGGACTCAATCCTGTACTGAGAAAATCCAAATTCACGAAAGGGAAAAAAAAATAAAAAATTATGAGATTCTCCCAAGATTTGCCCCAAAAAGAAGCCAAATTTACACAGCCCATAACACAAATCCTCATCCAACGAAATGAAAACTGAAAAAAGAAACCCTAACATATTAAAAATCCTTCTCAAGAAACCCTACTCAACAATAGTCTTCTCAACAATTTCTTTTACATTTCCCTACATTTTGTATAATGAACTTTTGAAATCTGTCAAACTTACACTGTTATAGATCTAGATTTGTCCCGTTGTCCCGGTGGGTCTAACCCTTCTAATTGTGTTCTAACATTCATATAATCCTATCTCTAACACTCGTAATTGAGTTTGAAGATGTTAGATTTGAGCACAGCTTATAGTTTTATACAGACAGACAAGAAAATAGCAGAATGAAAAAAGAAACTAATCATTTCATTTTAGAACTCTAGGCTACCATTCTGGGATTGAATCATCTTCTAAAGTCAATATCTAGCATAAGAGCATGATTTCCATTGGAGTTAGAAAGCAAAATGGGCATGTAGCTTAGAGAGCAAGCACACTGAACGTTCAATACCCCCTAACGAGATTTATAAAGGAACCCGAACAATTTAGCTATTTAGCTATGCCTGTCTCTTCATATTATATGACTTACCCCTTTTTAAAACGGAAAATGTCAAAACTGGATACATGAACAGGATTTACATAGACTTCTCATATCATGTAAGAAAAAGACAAACAAAAACAATCCATAATGACAGTGAAACTGAATGCATTGCAATATCTAATAGAGCTACATCTATCTAATTTGAAGCATCACAACAGTATGATACAAAGTTAATAAAAATATAGAACTACCACATATTTTTTTTCTTATTTAATCCTACACAATAGATTATTAGAGTTCAAGTTATTTTTATTTTACAATCCCAGACAAGCTATATCTTAGGTAGAGTAATTGAATCAAGAGCTCAGGATATCATATTTCTATGAGATTTGGAATTCCCCAGCAACTCTCTTTTGCTCAGTGAGGTCTTAGAGACCACGTGGGCAACAGTCACAACTTGAGTAATTCTAATCCAAATTCAAATACATTACACCAATAAAAGAATGCACACATACCATTAATACTCAATACCAGAAGCAAACCGTCATTTGTTCAAAGATACCTTTCGAGCCAAAATTACCAAAACTAGAGGCCTAACAAATGATAATGCATTCCGAATGACTCGGAGCGATTTAAAACTGTGAATTGATTTTTTCAAATATAGAAAAACATTACAGGATTTCAGATTCATTTGAATCGAAAGACATTCATTGTTTTTTACAAGGCTTACAGATTCACAGACTGGATTTCCAAATTCCCAATTGCATAGCTCTAATCGATTCTCAACAATCCCTAAACAAAAATAGAAATTCCTAATCCGATTTCTAGCGCTTACAACAACAATCCTAACAATAATCCAACCACAAGTAACAAAATTCTCAATCTTTTCCAAAAAAAAAAAATAAGAAATTAAACTGCAACTAATAAAGAAACAGACACTATCCTGCAATCAAGTGAAGCTCTAGCTTAACCCCACACAGTCCTAACCCAAATCTGTCAGACTAACACTGTTATAAAGCTTGAATTGTAGGTGACTCGGGTTATTAAAGACGTACATGTGTTCACCAATGTTGCATGGACACGGGCACGGACACGGCAACACGATGCGACACAACGACACAGAAAACCTAAAAAACTTAAGTCCCGACACGGCTTGGACACGGCAAATAATTTATAATTTAATATTTTAATAAATATATAAAACATAAATTTAAAGAGGATAATTAAACCTTAACATTATTATATAAATATTTTTATAATTATTTAGATAAAATTATATTTTCTCTCTCTTAACTACCATATATGTTTTGATTTCCAGTCCTTATCCCCATTTTTCCTTCGTCTATCACTCTTACCTCTCCTTCCCTTCTCATTTGTTCGTTTATCTTCATGCCTACGAATCACCGATCAAACCTTTGTTTCAAAGAGAAACAGATCAGGCTTTTGTTTTAAGGAGAATACAGATCAAGCCGATAAGTTTCTTCTCCAATTCAAACTTCATCGGCGATCTCAACCGTCAACCCAACACTCCGTTGGCGGAGGAACAAGCCGTAGGCGGAGGGAGAGATGAACGCGTATGAGGCTCTGAGGATGCGCGATGCGTGAGCGGAGAAAGAGATCGAGGCACAGGCACAAGCGCACAGTTGAGAAACACATATGCGTCTGAGACTCTGAGGATGCACGATGCTTGGCGGAGAAGGAGATCGAGGCGCATAGCTAATTGCGCAATGCGGCTTGAGGCGTATCTGATTTAGGTTCTTATTTTTTTTAAAAATTGTTGACATGGCGTGTCGAATAATGAGGTGGCGTGTCGGTCAAAGTATCTGAAAAGTCAACATTGGCCGACATGCCACATGGCTTGTCCGACACCTTAATTTGGCGTGTCGTGTCGTATCGCCGTGTCCGAGCATGTCGGACACTCCAACACAGTCGGCTTAGGCGTGTCCGTGCGTCATAGGTGTCCACATATACATGCTACACTGAATATTACCGGTCCGGGTGGATCTAACACTTCTCATTGTGTTCCAACATTTCCATAATATTTCTATAATCCTATCAACACTCTTAATTGAGTTTGAAGATGTTACATTTGAGCAGAGCTTATTGTTAGTACCGACAAACAAGAAATAGCAGAATGTCAAAAGAAACCAGCCATTTCACTTTTAGAGCTCTAGGCTACAATTCTGGGATTGAATCATCTTCTAAAGTAAATATCTAGCATAAGAGCATGAATTCTATTGGAGTTGGAAAGCAAAATGGGAGTTAAGGTTAGAGAACATGTACACTTAACTTCCAATACCCATTACTAGATTTATAAACGAACCTAACCAATTTGGCTATTTAGCTATGCCTGAAACGTGTCACTTCTTATAATATACAACAGCAATTCTAAAACTTGATTCATGAACAGGATTTTCAAAGACTTGTCATATAATATAAGAAAAAGATGAACAAAAACAGTTAATAAACAGTGAAATTGAACACTTTGCCATCTCTAATAGAGCTACATCTATCCAGTTTGAAGCATCACAACAGTATGATACAAAGCTAATAAAAAACACAAGTACGCCAGATTTGTTCTTATTTAATTCTACACTATCGATTATCAGAGTTCAGATACTATCTAGATTTTTATTTTTTACTAAGCAGTCCCAGCTATTTCCTAGATATATTAATAGAATCTAGAGGTATGGAACACCAATATGAGATTATGAATTCCCTCACAGCTCTCCTTTCCGCAATGAGGTATTCAAGACCACGTGCCCAACAGTCACAACTCGAATGATTCAAATCCAAACACACGACCCCAACAAGAGTGTGCACACAGCATTAATACTCAATACCGAAAGCAAACCATCATTTGTTCAAAGATACCTTTTGAGGCAAAATTACCAACTGTCTAAGCCTTAAATGAAAACACCTTCTGAACCACTCGGATCGATTCATAATGGTTAAATGATTTTCCAAATGTAGATAAACATACAGAATTTCAGATTCATTTAAAAATTAAAATGAATTCATTGTTTTTCATCAGTCTTACATCGTCACGAACTGGATTCTCAAAATTCCCAATTGCATAGCTGTAATCGATTATCACCACTCCCTAAACCAAAATTGAAATTCCTAATCCGATTTCTAGCGCTTACATCATTTTCAAAACAACACAGGTCCTAACAATAATCCAATATCCACATGTAACAAAATTCTCAGACTTCTTCAAAAAATCAAAATCAAAACTGTGACTAATAAAGAAATAAACACTAACCTCCAATCAAGTGAAGCTCTAGCTTGACCCAAAGCCCTCCTTCCTTCTTCTTCTACTGTCAATTAGGGCTTCGGTGAGTTTCGGTGAGAGAGACGAAGTGACTGAGCGGAGAGCTAAACGAGGAAAAAACTATTTATAGTTTTAGCACCACAAATTCTAACAGGCCTGGACTTTACAAATACTTTGGGCCTTTAATTCTGGGCCCAATGTAAAAAGCGTGACCCACCTTTCAACGGTTTCTCTGAAGTAGAAGAAAGTTCTCGAACGTCATCACACTCGTCCTTCTCCAACTTAATAAAACCCAACACGGCAAAACCCTAAAAGCTGTGAGCCTCTTCTTATCCACACCCCCCTCTTCAGTTTCTTCTACTACTCTCTCTGCTCTCTCTCTCTGAAGCTTTGGAAATGGCGTCCGCCAACGCTCTCACCTCTGCTTCCATTCTCTGCTCTCCCAGACAGGTACGAGCTCATTGGATTGGATTGCTCTGTAGTATGTGAAAATTTCAAATTGCTAGCATTTCATGGTTTAGTCTCTGTAGCTTATAATTACTTTGGTGTCCCTGAGATTGGTGATGGGTTTGAGATAATTGGTGGTTTGGTTTTTTTGAATTGCGTTAGTTCATGGAAAGTGTGTGTGTTTAGTTTTGTGGGTTTGTTGGGGCAATTGTTGACAAACGGTGTGTTGATGTTTTGCAGAGCTTGAGTAGGAAGGTGAGTCAGCAGCAGAACAGCAGGGTGAATTACAGGCAGTCTAGGGGAAGGTTTGCGGTGAGAGCCGCTGCGAAAGACATTGCCTTTGACCAGGACTCGAGGCGTGCTATGCAGGCCGGCATTGACAAGCTAGCTGATGCTGTTGGGCTTACTCTTGGTCCCAGAGGTAGCCTCTCATTTACTTTGTCGAATTTGGTGTTCTTTTAGGTTGTACTTGTATTCTGTGAGGGTGTTTTAGATGTCTAAATGTGGTTTTGATTTGTGTGTTTTTGTGTTTCGGTAGGGAGGAATGTTGTGTTGGATGAGTACGGTAGCCCCAAAGTGGTGAATGATGGAGTTACAATTGCGAGGGCAATTGAGCTACCTGATGCTATGGAAAATGCTGGTGCAGCTCTCATCAGGGAGGTGGGTTACCTTCATCCTTATTAGTATTATCCTATGTTAGTGATATGTTTGCTTATCCTGTTGCTTTGTTCAAATTGGTGGAACTAGGTTGCTAGTAAGACCAATGATTCTGCTGGTGACGGCACAACAACCGCATCCATTCTTGCACGGGAGATAATCAAGCTTGGGCTTTTGAGTGTCACCTCTGGTGCAAATCCCGTTTCAATAAAGAAGGGGATTGATAAAACTGTAATGGCGTTGGTGGATGAACTAGAGAACAAGTCTAGGCCTGTTAAGGGTCGTGATGATATTAAAGGTACTTTGCTGTAATGATTACTTTGGTATCTTAGTAGGTGTAGTTTTTCACTTGAGCTTTCACAGTCTTAAATTAATTGTTTTATTTCTTGCAGCCGTTGCATCCATTTCTGCTGGAAATGATGAGCAAATTGGAACAATGATTGCTGATGCTATAGACAAGGTTGGACCTGATGGTGTTCTGTCCATTGAGTCATCATCCTCATTTGAGACTACCGTTGAGGTGGAAGAAGGAATGGAGGTGTGTTTGCTTTACTAGTCTCAGTTGCATTTCGTATACATTTGTCTTCCACATTGTATATGATTAAATGATTACTTTCTGATGTTGATTGTTGTGTCTTGCAGATTGACAGAGGGTATATCTCCCCTCAATTTGTTACAAACCTGGAGAAATTGATTGTTGAGTTTGAGAATGCAAGAGTCTTGATTACAGATCAAAAGATTTCAGCTATCAAGGATATAATCCCCCTGTTAGAAAAGACCACACAGTTGAGAAGCCCTCTGCTTATTATTGCTGAGGATATCACTGGGGAGGCTTTGGCGACTCTTGTTGTCAACAAGTTGAGGGGTATACTTAATGTGGCTGCCATCAAAGCTCCTGGTTTTGGTGAGCGCAGAAAGGCTCTCCTCCAAGATATTGCCATTTTGACTGGTATGTTATTTGATTTATTTTATCAACTTTACGGAGTTTGCAACATGACAAGTGTCCGTAGATATCAAATTTCCTCGGTGTTTTGCAACTGTTGCGTTACCAGATTCAATGTTAGCAGGATTGACATAGAATTCCTTGTGTCTGTTTTCTGTATGTTCAGGAGCCGAGTTTCAAGCCAATGATCTCGGTATGCTGATCGAGAACACCACAGTTGAACAGCTTGGTTTGGCCAGAAAGGTGACAATCTCAAAGGACTCCACTACCATCATTGCTGATCAAGCTTCAAAGGATGAGTTGCAAACTAGAATTGCACAGTTGAAAAAGGAGTTGTCTGAAACAGATTCTGTATATGACACTGAGAAGCTGGCTGAGAGGATTGCCAAACTATCTGGGGGAGTTGCTGTTATAAAGGTTGGGGCTGCTACTGAAACCGAACTTGAGGACCGTAAGCTCCGTATTGAGGATGCCAAGAATGCTACTTTTGCTGCCATAGAGGAAGGAATTGTTCCTGGTGGTGGTGCTGCATTGGTACATCTTTCAACATTTGTCCCTGCAATCAAGGACAAACTTGAAGATGCAGATGAGAAGCTAGGGGCTGACATTGTGCAGAAGGTAACAACCATACCTCAGTTTTAGCTTCATGAACCAAAACATGGTCTTTGGAATCTTGGTCTGCGTCAACTACTTGGATTAGTTTATAGTTGTGATACCTCAGGGTCTATCATATTTAATGTGTGTTGTATGTAAATTTATATTTTATCATTGTTCAATTGATTTGCCTGCAGGCTCTGGTAGCACCAGCAGCATTGATTGCTAAAAATGCTGGAATTGAAGGTGAAGTGGTGGTGGAGAAACTAAAAGAGAGTGAATGGGAGGTCGGCTACAACGCAATGACAGACACATACGAGAACTTAGTGGATGCTGGTGTTATCGACCCAGCAAAGGTTACAAGATGTGCTTTGCAGAATGCTGCTTCAGTTGCCGGAATGGTCTTGACCACTCAGGCTATTGTCGTGGAGAAGGCTAAGCCCAAGTCACCTGCTGCTGCTGCTGCACAAGGACTTTCCGTGTAATTTGTAGTGTTAATTAGGTAGCCAGAATTTTGATAGAGAGGTCTATTCAGTGCATTTTGGTTAAAGCAGTTCGATGAAACTTTCTGTACGGATTTGACAGGATTGATTGTCTCCACATAAAATTGAGCTGGAAGTATTGTAATATCAGGTGTTTTTGGAGCATTTGGTTTGTTCGTCTCCCGGATAACTTCCTTTTGGTGATACCATCCCAGTCACCTGATAGACGCAAGCGTATACCTCTTAGCATAGACTTGAGACTTCTGATACTCCTAGCTGCCTTTGTCGACATCTCTGAATTCAAAGATGAGTGTTCTATTTGAAAACATTGAGCTATTCATAACCAAAACAAGCAGAAGAAGCATGCCCAAAAGTGCGTCGTCTATGGTACCTTTTGTTGGTCTTAGTTTCAAACTGGGGACTCCTCGCATCTTCTCCAAAGTTGGCTGTCGCATCAAAGCTCAAAAGACGCATGTCAAACAAGGGAAGTTCTGGTATTAACTTCTACTTGGCTAATAATCAACTCCAGAGAATGCATTTCAAACACATCAAATAGGAAGCCAGTCATTGCCGATACCGGCCACAACTCAAATGCTAAGAAACTCTTTACCTCATTCAGCTAGTAATGCCCTTAATTTGACCTCCTCTCTGATGGTTGTGTTAGTCTTTGCTGTGAACTACCCAATTTCAAAGATATGAAGGTATGCTTTTGGTAGGGTGGCAAGACAATGGTTTCTTTTTCGGAGATATGTGCTCGAGCCCCATTAAAGGTAAGGAGGCTGTAGGGGTGAATTCAAAAAATTCCGAAAAAGAATTTTTTTTTTTTTTTTTTTTTTTTTTTTAAGAGACGGAAAAAGAAATTTTAAGTTACAGAAAATAGATAAATTATAGTAGCCCATCAAAAAATAAGAATTGAAGTTTTGAAAAAACCCACCGTTAATATGTGACGTTCTTTTTTACCAAAGGCATGAGGGATTCAAAGACAGAATCTGCTTTGTGCATATAGTCCCACGAAAATTAAAATGAAAATGGGAATTGGGTTTTTAAGTTCTAATTTAGATGCCACCTCTATCAGCTTTACAAAAGTTTGAAGAAAAAAATAGGTGGTAATTGGTATATCACCAATAAAGGATTGAAAAAAAAATACTAGCTAGTCCATTACAAAGATTTGATTCTTAATTATATTGACAATAACATAAGAAAATTCTAAAGAAAAAAATGGGTTCATACGTGCATTATTCTACCGCAAATTATGAAAGAATGCAATCCTCGACCAAAAAGATTGATAGCTATTGCCAAAATTTCGACAAGATATATAATGGGCAATTTTATAACCAGAGTAGGCTACCAAACTTTGGCAATTTTAACATGCCATGCAATCCACTAAGAATGACAACTTTTGTGCAATTGGAAAATTCCACTTGGATTGTTTTTGTTGCATCAAACCCGTCTAAGTCGAATTGAATTTAGAGCAGTCCTTATATATAGTGACATGGTGTAACTATCGCTAGGGTTGATATTCTTCAATCCAAATGGCCTTTAGTTTCAAGCCATTAGAACTGTTTGAATGGCAAATCGATTTTCCAGTAATTGAGCCTATTGTGTTTGCTGTGTATTGTCAACATCCAACCTTTGAGGGCAAGGTCATTGAGCTGGTAAAAGCTGTGGGCATATACACACATATCATATATAGAAACTATTACAAACAGTATCCCATCTTTGTTCAACTAATAGCTTTGGTATCTCAAGTTTCAAATATATCAAAATCATACCTGAACTTTCCTTTTCAACTTCATTTTGGTACCCCTCAGTTAACACCGTTAAAAATTCCGTTAGTTGTCTTTATTTTTCTTTTAAAATTTTTCTCATTTTGACGGAGCATGGTGGGCTTAGAAAGTTGTTTATTCAATTATACTGCATATATATAATTTATCCTCTGTACTCAAAGGTAAACAGTTAATTTTAATCTTTATAGTATTTCTTCTCAACGTTTAATTTATTTAGAAAATATTAGAATCACCGAAAAAGAAGTAAAAGATAAAAAGGCAAAACTAAAAATCCTAAAAGATTTTCGAGAAAGACTTCCTAGAAGTAGACCAGGCTACTGGGATATAATATTTAGATTCACTCAAGGCATTCGAATAGCAGAAAGACAAATCGCAGAACTTAAACACTTTCTGCAATAAGAACAAGAACCTCTTGAAATTTTGAGCCGCGGTTAGAAACCGTTGGTTAGATCCGCCACAGTTGGTATCAGAGCCTGTTTTGCTCAAAAACAGGTAAAGAAAAAGCCTATGCCACAAAGTTGGCTTCTCTTAACCAGTAAAAGAGAATCAAAACTCAAAAATTTCCAAAATTTTTGTATAGAAAAAGAAAGAGAAAAGTGGAACTTGTGTTTTCACACAAGACATATTCAAGAAAATCAGTACTCCATTGAATACGCTTGTAGAGTCTTAAACACTCTATACGACGAGCATATTCATCTCCAGAAAAAAAATACAATCGTTGAAAACTTCAATGAAGAAACACTAGCACAAACTCTAGCTAGTAAAATTATTATACCTCAACCACAGGTTGAAAGTGGGTTCAAATTCAGTGAACCTAAGCTGTTAAAATGGAAAGCATCCAAAAGAGATATAAAAATGCTAAGTAGAGTATTTAGCAAAAGACATACTGTACCAGCAGTACAGCTTGTGAATACTCAAGAATTTGAGTATAACGAAATTGAATCTAGTGTAAAAGAAGCCTCAGCACCGAAATTTAGATTCAATGAGATTTATAAGAAATGATCCTTTATTATGGATTCTCACAGATTCAAGATGCTAGAATTAACAATACCAGCAACTGGTGGTGAAACAGACATCAGGCTAATCACTTCTAGAGAAGTGAGTGAAGCATTCCAAAGAAAATATTCTTACATGCACATTGGTGCAGTCCAAATTTCTATAAAACTCTTAGCAAGAGATGGTATAGACTGTTCGGTCTTATGCATTCTGCAAGACGACCGAATAACAGATTTCAAGAAAAGCCTGTTAGGAACAGTAGAAGCCTCACTATGCAACCAGGTTGCATATTTTAATGTCTTCCCAAACTTCACCACTCATCTGAAAGACGCATCACACTGCCTAAGACTGAGAATCAAAACAGATGGGATTGCCATGAAACAAGGCATGATGGAACTTGCCGTTGACTACAGAATCTATTACAAACTAATGAGCTCCAATGTAACACCAAACACTAGATTTGTCAACAGCCCTGGTATTACCACATCTGTCCTTACCGATCCTAGAAATAAGACCCAGCAAAAGCACATCACAAAATGGGATGAAGTATCATTCCCTAGAGAATGGAACTTAGCACCTCCTGAGAGGCAGATACAAAGCTCTAATGCTTCTATCTATGAAGACACTGGAGGAAAAATAAGTCTCCAGTTTCATAGGCATTCTTTTGCTAATTATGAGCAAGCAAGCACTTCAGGAGCAATCCCTGAAGAATCTTTTGAGGAAGAAGAAGAAGAGTCGAAAAGACCTATAAGAATGCTTAAGGTAGAAGGATTGAAGGAACTCTATAAGCAAGCAGAGACATGTGAAACCGTAGAAAGGTTAGAAGAAATAGTTAAGAAAATTTCTTTAGTCCAAACTAAAAGAAAAATTCTGCCTTACCAAGCGGCAGAGGGTGAAGCAAGCACCATGGATGCTGAAGTAAGTACCATGGATGCAAAAGCAAGTGCTAGCCAGCCACCATTGGCAGGAAACACTATCATCAACAATATTACAAATAACCCTACCAGAATCATTAGGGAAGAGAAAATCAAACTTCCTAAAGGACAACCTCCTACAGGAAAGATAGGAGAACGAAGCTCTCAAAAGTACATCCCTACAGAACCTCACTGGGGACAAGCAATCTCTGAAAGAGGAGTTTACCTAGACCTCGATAAAGTCGGAGACAAAAGAAAAACTATAGATAACTGAGTAGCCAGTTTAAAGCTAACCTAAGCCCTGGTTCTATCCAAATTCCACTATAAAGAAGCACATGCTTACTATGAAGCAACCTTAACAGGAATAGTCCAGAAATGGTACAATTCCTTTAAGAGAAGTAGTAGTTGGGCAGATTGGGAAGCAAAACTAGCCAAGAAAAATGACCCAATGGATTTCGCTATCCCTATATATGCACAATTTTGTGGAGATATAACGGGACATAGTGAGCAAACCAAAGAAAGAGCTAAAGCAAACATACAAAAATTAAGCATCTGCAATATGAGGTATTTTGAAGAATACACAAATGAGTTCCAAAACTACTATTGCACGATAGGAGATTTGGAAAGCATAGATCTTATTAGAACCTATTACAGAAAATTGCCAGAACCCTGGAATAATGCTGTAGCACAGTCTCTTGAAGAAAATCCTTTAGAATATTTTTCTATAGGAGGAATAGCAGAAAGAGTTAGAGACCTGTTAAGAAAACAGTGCACAGAAAATCAAAAGTCAAAAACTGCTAAGAAACAACTCAGAGGAGTTGAGAACATGTGCCCCAAAATCCTAGATACACCAACCCAATGGGGATGTCATCTCTACAATGAAAGAAGAAATAGGAGCAGGTTTAGGAACAAGAAATACAACAAATTTACTTCTAAAAAGAAGTATAAGTTCAGAAAAAGCTCTGAACAAGATAAAGAAAAAAGATCTCCTACAAAGAGATTTTTTAAGAAAAGAAACCCAAACCCAAAGAAAAATACTTCTAGAGACACAAAGCCATGTAGATGCTGGCTTTGCAAGGCTGAAGGTCATTATGCAAATGAATGCCCTAAAAGGGATAAAAGATCTTCTAAAGCCCTTCTAGCAGAATACGATGAAGCAGTAGAATACGCAAACATAAAAGGGTTTGAAGTAGCCTATTCTGATGAAGAGAATGGATCTGTATATTCTCTCGAAGATGTATCAGAAAATGATACAGAAAGCACCTCAAATAGCTCTGAAGGAGAAAGTGAATATAACTATCGACCTATATTCATGTTAATCCAAAATTGGAATCAGAAAACTACTGATAGCATCAGTCAGTTTACTCCAAAGCCTAAAGCTTTCACTTGTGATTATTACAAGAGTGAAGATAATAATACAGTACCTATGTACTGTAAAGAAACAAAAGAAACTTATCATAAAGAATGTTTCATAGCAGAAGTAAGAAGAAAAACAAAAGACCCTGATGCACATACATTAGTAAATCAAGAATATGATATATTTCTTGATCAAATCCAAAAACAAGATCTTGAGAAAAACCTAGAGAAAATGAAGTTAGAAACTTCAATAATTATAAAAGAAGAACAAGGTCCCTCAATAGTGATACAAGAAAGTAGTCAAACGAAGGTAGAACCTGAGTCTCTACAAGAAGAGGAAAGAAATATAAACCCATTCATAGAATTCACCAGAAAGGAAGACACACTCCAACCAGTAAAACAAATTCAGACAAGTATCTATAGCAATTATATTACTATAGGTCTGAAATTTCCCAAATATAAGAAATATCATCTACATGCTTTTGTAGATAGCGGCTCAGGATATAGCCTAGCAAAGAAATATGTTATTCCTGAAGAATACTGGGAAAAGTCTGATAAAATAGCTACGGGAATTGGAATGGGAGATAACGAGTTCACAATGAACTATGTAGCCAGAAATATAAAAATCTCGCTAGGTGGCGGAACTTTTATGGTCCAAAGAATTTGGCAAAGTGAAGCCCAAGGGGCCGATATGCTAATAGGAAATGATTTCCTACTTCAGCAAAGAATAGTGCAGACCCCCGAAATGATCGGGTTTCAAAAGAATAACAAGTTATATTGGGAGTCCAGATTACTAGATGCGGTTAGCATTGCAAGTAAAGGATTCACAGAACAATATCAGAAGTCATGAGCCAAGCGTGGTGATCAACAACCACCTTTTGAACCGGTTATGCAACCGGTATTAGCATTTCAAGAACACCAAGAAATTGTGCAAAACGAAGCAACAACTTCGGAAGAGTCAGAATCAGAGGAAGAACCTCAAGATTCAGACAGTTCAGACGGTGAAGAAGAATTCATCCGAAAACACAATCTAAAAGTATACACAAACAAAATAGAGCAAAAGAAAATCCCAAAACTAGTTGAGGTAGAAAATCTGCTGAAACCTATAATCAGTGAAGATCCTCAACTATACTGGGAAAGAGACCCGGTATATTGTCAGCTAAAAATGCATGATGCCAATGCAATATGCCATGTCAAAGTCATACCCCATTATAGAGATGAAGATCGGAAAGAAATGGAAAGCCAAATTCAAGAATTGCTTGAAAAGAAATTAATTAGACCCTCAGATAGTCCTCATCATGCTCCAGCATTCTTGGTTAGAAACCATGCGGAACAATTAAGAGGAAAAGCAAGAATGGTCATAGACTATAGAGATGTCAACAAGAAAACCGTCAAAGATGGTTATCAGATTGCTCAAGTAAGAGTCTTGATAAATAGATTAAAAGGAGCAAAGATATTCTCAAAGTTCGATGCAAAATCAGGCTTTTGGCAAGTAAGAATGCATCAGGATTCCATAGCCTTAACGGCCTTTGGAACTCCTCAAGGACATTACGAATGGCTTGTAATGCCGTTCGGCCTTAAGCAAGCTCCGTCTATCTTCCAAAGAAAGATGGATAACATAGTTAAGCCATATTCAGATTTCTGTATAGTTTATATTGACGACATTCTTGTCTTCTCTAAAACTATGAATGAACATCTGAAGCATCTTGAGCAGATTTGCAAGCTCATAGTTCAGAAAGGAATTATCCTTGGACAGAAGAAAATTCATCTTATAAAAGGAGAAATTGACTTCCTTGGCATACACGTCAAAGACGAAAAAATTCGTCTTCAAGAACATATAGTAAAGAAAATAAGCCAATTCCCTGACAGTATCCTAGATGCAAAGTCTCTACAGAGATTTTTGGGAGTTGTCAACTTTGCAAGAGATTTTATTCCTCAAGTAAGCGGCCTCACTGCTCTTCTCTCCCCAAAGATAAGCACGAAAAAGAAATGGTTATTTACAGCGGATGATAGCAACACCGTTAAGAAAATTAAAGAACTTACAAAAAAACCTCCCCCCTTTGCAGTTACTTGAAGAAGGTGACATGATTATTTTGCAAACAGATGCAAATGATTATTATTGGACAGGAGTAGTTTTAGCAATAGCACCCAATACAAATCAAGAAAAGATCTGTAAATTCCTTTCAAGAAAATTTAATCCAGCAGAATTAAATTATTCCACAGGAGATAAAGAAGTTTTAGCCCTAATAAAATCCATTAAAGGAGCCGAAGCCTTTTTAGGAAATAAGTTTCTGGTCAGAACAGATAATAAGAGAGTGAAAAACTTTAAGAACTATAAGCTTACAAATGCAGCTGATAGAGGAAGAGTTCTTAAATGGCAGATATTTTTATCTCAATATGAATATGATGTTGAAATGATTGCAGGAAACAAGAATTATCTGTCTGACGCTCTCACTAGAGAAATGGCAATGTTCGAAAGAGATGAATGCCGTAACTCAAGAAGCAGAAGGCCCGAACCAGAACCAGAACCAGAAATCGAAGAAAGAAGAAGGCCCGATTTTGGAACAAGAACTAGACCTGAAAACAAAGGATCAAAAGACAAAGCCCTACAACAGAGATACAGAGATGGAGACAAGACTGTTGGACCATTACATGATGGACCAGGCTACCAATATCTGGTATCCTATTCTCCTGCGGGATCCAGTAGTGCCCCTGAAAAAATTCAGCCTGACCCAATAAAAAGAGAAAATGATCTGGAAGATAAGCAATCTTCCAACACAGAAGAAGAAACTGTAAATGAATATTTACAGCATCCCAGAGCCACAGTCACAACTGACTAGTTTCAGAGAAGACAGCCCTATAAGGCAAGAACCACTGACAGGATAGCATCCTTCAGGTTACCAGCAGTAAAAGGTCTGAGAAAAATCTTTAATCATCCTATGAGAATTTACGAAAGGTCGATGTTCAGAACTAGCAGAAACTTGCAGTTCAATCAGAGAATTATCATGGATAACATTTTAGCAGCATCTCGAGAGAATAATGAAGCACTTGTTCTTCAAGCCCTAGAAACTCTAGCTGAGGAATTCTGCAGCTATGAGCCAGAGAAGGATCAAAAGCTCAAGGGAAAATTGGATATTCAATACCTTGAGAACCCTGAAAGTGCTAAAGTCCCACTTTTAGCCCTATCTGAATCAGAATGGTTCATTTTCCATAATCTCTTAGGAGATTCTAAGAACAGAAAGGCTCTTCCATCAACCTTGCTAGTAGTAGCAGGCCCTTATTATAGAAGATATTTGGTTGATGTTCAAGCAGAGCATCCGCAAAAAAACAAGCTATGGTTGATTGAGAATGGATTTGTCCATAACCTTTGGACAAAAAACAATGAAGACCTAGAAGGTCTCCCTGAAGCAATTTATCAAGCAGTCAAGAATATTAGACCAGTTGGTTGCACTCTGAGATTAAAGTTCATTTCAACCCCTCCTGAATGGACAAGAGAAGAAGGGAGAAAGAGTTATATTTCTCCTTATCACTATGTCAGAATTATCCAGAGTTGTGCTTCTCAAGCACACAAATGGTCATCGAGCAATGGAAGACCTAATCAGAGCATCTCGTGGATGAAGGCAATGGCTATAGTTCGCATTCAGAATCTAATCCAGAAAGATGATGACGCTACCCTTCTGGCCAAAGGAGAAAAGATTATAGTGGCTAGCTATAACCATCCTCATCCAGAGCACTGTGATTTGTATAAAGCCCTAGAAAGGCGAGAAATTGATGGTACGTTAGCAACCACCACGTGGATAGAGAAATTAGAGAAAGAACCAGAATTCAAAGACCCGTATGATTCGGATATAGAATTCGGAGTTGAAGAAAATGATGACTCTGGAGCCTCTTTTGATGACGAGGAAAGGCACAACATCGATAATATGATGGAATGTTAGCTGCCGACGCATCAGGACAAGTAACTTTAGGTGAGTGGAATCCAGATAGTGGAAGCCAACTAAAGTGTAAGATAAGCAGATAAAATAAAGTTGTTGCCGACGCTAGAAGACAAGCTACTTTAAAGATAATGGAAGCCAGCTATCAGGATAAGGATTCCTCCTGTCTGCTTTTCTTAATGAAATTCAATTCCAGTTTGAAATCCGGAGGCTATATAAGGAGGTTGAAGGCTTAAGGAATGGCATTCCAAAAACAAGGAAGAAAAGGAAAAGTCTGAAGATTGAAGCTTGAGTGAAGTTTATGAGTGTTTTAGTATAGTAAAATAAGAGTGAATAGTGAGAGAGTGATTTCTTGCTAAGTCATCTGGTGTGGAGTACTTTATTTTACAAGTAAGTTTGTATTTTAATTCCAGCATGAGTAGCTAAATAACTTTAGTTATTTACCCAAGAGTGAGACTCTGGGTTATTTATATGTAAGTATGTTTGGATAAATAAACTAAAATGTCCTCCATATCCGTCTTCCTTTTAATTTTTGTGTTTATTTCTCAAACCCCAGGTGGAGGACTACCTCCTAGGAGTGGTATTTGAGATAAATCTGTCCATTATTTTTCTGCTTAACTAGAACTTAAGAATTCTTATTTATTGGGTTTACTAGAACTTAAACAACTTTTTCAAAACTAAGACAACAGTGATTCCGCCAGCATAGTAGCCGTTAAGACAGAGGTCGTTAGGTGAATTTGGCATGATGAAGGTTAGTTCTTAGAATTGATAGGCCATTAAGATCTAGTAAACAAATAGGTAAAGGATAATTAAGTAAAAAAAAAATAAAAAAATTTCAGTTAAGTATTTAACGGAATATTCCATCTCAGATACCAATTTGATGTTTTTATAAGAACTTCAGGTACTTTTTTGATGTTTTACAAAGTTGAGACACTAAAACTACTAGTTTGAAAAACTTCAGATACCCTTTGTTTGATTTTCTCTATCATATATGGTCCCAATTTCAAATTTGCAAGATTCCAACTTCAATGTTATCTGACTAGGTATGAACAATTTGCTACTACGACAAGCAAGTGTTCTTGGTTATGAAGAGCCCCAAAACTTGCTTATTGAACAAACAAAAAGTGAGATCAAGGGTTTTGTGGGTTTCTAATTTCTATTGACCTTTGCTTATTTGGATTCAAAATCTGAAATTAGAGCGTAACATTCCCCTCACTAGAGTGTAATTAACATGATCATTTGAACATTGAGTAAAGACCCTCGTTCGGATTTGGTAATATGACATACTTAGACAAAAATTGTAGCTAGCTATATCACCACTTGTGACATGTTTTAGTGTTGTAAAACTTTGGCGGGACGTACCTATTTGCATTCTATTTATTCGGATCTAATTCTCCAAAATCTAAAATTATGTATTTGTTTTATTCACAAACTTGTCTTCTACTTTGATTTTATAGATCAAATTTAGTCCTTTGGTTCATTGCTCATATCAGCTAGGCAGAATCAAAAGCTAAATTTTCAAACTTCCTATACAAAAAAACGTTGCAAAAACTTTGGGTTACTTTGATGTCCATTTATATACTATACATATATACACATATGCACACGCACACACAGAGAACATATATATATGATGTCAAGTTTAAAGAAGTCCTCAAAAATGTATATATACAACGTATAAAATATTTTTTTTTATATATTTTTATTTAGATAAAGACATGTTTGACACTTTAACTGCTTTAAATGTGCCGGCCTCTATATATGTATTTTCTTTCTTTAATTTCGAGAGTGCTTATAAAACATACTCAAAACCACGAGTTTACTTTGCCCATTTAAAACATATTTCTTTTCCTACCTATTTGTTTGAATTTTTGTATAGCCTTTAAGAAAAATGAAGAATCAATCATATTCTAGTTATTAAATAAGCAAGCACCTACTCATACTCAACTCATGTTCTTCATAATTGATAAGTTGGAGTAGAAAGCTAGAGACGTAGAGCCTGGAAGGTGGCTTAGTGCATCTTTAAAGTATACAAAAATAAGACATAGTATACAATGCAAACATGAAATGATCAAAGACGGCAGGCATATTCAAACTGAACGTGATTCAAAGTTGATAGTGTCACGAATAGAACTTCAATACGTTGACGTCAAATCCTCAACTTTAAAATCTTCAACATTCTATTCGTTCATCACACTGATGTCAAACATGCTCGTACATGAAGCCTAATTCTAGGGGAATCCGGATATTGTTTGATGTTATGGTTGATATATATATAGTCTCTATCTAGAGCGAAGGTTCGCTCTAAAATTAACGTGCGAAGTTTTTTTTCCACACATTTTTTTGTCATATTTTAACATCTACACCGTTCAGATATTTGAACCTAATGTATAGATCATTCATACAAAATTTCATCTAATTTGGTTACTGTTAAGGTATCGAAACTATATTAAATCAATGAACAAACCGAATATATTCAACCTGAACTGTTTGTGTAAATCTCCATAATGAAAGGTTAAACGATTATCAAGTTAGATGAAATTTTGCAGAGATGATCTAGACATTAGGTTCTAACATCTGAACGGTGGAGATGTGAAAATATGACTAAAAAGTGTGTCAAAAAAAGAACTTCACACGTTAATTTCAGAGCGAAGCTTCTCTCTGGATAGAAGTTAAAAAGTATCTCAATTAGGTAATGTTGATCATCCATTTAAGATTAATTTTTTTAGATTAGATCAAAATCTTGAATCAAAAGAAAACATTCATCGTCGTAACCTATACAGACAACAATACCATTTAATTGATCAAAGAAATAATTATTTAAAAATTAGAAAAAATTTATGATTCAAAATCAAGAAGAAATATTTTTTCTCGATTTTATAGATTTAATAAACGCAAAAAATCTTAAAACATTAACAAAATCAAAATGGAAAACTACGCATTCTACAATAACTTTCTACTCATCCTCATGTGGAAAGCATAATTATCGATCATTTACAACAAAACATAATAGCATCACCTTTTAAAATACCTGAAAATAATTGTAATCCAGATAATAAAAAAATTATCGAACAGAATAATTATTCTAATCAAAGTTTAGTTACTCTAGGACACCAACTTGATAAGATAGAAACTAAAATAGATACTATCTGTTCTAAAGTAAATTTACTTCCTAAAATACAATATGAATCACCATTAGTTCATTTTAGTAATTTAAATAAACCTACTCTTAAACCTACTACAACTACACAAAAAATTGAACAAATGCTGAAACATATAAAACCTGAATCAAGTAGTATTTCCGTCATACACACTACAAATATTACTACTGATTCTTCTGATAGTGATTCCAGTACTATTTCCAAAATTAACCAAATTTTTTAAGACTTTCAAATATCTAGAATACATTATCCAAAGAAATCAAATTTTAAGAAATAGACAGAACGTCCCTTACCAATAGATATTCAACCCAGTAATATCAATAGTAACCAATTTTCAGTTTCTTCTGAGAAAACTTATGAATGGAACATAGATAATTTATCAGAATAAGAAATTTTAAATAAATTACACCACATGTCCATGGCCGCTAACAGTTATATCACAAATCACAACATCACCCAACCTGAAATTGTTGACATATTATCAATTGGATTCACAGGAATGCTCCATTCCTAGTGGGAAAAACACCTTACAAAAAAATCGAGAGAAGACATTAGAAATGTTGTTCAAAAAGATGAGGAAGGGAATCCCATCTTTGATGAACACATTGGAATGAGAATTCCAGACGGAGTAAACACTTTATTTTTTACAATTATTCAACACTTTATTGGTACACCTAGTCACATTACAGCTAGAATCCATGATCAACTTAGTAATCTTAGATGTCCGACATTGAGAGATTTTAACTGGTACATAAATGTTTTCATCTCTAGAGTCATGCTTAGGGATGATAGTAACCAACCATTCTAGAAAGAAAAATTCATAAATGGCTTACCTAAATTATTCGCTCACAAAATTAGATAATTATTAAGTAATAAAACAGGACATATTAATTATGATTCTCTTACATATGGAAATATAATTACAATCATTCAAAAAGAAGGATTGAAAATGTGTATTGATATGAAATTAAGTACCCATTTTATTGAACACAGTAGCAGGTTTATTTGGCTTGTTTAATAACACATTTTATTGAACAGTAGCAGGTTTATTTGTTTTTATGTTTTGGATTGTTGATTGAACGTAGTAGCATTTATCATTTGTTTACATAGCAGTCCAGGTTGTGTACGTAGTACTTTGGTTATAGGTTGGTTCTCCGCGGTGCTTGCGGCACGCTGCTTGTTTAATAACACATTTTATTGAATATAGTAGCAGGTTTTTGTGTTGATTTTCATTTTTGGCGTTTTATTTTACGATGACCAGGATTTCTCCAGATTGTGGTTGTATTTGTATCGTTTGAATCAACCTTGTTACAGTATCATTTGTTTTTGAGTCGATTTTATGCTTTTTATCTAGATTCATTAACGCAGTAGCATGTTATTCTTGTTTGTATTGACACAGTAGCAAGTTATTCTTGTTTGTATTGACACAATAGTAGGTTCATTATCTAGATTCTTTAATGCAGTAGCAGGTTGTAGTTGTTTTTGTATCGTTTGAATCAACCTAGTTATAGTATCATTTGTTTTGAGTCGATTTCATGCTTTCTATCTAGATTCATTAACGCAGTAGTAGATTATTCTTGTTTGTATTGACACAGTAGCAGGTTCATTATCTAGATCCGTTAACGCAATAGCAGGTTGTAGTTGTTTTTGTATCGTTTGAATCAACCTAGTTACAGTATCATTTGTTTTGGAGTCGATTTCATGCTTCCTATCTAGATTCATTAACGCAGTAGCATGTTATTCTTTGTTTGTATTAACACAGTAGCAGGTTCATTATCTTTTGTGTGTTTTGAATTATTGACTTTAATGTAGCAGCATTATCAGTTGTTTATATAATAGTCCAGGTTGTGTAGTATTATGGTTACGGGTTAGTTTTTCGCGGTGTAGCGGCACGTTGCTTGTTCAATAACACATTTTATTGACATAGTAGCAGGTTGATTTGGCTTGTTCAATAACACATTTTATTGACACAGTAGCAGATTTATGTAGTTTGTATTTTTGAATGGTTGACTGAACGTAATAGCATTCATCTATTGTTTACATAGTAGTCCAGGTTGTGTAGTACTTTGGTTATAGGTTGGTTCTTCGCGGTGCAGCGGCACGCTGCTTGTTAAATAATGCATTGTATTGAACACAGTAGAAGGTTTATTTGGCTTGTTGAATAGCACATTTTATTGACACAGTAGCCAGTTTATGCGGTTTGTGTTTTTGAATGGTTGACTGAATGTAATAGCATTTATCTATTGTTTACATAGTAGTCCAAGTTGTGTAGTAATTTGGTTATAGGTTGGTGTTTCTGCCTAAACCCGGGGGTCTAGTAGATACAGGACAATAAAGATAGAACCATAACACAATGATCTATAGTGGTTCACCGTGCCATCGGAAGGCACGGCTACGTCCACTCGGAATTCACTATAGCCGGCTAATAAGCCATCGGTGGTACAAGGGTGGAATGCCCAGAGACCAAAAGTCCTTAATACTAAGGGGGAAGCCTCCTATTTATAGGGAAGGAAGGCTCCCACCTCTACCATGTTTCCAATGTGGGATGCTCATTACACTATTACATATTTCCCTACTCACGAAGCTACTTCAGGTGCCCGGTGGCACGCCTTCCGTGTGCGGCACCGGTGATCTCTGACATTGGGAACGTAGCCGGGGTTGCGGTCTACCCGCCGGATGTCAGAAGTGGGACCCCTGACGCCGGTTGCACGGTCCACGAGGTCGCCGAACATGCTTGGTGGTGTACCATATGTACTGTCAACAAGTCCCCCAAGTTCCCGAATAAGAGTGCAATCTTACTTGGGGAGTTAATCACCATGTGCCGCCAAGCGTAGGTGGTGACCGAGTCACCCCTACTACCACCAGTCCCCCAAGTCCCTAAGTAAGATTAGGCTCTTCTCGAGGTGTTCGACTTTCGAGTTCCCCAAGTTCGTGCTGGAGATGTGACTTGGCCGGGAGTGTTGGGGTGGTGGACGGCCAGGGAGGATCCGGGTTTGACCGGGAGTGTTGAAAGCTGATCGGGCAGTGCTGGCGGAGCCGCTGCTGAACAGGACTGGGTCGGCTGAATCCGGGGTGTCCCGCTGGAGGGGGTGGACCGCCGGATAGGAGCGGTACGGCTGAATCCGGGGCGACCCCCTGGAGGGGGTGACCCGCCGGATAGGAGCGGTACGGCTGAATCCGGGGCGACCCGCTAGAGGGGGTGGCCTGCCGGATAGGTCCGGAGAGCTGGCGATGTCGTCCGGGCGTCAAGCCATCGGACGGATCGGAGAGCTGGCGATTCCGTCCGGGCGTCAAGCCATCGGACGGATCGGAGAGCTGGCGACTCCGTCCGGGCGTTCCCCCGTCGGACGGATCGGAGAGCTGGCGACTCCGTCCGGGCGTTCCGCCGTTGGACGGATCGGTGTGCTCAGCGATTTCGTCCGGGCGCTCCGCCGTCGGACGGATCGGAGAGCTGGCGATGCCGTTTAGGCGTCAAGCCATCGGACGGATCGGAGAGCTGGCGAATCCGTCCGGGCGTTCCGCCGTCGAACGGATCGGAGAGCTGGCGACTCCGTCCGGGCGCTCTGCCGTCGGACTGATCGGAGAGCTGGCGATGCCGTCCGGGCGTCAAGCCATCGGACGGATCGGAGAGCTGGCGATTCCGTCCGGGCGTCAAGCCATCGGACGGATCGGAGAGCCGGCGATTCCGTCCGGGCGCTCCGCCGTCGGACGGATCGGAGAGCTGGCGATGCCGTCCGGGCGTCAAACCATCGGACGGATCGGAGAGATGGCGACTCCATCCGGGCGCTCCGCCGTCGGACGGATCGGAGAGCTGGCGACTCCGTCCGGGCGTTCCGCCGTCGGACGGATCGGAGAGCTGGCGATGCCGTCCGGGCGTCAAGCCATCGGACGGATCGGAGAGCTGGCGACTCCGTCCGGGCGTTCCGCCTTCGGACGGATCGGTGAGCTGGCGACTCCGTCCGGGCGTTCCGCCGTCGGACGGATCGGAGAGCTGGCGATGCCGTCCGGGCGTCAAGCCATCGGACGGATCGGAGAGCTGGCGATTCCGTCCGGGCGTCAAGCCATCGGACGGATCGGAGAGCCGGCGATTCCGTCCGGGCGCTCCGCCGTCGGACGGATCGGAGAGCTGGCGATGCCGTCCGGGCGTCAAGCCATCGGACGGATCGGAGAGCTGGCGATTCCGTCCGAGCGTTCCGCCGTCGGACGGATCAGAGAGCTGGCGACTCCGTCCGGGCGTTCCACTGTCGGACGGATCGGAGAGCTGGCGATGCCGTCCGGGCGTCTAGCCATCGGACGGATCGGAGAGCTGGCGACTCCGTCCGGGCGTTCCGCCTTCAGACGGATCGGTGAGCTGGCGACTCCGTCCGGGCGTTCCGCCGTCGGACGGATCGGAGAGCTGGCGATGCCGTCCGGGCGTCAAGCCATCGGACGGATCGGAGAGCTGGCGATTCCGTCCGGGCGTCAAGCCATCGGACGGATCGGAGAGCCGGCGATTCCGTCCGGGCGCTCCGCCGTTGGACGGATCGGAGAGCTGGCGATGCCGTCCGGGCGTTCCGCCGTCGGACGGATCGGAGAGCTGGCGACTCCGTCCGGGCGTTCCGCCGTCGGACGGATCGGAGAGCTGGCGATGCCGTCCGGGCGTTCCGCCGTCGGACGGATCGGAGAGCTGGCGATTCCGTCCGGGCGTCAAGCCATCGAACGGATCGGAGAGCTGGCGATGCCGTCCTGGCGTCAAGCCATCGGACGGATCGGAGAGCTGGCGACTCCGTCCGGGCGTTTCGCTGTCGGACGGATCGGAGAGCTGGCGACTCCGTCCGGGCGTTCCGCCGTCGGACGGATCGGAGAGCCGGTGACTCCGTCCGGGCTTTCCGCCGTCGGACGGATCGGAGAGCTCCAGTACTGGACCTCGACCGGGCGTTCTGCCATATCGAGACGAGTCCAGGAGTATGGGAACTCGACCGGGCGTTCTGCCATATCGAGACGAGTCCCCCAAGTGAGATGTAGCTGGGTGGACCTCGACCGGTGCCCGGACATAATGCCATTTCGAGACGAGGTCCCCAGTGAAATGCAGCGAAGAGCAAGGTGATTCCGTCCGGGCGTTCTGCCATCGGACGGATCTACTGTAACGCGATGCATACCGATGCATAATGATGGATAATGATGGCGATGCAGACCGATGCGATGCACTCATGCATAATGATGGCGATGCATACCGATGCGATGCACTCATGCATAATGATGGCGATGCATACCGATGCGATGCACTCTGATATGATCGTGCAATGCTGAAATGATCAACCGATGCATAATGATATGCGCAGCACTGATAAGCGCATAATGACATGATGCTCGTGCTTTTATCACATGTCTAATTATCAATATTCCCCAACAGATTATGCACAGGTGAAGCATGCGTTGAGTAATAATAGATAAGTTAGAATACTTAGCTTTGGAGAAAGCCGCCGGGTGTTGAGATAGCATGCGAGAATGATTCCCGAGTTGCCCGGTGAATGGCTACGGGTGTAGAGAGCAGCTTGATTTTGCTATTTGGGAGCAGCGGGTTTCCAGAGAAGATCGCTGGGTGTCCAGAGGAGATTGCTGCACCCTGCCCAGCCTGCTGCAGCTGAACCAGCCCACTAGCCGACCCGCCTCTGCAGCCCATTCTGGCCCGGTCCAGCAAGGCCGTTGACCGGCTCATAGCTCATTTCGAATCTTTTTTTCCCGCCAATTTTTTTTTTTTTTTCTTCTGCCTGCTTCTGCTTTTCTTTCTCTTCTCGGCCGGCTCATCTCTCGGCCGGGGACTCTCGTCCGGCCCTTCCCGGCCGGTGATGAAGACCACCGTCTCGTTCCGCCTGGGAGAAGGGAGGCGAGCCGCACCGGTCCCGGAAAGGAGTGTCGTACCGGAGGTGGTCACACGGCCGGGGTTGACGAAACCGCACCGCACCGGAGCGACGCACCGGAAGGGAGGAGCCGGTAATCTAGATAGGGCGAAACTACACCGGAAGGGAGATGCCGCCATCGGTGAGGAGACCCATCGGCCGGGGAGGGTGTCCCAACGGCGAGGAGCCGAACCGGAGGAGGATGACGCAAAGAGGCCAGAGCCGGAGGAGGAGTCCGGCGACCCGCCGCTGGCCGAACCGGAGGAGGCTGCGCATCGGAGCCCGGGGAGGAAGCCACCGGAGGTGCTAGGGCCGATCCGGGGTGCTAGCTCCTGGCTGAGGCTGTAGGTCACCGGAGGCCGGACTGCCGACCGGGCCGATGCGGGTGAGTCGCTAGCTTCGCCGACCGTGGCCTGCTGCGGTGCGAGGCGGAGGGAGATGGCTGGAGACGGCGGTGGCCCGAGTTGACCGCATCGGGTGAGTTGACCCGTGTTGACCGCATCGCGATTGGGCCGGACTTGCTGTTGGATGAACCCGGCCCGGCCCATCTTGCATGGGATGATGCAGCTTTGACCGGACCATGCAGTTTGAACTCTTCATTTCCCGCCAATTTTCCTTCTCTTCTCCCTCTGTTTTTCTTTCTCGTCTCGGCCGGCGTCTCTCTCGGCCGGGGTTCTTCTCGGCAGGTGGTTCTCTCCTCGGCCGGTATCCTCTCTCGTCCGGCATGCTCCTCGGCCGGTATCTCATATCCCGCTCGGGGTTTCGGACCCGCTGCGCCGGAGACGAAGCCGGGCCTGCTGCATCGGACCTGCCGCACCGGAGCCTCGCGCGGTTTGACCACGCCGGAGGGGTTGCATGGGATGCACGCCGGGTGATGCTGTCCGGGAGCCTTGACGGCCGGGTGTTGCATGTCGGGCCGGAGAGGAGTTGCTGGATGATGTCGGGTGATGCTCGGTGAATGTGCTGCACCGGAGAAGGAACCGGAGCCGGAGCCGGAGCCGGAGAAAGGACGACCGCACCGGATAGCGACGTACGGCCGTGGGTGCCCAAAGTAGTCAGTCGTTGACCCGCACGGGGTTGTTGATTTGTTGACCTTGACCGGGTCATGATTGGGTGTTGGCCGGTTGTCCCCTGCTGACCCGTCGGGCTGGGCTGGCTTAAACTTCTCCTGCTGGCCCGGAGAGCTGGGCAGTTGTCCTGGGCTGCTTGCTGGCCAGGATGAAAATTGCTGACTCGGGTAACTCAACCAGTAGAGCACTATGAACTCTTTGTATGGTTTCCCACAGACGGCGCCAATTGTTTCTGCCTAAACCCGGGGGTCTAGTAGATACAGGACAATAAAGATAGAACCATAACACAACGATCTATAGTGGTTCACCGTGCCATCGGAGGGCACGGCTACGTCCACTCGGAATTCACTATAGCCGGCTAATAAGCCATCGGTGGTACAAGGGTGGAATGCCCAGAGACCAAAAGTCCTTAATACTAAGGGGGAAGCCTCCTATTTATAGGGAAGGAAGGCTCCGACCTCTACCATGTTTCCAATGTAGGATGCTCATTACACTATTACATATTTCCCTACTCACGAAGTTACTTCAGGCGCCCGGTGGCACGCCCTCCGGGTGCGGCACCGGTGATCTCTGACATTGGGAACGTAGCCGGGGTTGCGGTCTACCCGCCAGATGTCGGAAGTGGGACCCCTGACGCCGGTTGCACGGTCCACGAGGTTGCCGAACATGCTTGGCGGTGTACCATATGTACTGTCAACAGTTGGTTCTCTGCGGTGCAGCGGCACACTACTTGTTTAATAACACATTTTATTGACACAGTAGTAGACTCATCCAGTAGCAGTAGCAGACTCAGCCAGTATCAGTAGCAGATTCAGCCAGTATCAGTATCAGACTTATCCAGTAGCAGTAGCAGATGTTAGCAAATCACATTACATCGATGTAACTTTTTTTTGAGCTGTTGAGATGTCTTGGATGAGTGATTTTACATTTTAAGCAGTAGCACATTCATCATTAGTAGATGGCATTGATTTGTCGTCGAAGTCATTACAGATTTGCAAAATTTACATTAACTTCACTTTTTTCAGATATTGACATGTAATAGCACCTATCTACTGTTTTTTTTTGCATGATGTTAGTAGCAGAGATTGTGCGCGTAGTCTACTATTTATGTTCAATCTTTATGTTTTTCATTTTTTCCATTTGTCTTTTTTCCCTTTTTGGTTCCGAATTTTGTTTTGGTTAATGAAGCTTGACACCTTGAAAGATCTTCTACATATTTCACAAGTCAATAACTCAACTCGACTTCAAAAATGAAAAAAGTGAACGAGTCAGTAGCATTACGCAAGGATTACAACAATATGCAAGCACAACTTAATTTAAGCATTATTACTCATATCAAATTCAAATTAACAAGTTCATTTTAAAATGAAACACAAAATAAAGCAGTAGCAAGTGGTGCAATTTAACCCTTCACATCCAATTACAAGCTTTATGTTCCAAAATGTGGTAGCACGCTACTCAATCTCACAAGCTTTTGTCCCAAATTGGAAAATATACCCAACTGCAGTACCACTTTTCAATCACCTTACTCCCTTTGCTTTCTTTACAACTTAGTTCACCTCAAAGCCCTCCATCTCTTTCTCTTTTCGATCTATTACTGCCTGAAAATACGGTAACATAATTATAATCCACATACTAGTTATATATTCTACTACTGCCTAAAACCACAATAGCATAATCAACATAGTAATCAACATAGTAACATAAACACAGTAGCATAACACATCATAATTTATCCTACAGTAGCATAATCAACATAGTAGTCAACATAGTAACAAAAACACAGTAGCAGAACACATCACAATTTATCCTCACCTTATACTTATTCCTCTCCTAATTTATCCTCACCTTATAATTATAAACCTTGTCCCCTTTCCCTACTCAAAAAACACCTAATAGTTGTTCATAGGCTAGATCAAAGCATCACGCAATAAAATTAAATCAACTAATCCATCTCATGGTCAAACCATTCCTTTTAATCCCCAATCCCAATTCCATTGCTAGTATCTTGACAAGAAATACAATCATGGAAATTCATCTTTTGGGACCATATACTGATATTCCCCATCCATGTGCCCTCCCATAACCTCTCCTCCTTCCATTCCTAACTTTCATTATGCAGTTACAAATCCCTTATACCATTGGGCCTTTCACGGGAATTTACTCAACTCTCTACAGCCCTATTCGCATCCACCCATTTTCCATTACCCCCTAATTTTCTTTCTGTCACTATATGGTGAATACTATACAACTGGGAATCACCATAACCATTTTGACCATTTTGTCTTTCATAACAAGACAATTTGTCTTACATAACAAGACAATTTGTATTAGCAGCCACGTTAGTAACTCTTAGACCTCCTTATTCTTTGGGCTGCCTCCCATCTTATTATATGCCCTCTCCCATCTTAAACACATTAGCACCACAATAGCATCAAACCACAGTAGCACCTCACATGGTAGCACAATAATTTCTATAAAGCTTAGGATTTTTAAACGAATTCACAGTAGCATAGATCGAAAACAACATAACAAAGGTTTTAGACTAACCTTATAACCTTCCATTGAACTTCTTCAACTGAATTGTTGGCTGTTACTGCTTGAAACCTAACGATTAGGGAGCTTCAGTAGAACAAATCGAAGTGAAGAGTGATCGACGGCGGTGGTGCTACTGTCTCGGTCGGCGGCAGTGGAGTCGCTGTGGCCGAGGTTGACGCAATCGGAGGAGGATCGGACGGCGGCGGCGGAGGAGGAGACGGAGTCAGTGCTGCTGCTGCTACTGTATCGATCGGCGGTGATGGAGTCGTCGGAGACGATCGACGTTGCTGCTGCTACTGTATCGATCGGCGATGTTGGAGTCGTCAGAGAAAATCGGCGTTGCTGCTGCTGCTACTGTATCGATCAGCAATGGTGGAGTCGTCAGAGACGATCGGCGTTGCTGCTGCTACTGTCTCAGTCGGCGACGGTGGAAATTTCAGGGTACGACTGAGATTTGGGGGTGGAAGCCGACTTTAAATATCAGTGGCTTACTAGTAGTTTTCTGAAATCCGGTGGCATTTTTGTCATTTGATTTTTCGGGTCAGAGACGGGCCTGTTGTTTGGGCCTAGACCGCTGTCCTGATTTGTATAAGAAATTTGGTAGGTGAGTTTTCTGTATTGTTAAATTTGGTCAAGTGCTACTGTGTAATTAACTAATTTTATTTTGATTTTGTTATTGGCCACCTCTTCTCACGTTGCTTTGTTTTTTGTAATTTTTGTGGTTTATAGACTGCTTCGTTTACATGTTGTTGGGTTAATCATAACTTGGGCAGGCAGTTTGTTACCTAAATTAACTGTTTGGTCTAATCAAATCTAATCTTTTTCTTTCTATATAAAATTGCTTTTTCAAGGTCCAAGTTCTTGTCACGAAGATATTAAGCTCTGTCAGCCAAATTCAATATTTTTTGGAACATATTTAGTTTTATTAGAACCTCTGATTTTACTCATCTTACCTTTCATGTTCTCTACACCTCAATTTGACTTTTGAATACATATATTTGCTCACTATGCCTCATTTTAAATATCTAAAATAACATTTAATATACTACTCACTTAAATCACAATAAACTGTTTATTTTATTTTTTATTCACTCATTGAACTTTGTTTAAATTTTTTTAACTTTTCTTTTTTGCATGTGCCTCCAATTCTTGAAATTTGTTTTCTTTTTTCTTTTTGTAAGCAAACCTCTATTATGTTATTTTGACTCTCTAATTTATATACCTCATGATATTTTTCTAATAATTATTTAATTTAATTTTGAAATTAAATATATATATATATATACTACATCATCTTTTGTATATATGAGTTCAACCTATATAATTTTTTTATGTCACAAGCTAGTCATCAATCATAGTTTTAATAATTATTAACTATATAGATATCTATATATTAAGCTGTAGGAAAATATATATATAAATAGATAAAAGAAAATTATACGTAGTAAATTATAATTAAATATGTATGTATTAAAATTAAAAAATAAGTGTAGATAAGGAAAATAATAATACTGCAATCTATTAGTTTATTGAATTAGAAAGTTTTTAGAGAAAATAAATATAATATGTTTTTGATATAATTATTATCCTTAATAGTCATTATATAAGAGGACATATATGTAATCTAATAATTGAAAACACAATGAGGTTAAGTGAGTAAATGTGAAGGTCCCAATAGCAACACTCTTAGTTGTCTTACTATCTTAATTTATTAAATAGACTCAACCCAACCAACTCCAATCCCATTGATCCCATACGCTCCACTTCTTTCAGAACAGAGCAAAACCGAACCCTAGGGTTCATGTAGAAGGACGGCAGCGACTCTGGTTCTCGTCTGCAGCGGTAACGAGACGCTGAAGACTCTTCATGGTGGGGCGTCGAGTGAGAGCCTCCTAATTCTGGTGTGCAGCGACTTTAAACTGGAGGAGGATTAAGGCTTGGCTGCATGACGTATGACATGGGTTCTTGTTTGAAGGTTTGGTTTGGCGTTCTACTGGGCTTGCGGCGACGCGCGACGTAGGTGGGTGCGACCGGGTGGCAGGGATTGCTTGGTTATGAGATATCGTGTTTGAGGTGCGGTAGGATCACGTGCGATTGCATCAGATTGATGTTTGAGTTGGTTAGCTGCTGTTGAGGTCTCGGGAGGTGGAAATAATAGCCAGGGCTGGATCTAAGATTTGAAGACCTGAGGCGGGTTCAAAAAATGGTGCCCTTTTATGGTCATATGAGAAAAAAAAAACAACGACGATTGTTCAACATTGTAATATAAAAATAGCATTCATGCATTTTTTTTTTTACGCAATTTTTAGGATTTTCCTTTCCGTTCTTAGTTTTCCTTGAATAATGAACTTGCTTTTGTAATTTGTATTGGAACTTGCTCTTGCTTGACCTAGAAATAGTTGGTCGTGTAGGGTTCAGCCGGTATGGGTGACTTACCCAATAGAACATATTCTATTTTCCTAAAAAAAAAATATTAACTAGACTCACTTCACATGGTATTTGTATGAAAATTAATTTAATAATAAAAAAAAACAAATAGAGAGTGGGAAGTTATAGGCAGAGGAGTGGATAGTTAGAGCAATTCCAACCTTTGGCCTAAAACCTAAACTTAAATTAAAATTTTATAACACCCAAACTATTATTATTCATACCAGCCTTGTACATGTGCGATTCACGTGTTATTGGTAAAGAGAGGAAAAAACATAATTTTTTTTTTAACGACGGATGTAAAGTCCTTTTTATTGATCAACTGATGTAGGCAATAATATGAGCACGATCCACCCTCGTGGGCTTTGTAAAATAAAATCATGCAAAACAACCTAAAAGAAACCCAAGTTATTTTTATGCTGCAAACCTTTTTTGAAGCGTCTTGATCAATAAGTAGTAACCAACGAGCCAGACAGAACATCGGCCAACTGGACTTTGCTTCCGGGATCATCCTATGAAGAGGATGCCACCCCAAGAGCACTTAAAACCCTAATTAGAGGCCAGCGACTAAAACTAATTTATTTGTTAAACATACACCTTCTTTCATTTTGTTTCATGTTTTTTCTCATAGCATAATCATTAATGTAATTATGTTTTAGTACGAAGTGTAATATGGCCATAACATAATTCGATAGTAGTTTTTATCCAATAATAATAATAATAATAATAATAATAATTTTACCTATTCACCCTAGCAACTATATCAGACTCTCAAGTGACTCTACAACTATTGAATTCTTTTTCATAAAAAATACTTCATTAGTTGAATAAATTACAACAATTTATGGATTATAGGTCAGTAATCGATCATAAGATGACAAAGATCTGTTGTCTACCTCTTAAATATAAAGACCAAAATGAGTCTGTTTATTATTTTTCATTTAAATCATTGCATTTTAAGCAATATTTGTAGTTTATAAATATATTTACCTTTCTTCTAATATATATATATATATATATATATATATTTCAATTATTTTTTTTTTCCATAGATGATAAAAATTCATATCTTATTTTTCTTGGTTTTGAATTCGACAATAGTTCCAAAAGAGTTTGTGCTACTTCAGTCAATATTGTTCGATGCAATGCGCTTTGAAATGATATGTTTCATGCTCTTTGCATAAGTGTAAGCGAATTCAAGTGGGAGGTGACTTAAAGCTCATGATAGATCTAACAGACAACAATTTAGTGTAAGCGAATTCATCTGGACACTTATTGTCTTCAATTTCGATCAATTTAGTGCAGCACATTGTGGAGGCATCAGCTAGTTACTCTTTCTTGTCAAAAGCATATTTCTAAAACAGGCAGCCAAAATCATTTTTAGCTACTTTAACTTAGGTTTGACTAAAACATTGGTATGATTGCTTTCTATGAAACTCTATGGAGACCTTGAATCTTAATGAATTATTGTATGAATTAATTAAAAATTTGATCAATAGTTAATATAAATTTCTTGCGATTATAGAAATAAACAAAAAAATATATATATTTTGAGACCGTCAATCGTGCTAGTTATCTCCACGACAAGTAAGAATAACAAAGTTGGAAAGTGAAAAACCCTATAGTCGCTCCCTGGCCGCTGAAGTACGTGCCTTGTGTCGTCGTGTATGGTAGCGCCATACTATAAGGAAACATCCTTCTTTGGAATTGCAGAGGCATCTACAATGGGGAAACTCAAAAAGCGTTATTAGATTTCGTTCGTGCACGTAAACCTAACCTGAGGGTTCCAATCTGTGTCGTGGCGAGATACGTTCCCATTCAGTAGGGTAATTACTCTGGATCCTATTGAATTTGATCACTGTCCTCTCTGTATTGAAGTGAATCCGGTGCAGCGTACTGGATGTCAAAGCACTAAACTTTTCCACTTTGAGGAAATCTGACATGAAAGGCCGGAGTGTATGGCAATTATCCAACGTGAATGGGCCAAGTATCAAACGGGTAACCACATGCAGCAGGTAGCCAAGAAAATTGAAGCTATTGGGAGACAGCTGCAACATTGGTATGTGAATGACTTTAAAAAACCAAGTGTAGAGATGAAGGAAATTCATAGAAAACTCTCTGACATTATGAAACTCCCATATTCTCTGGAGCAATATGAAATTCAAAGAGAGTTACATGAAACATATAGCCATCTGTTATCGTAACATGAGAAATACTGGAGGCAACATTCTAGAGTTTTATGGCTTAAAGATGAAGATCAGAATTCAGCCTTCTTTCACAGAAAAGCGAGTAATCGTAGAAGTCGAAACACCATTAAAGGCCTGGTAGATGATAATGGCCAATGACTCACAGCTCTACAGGATATTAAAAGACTTACGATGCGATATTTTATAAATGTTTTCACTTCTGAAGGAATAAATCATGCAGCCATTGCACAGGTAATGAAGGCCACTCCAACTCGGGTTACAAGTGATATGAATGCATAACTCTTACAACCCTATTCAGATGATGAAATTCAAGCTGCTCTATTCCAAATGCACCCCTCGAAAAATCCTGGACCGGATGGCATGTCACCTTTCTTCTTTCAAATATATTGGCACATTGTGGGAGCTGATGTTTGTCAAGTAATCCGGGGCTTTCTATAACATGGTGAAACATGGAAAGATGCTAATCATACTTTTTTTATGTCTGATTGCTTTATGCAATGTTCCAAAATAAAAGCTTCCAGGCAAGCAGCTCACTTTCGTTCGATTGCTTTATGCAATGTTCTATCAAGGATTGGCGCTAAAGTTGTGGCTAATAGATTGAAGAAGTGTATGGCCAACATCATCTCTCCACTACAAAGTGCCTATGTGCCAGGAAGATTGATCTCAGACAATACTATAATAGCCACAGTGGTATCACACTTCATGTAGCAACTCCGACATCAAGCATTTCTCTCTTAAACTGGATATTAGCAAGACATATGATTGTTTAAAATGACCATATATTAATGCTATGCTGCACAAGTTGGGCTTCTCTGAAGAATAGATTCAAATGATCATGCGCTGCATTACTTCTGTTTCTTATGTTATATTGCTACAAGGGACACCAACATAATTTATTACCCCCTCTAGAGGCATCAGACAGGGAGATGCCCTATCCCCGTATATTTTCATCCTATGTGCAGAAGAGTTATCTGCACTTGTATCTCAAGTGAGTGATTCAGGAGCTATTGAGGGTCTAAAGATGAGTCTGCAAGCCCCTACTCTTCACCATCTCTTTTTTGCTGATGACAGCTTTCTCTTTGGAACTGCGACTGAAACTGTGTGTGTGAGATATCAGGAAATTCTTAATGTCTATGAAAATGCATCAAGACATAAAATGAATTTAGCCAAAAGCAGTGTGGTGTTTAGTAGAAATGTCAGCAGGGAGGAGCAATATAGACTAGCTTCGGTGTTGGCAGTTGAGAGGAAAGATGAGCATAACAAGTATCTTGGCCTCCCTCTTCGTGTAGGCAAGTCCAAATCAGTCATTTTTTCATACATCAAAGAGCGGCTCTCCAATAAATTGCTTGGCTGGAAATCTAAATTACTCAGTTGTGCCGGTAAGGAGATTCCTATCAAGGCAGTGGCACAGACGATGCCATTGTACGCCATGAACTGTTACCTGTTGCCAAAAGGCTTGTGCGATGACATACATCAACTATGTGCCTCTTTCTTTTGGGGAGATACTGAGGATAAATAACGTATTTATTGAAGAAGCTGGGAGCGGCTCTGTCTAACAAAACAAGGAGGTATGGGCTTTAAAATCCTATATGCATATAATCTTGCGATGTTGGCTAAACAAGGATGAAGAATAATAAATAACCCCCAATCCTTGGTGGTGAAAGTCCTGAAAGCCAGGTATTTCCCTTACTCTTTCTTTTGGGTAGCTCAACTCAGTGATGCTCCTTCATTCTCTTGGAGAAGTATACTTGTAGCTAGACTAGTTCTCAGGGCTGGAGTATAATGGAAGATTGGTAATGGTCAACAGGTAAATGTAGGGACAAATAAATGGATTCTAGTGAACTCGGCATTCAATATTCAGAAACCAGATGCTTGTGAGGTGAACACAGTAGCAGACCTCATAGATCATGAGCAGCGTGCTTGGAAAACCTCTGTTGTACTTTTTCTTTTCCCTCTCCCGATTGCTTAAAAAATTATGTGCATCCCATTGAGTCGAAGGGCAGTGGCTGACAAGTTAGTATGGAGTCCGGAAAAGAAAGGTATGTATTAGGTTAATTTTGCGTATTGGGTTGCAAGACAACATGTCTTGGGTAATGCTCTCTCCTCAACCTCTCATTGATACCTTTTTGGCTTACTCTGCAAGAAAGTTTGGAATGCTACAGTTCCAGGCAAAGTAAAAATCTGTAATTGGAGAGCTATTCAAAACCTTTTGGCGACTTGGGACAAACTTACTTCTAAAAGTTACATTGGTGAGATGCACTGCCCTATATGCAACCAGCATATTGAAAGCACCTTGCACTTATTTTGTGATTGTCCGTTCATGCAACAAATTATCTCGCTCTCTGGCTTTCATATACAGATACATGATGACATATCCTTTAAAGAGTGGATGATGCAGGCTGCCACAAAATTAAAAGTAGAAGCTTTTGCCAAACTAATGGTTCTAATTTGGAGTGTATGGACAAACAGAAATAATACTTTGTTTCAGGAAAAAGGCAAATCCGCTCAGGAAGTCATGATAGGTGCGTTGGCTTGGTTAGATGAATACCAAATAGCAAATAAACCTATCAGAACCTCCTCTCAAAGCGTGACCAAGCACTGGCAGTTACCCTCTGGAATCCATACTTTTAAATTAAATATGGATGCTGATACGACCCGAATCTTGAGTTACTTTTTGACCATTTTATCTTTTATTTTTACGTTCCGAGAAATTGTTGTTACGATTCGAAAGTTCTAAATGTTGACTTTTAATTAAGTTGACCCGACGAAGAATTATATTTCTCAACGAAATAGAAGACGTTGAAACGAGTTCGTGGACATGTGGCACGTTTAATTTGAAGTTTGTGCGGAAAAGTTACGACTTAAAATCGGAAATTTACCGTTTTTGGACGAGTATAAATAGCTGGGATTAATTTCCCAAAAAGGCAAGTTTTTTTTTCCTTTTTCCCCTTTTTCTTTCTTTTCTTTCTTTCTATTTTCTCTTTCTCCTTCCCCAATCGGCCCCACCCCGAGCAGCTCCCTGCCTCCACCCAGCTCCGTCGTCCGGCCAAACTAGACTACCACGACGGTCACGTTCGAACTGGCTCGGTCTTCTCGTCATACCTGTGGCAGTGACACGGCGGGGTTTGCCACCATTTGGCCGTGCGACGTCCCTAAAGATCAGCCACCAATCGAACCAATCTCCCTCCTCCGGCCACCAATCGGCCCTATTTCGAGAGGGGAAAGGGAGACCTCGGCCTCCACGTCAACTCCATGGAAGGAATTGACTCGAACCAAAACGGGAAAGTAGAAATTCAAAGTTGATTTTCTAAGGTTTTAGGATTTTCGGTAAAGGGTGTTTAATTTGTTGGAATTGGTGAAATTGGAGGTGGAAATCATGTTTAGGAGGTTGTTTAGAGGCGATTAGCTGGAATTGGAAGTCCGATTGGTTGATTTTTGTGAAAGTTGGAGGTTGTGCAATTTGGACAGCGGTCTGGGCCGCCGTCTGTGGCGGAGGAGACCCCCAATGGCGGCGGAGGAGAAGAGAATGAGTCCATGTGGTGGTGGTGATGCTGATGTGAAAGTTTGGAATCGATTGGAGGTGTTTTTGGCCTCCTGTGGCGGCGGTGCTACGGCTGCCGGCGGCTGAGGAAGAAGAAGGGTAAATGGTTTTGGTAAAAAGTGAAAAGTAAAACGGTAAAAGATGAAAAGTAAACAGTAAACGGTAATTCAGTATATGGTAAACAATAAAAGTAAAAGGTAAACATTAAAAGTAAATGGTAAATAGTAATTCTGACTTTAACCATTTACTGTTGACTTTCTAAATTATTGTTTGACCAGTGATTTTTAATGTGGACTTTCCGTAAAAAGGGTAAAAACTGGTAAAAAGGGTTCTACGACAAAATAACCAGTAAAAGAAGTTATCGGACTCGGGATGGGTGTCATGAGTAATTTTAGACGTAAGTTGTTTCAGTATTTGAGGAGTAATTCCAATACCGATAACAAGAATTTGAAATTTGGATTATTCGGGCGAGTGAGGACGTCTGTGGAATTAAATTTTATAATTCAATTCCGAGTTTTGAAATATGTTTTAAACACGTCTCTGTTACAGGTCGAGAAGTAACTCGACGGGACTAGAGCGCGGAATAGCGGCACACTCGATCGTACAGTGAGTGTATTTTATTTTTAAAAAAATGCATGTATTTACGTTTTATTGAAATGCAAATTATTTAATTAAATGAGTTCCTAAGCATGATATGAATTATCGAAGGCCGATAATTCATATATTTTTGTTATAATTGTTGATTTGAATATTTAAAAGAAATGTGGTTTTGGGTTATACATTTACTACTATTTAGTTGTACGTATTTTAACCGGAAATGAGATTTTCGGAAATAGTATGATTTGATAAATCATACTTAATCGTTTTTATTGTATTTTATATTTGAAAGATCGGAAATGAGATTTCCGGGGAGTTTATGATTTCATTATTTATGATTTCACGACACGTGAGACATGTCGATATTATATATTCTTTTCGATATTATGTTTATGACATTGAGGCATGTTGGATATATATATATGTTCCTTCGAGGCTATAATTCTATTTTATTATATATATATATATATATATATATATATATATATATATATATAAGTCTCAGATGTGCGGTCGGGGACCGTACTGATGATTATATATAAGGGGAAGTGTGTTTTCGGTTTTGCTTTTGGATTTTCACCATATCAGGGTTAGTATATATATTGATGCTAGCTAGCTTATTAACCTCATCCCACGCGAGGTGACGACTTGACCATATAGGTCAGATTCACGCTCGGTGGTCGACGTAGGGTTGTGTAGAGGTTTAGCGTGGGATGCTATAGAGTCTGGAAGATTCGACCCTTAGCCTGTGAGGCTTACTATTAAATGGTGATAACCTTCCCCTATTATATGACCAATGAGATTGGTCATGATTTTTACATTATGTGGTTTTCGGGAATATTTTCTCTATGAGACTTTCTTTTATTTAATAAATTCCCGAACCAGCGGGGCTGTGGTTTTTATATGACCAATGGGATTGGTCGAGAAATATTATGAATCTATTTTCAAAAGTATATTGTTTTGAATATATATATAAACAAAATAATTATTTGTTTATTTGATTATATCAGCGAGGCTGGTTTTAAATACGATTTTCATAAAACGTGGGACGTTTTATTAAAAATGCATGCATTGTGGTTTTTATTTCTAAAACTTTAGGAAAGTAATATGATACTTTCATTTAAATTATTATATTAAATTATTTTATTTTTATCAACTCACTCTAACGTTTTTAATTACTTTCCCCTTGACCCTTCGTTTTAAATCTCCCAAATTACAGACTAGTTTATTTGAGGTCAAGAGTACTCGGAGTCGAGGCATAGTCATCGTCGTCTTTGCTTCCGCTTGGTAGGATCTATTGATTCTTTTACTTTTTGATTTTGTATTCCCAATTTATTATTAGATTGCTCTGATGACCTGTGAATAAATTAAAAGTGATTTTGTATTTGTCCTGTGGAAGTTGTTTGAGTTTTTGGGGGAGCATGTGGTAACTAGAGTCAGAATGGTTATTGTAGAAGTGTTTTATGGTTGTCTGGCAGGTTTGGGTTGTCCATTTTAAGAGAGGTTATGCTGATTTTTTGGTAAAATCTCTCTTAAGGTGGTCCTTGCAGGACCTTACTCGGGTTTCAGAGTGAAATCTGGTTTGGGTCTTGTCAGATGCAACTTTCTTGCCAAACCAAACTAAAGGTGGAGTTGGAGGAGTGATCTGAGATGTACATGGACACTTCGTTGCTGCATTTGCCAAACCAGTGGCATACACAGCTTCTCTAAAGCAATGTGAGTTATTAGCTATCAGAAACGGCATGGATCTCATTCAGTCTTTGAATCTTCAAAATGTGATCTTAGAAAGTGACTCAATGGAAGCTATCGCCGAAGCTAAAGTTATCGATCCTGACTTCGTTGCTAATGGCGGCATCATTGATGATATCAGGAGTATTTGGTGTCGTTTACAGGGCGTACAGATTCAACATTGTCCTCACTTATGCAACTCTGTTGTGTATAGATTAGCTGCAATTGGCTTTGAAGTCTATTATGGTACAACTTGGGTAGACCAAGTGCCTAGCATTCTGATAGATGTCCTAAACTATGATTGTACTCATCTCATTTAATTAATAAACTTTTCCCTTTCGAAAAAAAAAAAAATTATTTGTGATAAAATTAGACAATTGACGGAACTAAAATCAACAATAATTAGCATAAGGACCACAAGTGAGAACTTTTAGATTAGTCATTCTAGATTCTTTATCACATTAGATATTGCTAATACTAAGAGCACCTCCAACAGCTCTTGTAAAAATTCTCTATTAAAGAGGAGGAAAACCCAAAATCTCTATAAAAAAATAGGCTCAACTCTAACAACTCTTCTATTTTACAGTATAAAAATTAAATGTTAGTCTGTGTAATTTAATGAATATATAACTAAAAGAGAGAGAGAGATAAGTCATTCTTTTTTTTTAATTTTCTTTTTTAGGAGAGAGAGTCAAATATAAATGACAAACATTAAATTTTAGGGATTTTAGTACGAATATACAGATTTTGAGAATTCTATAGATATAGAGATTTTACATATTTTTTTTTCTCACTTTTTCTATTTTAGAGATTGGTTTACAAGAGCTGTTGGAGCCAAAATGAGGTATTTTTCTTATAAAAAAGAGAAAATTCAACTTTTACTAGAGCTGTTGGAGATGCTCTAATACATATCCCTTTAAAATCAGTATGAAACTAGGTTTTAGTAACAACATACTATCTACCGAACTACAATCAAGACTGAGATGAGACGCACTGTCTTAATCACAAACTAATACCTCGAAACAATTTTTCACTAAACCTACAAACTAAGCAATATGCGATAGCTAAACTCGAGATCGACCACCATAGACTTTTTTCTCTAGAAATTCAATGGATGAAAACCTAAAGAATATAAATATTTTCTATTGACATGAGTCATATATAGTTGTATTAGGAATTGTAGATATTGTGTAAGATTTAGTTGTAATTTGTTTCCTAATAGGTTTAAGGCATTCTTGTATAAATATACCCATTGTGGGAGAATGTGAATATAAGACACAATTATTCATTGCCTTGTTCTTCTTGACTTGGTATCAGAGCCGAGATCCTTTCGGACTCGGCTGGGCTTTCATCTGATTTCCGCTGCAGATAAAAATTCATTGTTCTTTCGGTTAGTGGTTCTTTGTTGAAATTAGTTGGTATTGGTTAATTGAGGAGCAAGTTTTCAGGTGTCTCTGTTGTGAAGATTGGTGACTCTGTTGGTGAAGATTGGTGAAGATTGGTGACTCTGTTGTGTTAATCTTGTTAGGGAGCAAGTTTCGGTTAAGGAGCAAACAATTTGATTGTGTTGATTAAGGAGTTTGGTGAAACAAGTTTCGGGTAGGCAGAGGATAATTGAAGATTGGCACGTTGTTTTGGATCCGGGTCGGTTATTAAGGAGATTTGGTTGATTAAGGAGCAGAGGTTGGTTGATTAAGGAAGTAAGAGTTGCTCTGTTACTAAGGAGCAGAGGTTTGATTATTAAGGAGTGGTACGTTGATTATTAAGGAGACCACTTGTTCGGGTAGGTTGGTTGATTAAGGAAGTAAGAGTTGCTCTGTTACTAAGGAGCAGAGGTTTGATTATTAAGGAGTGGTACGTTGATTATTAAGGAGACCACTTGTTCGGGTAGGTAGGCAGAGGAAACAAAAATGGTGAAGATTGGTGAGGAAGAGATTATTGTTGACGGAGGAAAACCAAGTGCATCTGAAGTAAAAAATTGTGATCGGGAGATTGTTGTGATTCAGAATCAGGGGTATCACCAAAACCAACACTATAGCCAGGTGACTTGCTATTACTGCAAGGAGCTTGGTCATACCAAGTACCATTGCCCTAAGTTGCGACAGTTTGATAACAATTGGAGAGGAATCAGCAGTATTAGAGGACGTGGAGGACGTAGTGATGGACAAAGAGGTAAAGCAGCAGTTCAGATGGTGCCGGAACCTGACTTCTATGGCGGCATTGAAGGACAAGATCCTTCCAAGGGTAATGTAACTGGAGGTAAAATTGGTATTGCATTACATGTTTCTAACTTTATGGGTGGAAATACTTGGATAATTGATTCCGGGGCTTCAGATCACATGACATATGATAAATCATTCTTCATGTCTTTATCCTCTCCTTCTATATCTCATGTGTCAAATGCCAATGGTGCATCTTTTCCTGTTTTAGGTATAGGGTCCATTCAGGTTACACCATCTATTATATTGCATAATGTTCTTTATGTGCCTTCGTTGTCCCATCACCTGTTATCTGTCTCTCAGTTAAATGCACAAAATAAGTGCTCTGTAACCTTCTTTCCAATGTATGTTGTTTTTCAGAGTCTGTATACCAGGGTGACAATTGGCAAGGGAGACCTGAGGGGGAGACTGTTTCACTTGGATTGCATGTACGCAGAGCCAACACAAGCACCGGAAAAGTCTTTGGCCCTGACATTGAATTCTGATCGGTTAGGAGAGTTATGGCTATGGCATCGACGGCTAGGTCACCCGTCTTTTGGTGTTATGAAGAAGTCCATGCCTTCATTATTCATGGGAATTAGTGCGACTAATCTTCATTGTGAGACTTGTGCTGTGGCAAAAAGTCATCTGTCGAGTTATCCTTTAAGTATTCATACTAGTAGTATGCCTTTTGAGTTAATTCATTCGGATTTATGGGGTCCTTCTAAACATTCTACTCTCTCGGGAATGCGATACTTTGTTTTGTTCATTGATGATTTTACTCGATTATCTTGGGTAGTGTTGCTTAAAACAAAAGACTCTGTTTTTTCAGCTTTTTCAGCATTCCATAATCTGGTTCGTACCCAATATGATGCTCATGTTAAAATTTTTCGGTCCGATAATGGGGGTGAATTTGTCAATAGTTCGTTTCATGAGTATTTTCAACAACATGGCATCATACATCAAACCTCCTGTCCCCAAACACCCGAGCAAAATGGGGTGTCTGAACGGAAAAATCGTCATCTTCTGGACATGGCTCGGTCTCTGCTATTGAGTGCTAACATGCCTAAGTACCTTTGGGGTGAAGCCGTGTTGTGTGCATCTCATCTTATTAATCGTCTTCCGTCTAGTCCTCTTCAAGGTCGTGTTCCGCTGGATGTCCTATCCAACTTTGTGTCTATCCCATCATCAAACACTCTTCCTGCCCGTGTTTTTGGTTGTGTTGCATATGTTCATCTGTATAAAAATCAGAGGTCCAAATTAGATGCAAGAGCTCTGAAGTGTGTGTTTGTCGGATATAGCTCAACTCAAAAAGGCTACAAGTGTTATCATCCTTCATCCCAGAGATTTTATGTAAGCATGGACGTTACATTTGATGAAAATTCTTGTTATTTCGTTCCGGAAGTTCCTCGTCAGGGGGAGAAGTCATGTTATTATGAAGATATGTTTAGTGGGCAAGATGGCCGATTTGTTTCAGTTTCAGCAACAGACCTGTCAGGGGCAAATTCGGCAAACCTGTCAGGGGCAAAATCGGCAAGCACCGAAAATCTGGCCAGTGGGCACGAACCGGAAATCGAACATGTTGACGAACCGGCCGATACTGACAGCACCGAACTGGCCGGAGCAGCACGCCAGCAGGGAAAGGGGTCGTCGCCGGTGCTTGGAGGCGGCGATCCTCCGCCATCGCCGTCCGCATCCGAGCCATCGCTTGTGCTTGGAGGGACGCCACCGCCTAGGGTTTCTGCTGCAAATCCGCCGTCGCCTGGGAGCCACAGAGGGGACGCCGCCGTTCCATCGCCCCGTTGTCCGGCTGCCACCCTGCCATCGTCGTCTTCGTCCAGGGGAGGAGCTCGGGGAGGAGCTCGATTCAACGCAGCACAAATCGCCCGATCTCACCCGGATCTCAGATCGCCCGACCCGGCTTCAGTCCGACCCGACCCGGATCCATCTCAGTCTTCAATCCGACCCGACCCGGCTCAGGAACTGCAGTATAATTGCTCTGTTTTGATACCCAACCGATTTCAGCACTTCCTTCAGATACGAATCATGATCCAATTGTGAACAGTTCTCCAGAAATTTCTTCCCCTTCTCAGGTTTCGCCTGCCCAATCGTCTCTTGAGGTAATTTCTGGTTCTTGTCCTGTGTCCTCTAGTGTCCCAGTTAAACACCTCCCTAGTCGTTCTACTCGAGGTCAGCCTACAAAGCATTATGAACCCACTCTGGATGCAAAAGCTAAATATCCTATTGCTAATTATGTGTCCACCCATAGACTATCCAAATCGTATGTTGCCCTTGTGAATCAATTATCTTCTGTGTCTCTACCTAATAAAGTACAGGATGCGATGAAGGATGGAAAGTGGATGCAAGCGATGACAATCGAGATGCATGCTCTTGAGAAGAATTGTACATGGGAGTTAGTGCCGTTGCCACAGGGAAAGAAAACAGTAGGATGTCGATGGGTGTATACCGTGAAACATAACTCAGATGGCTCAGTGGATCGGTACAAAGCAAGATTGGTGGCTAAAGGCTACACTCAGAAGTATGGGGTGGATTATGATGAGACGTTTGCGCCAGTGGCCAAGATTAACACAATTCGGGTACTTCTTTCGTTAGCTGCTAATCTTGATTGGCCGTTACAACAATTTGATGTTAAGAATGCATTCCTGCATGGTGACTTGAATGAGGAGGTTTATATGGATTTACCTCCTGGATATGGTGTCTCTACTGGAGAACGAGTTGTGTGTAAATTAAAAAAGTCTCTCTATGGTTTGAAGCAATCTCCTAGAGCTTGGTTTGGGAGATTTACTAAGTTCATGAGACGTATTGGGTATCGACAGAGTAATTCAGATCACACATTGTTTCTTAAACACCGAGGTGGTAAACTTACTGATTTGATAATCTATGTTGATGATATGGTTGTGACAGGTGATGACTTTGAGGAAATTCAGAAGTTACAAAGACAGTTGTCTTCTGAGTTTGAGATGAAAGATTTGGGCAGTCTAAAGTATTTTTTGGGAATTGAAGTTGCTCGTGGGAAAGATTGTATTGTGTTGAGTCAGAGAAAATATGTTCTGGATTTACTTGCTGAAACAGGGATGCTTGACTGTAAGCCGGTTGATACTCCGATCGAGCAAAATCATCGGTTAGCTGAGTATTTGGATCAGGTTCCCACGAATAAAGCAAGATATCAAAGGTTAGTTGGTCGGTTGATTTATTTATCTCATACCAGACCTGATTTAGCCTATGCAGTTAGTGTGGTGAGCCAGTTTATGCACAATCCCAGTGAGACTCATATGAAAGCTGTATTTCGTATCTTGCAATATTTAAAGTCTGCTCCTGGAAAGGGATTAGTTTTTAAGAAAAATGGTCATCTGGATGTCTTTGGTTATACGGATGCAGACTGGGCAGGTAATATCACAGATCGCAGGTCTACTTCGGGATACTTTACGTTTGTTGGTGGTAATTTGGTTACTTGGAAGAGTAAGAAACAGAAAGTGGTAGCTCGTTCCAGTGCAGAAGCAGAGTATAGAGGAATGGCTCGAGGTTTGTGTGAGATGTTGTGGTTGCGAAACTTGCTCAAAGACTTGAGGTTCAAGCCCAGGAAAGCTATGCCGCTCTATTGTGATAATAAAGCTGCCATTGAAATTGCTCATAATCCTGTTCAACATGATCGTACAAAACATGTTGAAGTCATTTCATTAAAGAGAAATTGGACATGGAAATTATTTATTTTCCTTTTGTTCATACAGAAGAGCAGTTGGCTGACATTCTTACTAAAACTCTTTCTAGTAAAGTTTTTTATGACTCACTTGACAAGTTGGGCATTTGTGATTTGTATGCACCAACTTGAGGGGGAGTATTGACATGAGTCATATATAGTTGTATTAGGAATTGTAGATATTGTGTAAGATTTAGTTGTAATTTGTTTCCTAATAGGTTTAAGGCATTCTTGTATAAATATACCCATTGTGGGAGAATGTGAATATAAGACACAATTATTCATTGCCTTGTTCTTCTTGACTTTTTCTACACCCTATTTATTGTTAAAAGTTTGCCATAAAAAATTACAATAAGTAAAGCCTAAAAGTAACACCTATTCACTCAACTACAAGAACAACACAAAACTGAAAACGAAAAAACAAATGCAGATCGAGTCAATCACGCATTCACGCCGGTGTTGGTAAGAAAACCGAATTTGAATCTGCAATTTTATTAATTTTAATTTTTCTTTTGAAGGGTGCAGGTTTTGTTTCTTCTCGAGGATACATTAAACCCCTCGTGTCCTTTCCCCGGTGACCTTAAAGTGCATTAATGGCTACCTAGACCGACTCCCCATCTCACCAAAATTACCCTTCTCTCCTTGACCCACGCGCCCGGCCCCACACCTCCCCTGATTATAAAACCCAACCCAAACGGAACTGAAATTCTCGCAGCGAAGGAAGCCCAAAACCGTAATTTAAACGCGGAGAGCGGTGGTGTAAGAGAGAGAGAAAGAAAGAGAGGACTCGTGGAGGGCGGATGTGAGCGATGCGTGGAGGTCAGGGCAGGTGGTGAGTGGCAAAGAGAGCCGAGAGAGAGAGAGAGAGAGAGAGGAGAGAGAGAGGAAAACACAGTAAAAAGCTCCGAGATCCCGGTCCTCAATGGCCCATCTTCTCAAACCCTTCTCCTCCTCCTCCTCTTCTATGACAGAAGAATAGAAAAGAATTAGACTACACAGAGCAACAGAATAAACAGAACAACAGAACAAGTCAAATCCAATCCCGACCCGATTTTCAGGTCCGTCTAATTCCTGCATTGTCTCCATGTCTCCCCCTCTTTCCGAATTTGTGGTGTTTTCGATTTTCAGTTGAAGTAACCATTTTGTGTTGGACAATTCGGATCTGAATTTTTGTTGTTTTGTTGGTGCAGGATGAGTGAGACGGCGGCGAAGGTATTGTACATAGTGGTGGTGGATGGCGAGGACAAGAGAGAGAAAGGGAAGGAGTCGTTTCGGTACACGCGTCCGGTTTTGCAGAGCTCTCTGCAACTCATGGGATGCAAACCTCGCCACGCCTTCAAGGTTTTTACCCTTTTTTTTTGTTATTGTTGCATTTGTGTTAATTTTGTGGTTTTGTATTTGAATTCAGTACTAGTCTATTTTGAGTAGATCTGGGTGTAAATTTTTTCTAAATCTCAGACTTTGAGCTAACGTAAAGAATTGAAAGAATTAGAATTTAATGGACTATTGGGAACTGATATTATGGTCGGTGTATTGGTCTTTTTATGGACTATTGCAGTTCTATGAGTCATTTGTGCAAGATGTCATTATCACAGATTAGTTTGTTTTTCTATAAATTTTGATTAAAAGAAAAGGTGGGTTTTTATGACAATTCTTGTGTAGCCGTCAGCATCCTGTTAGAAGGTTCTGCTGGTGGAGCCATTATCTGTTGTTGGTTGAACCGTCTTTAACTGATTTTTTTTCTCTCGTCTGTCCACTCAGTTTCCAATTTTTCCTTCTATTCTGGGTCTCTTGGCCACCCTTAGTTCAACTGTTTGTTGACCTTGTTGTTTGGTGTGGATTTTTTCTGCAATAGTTTTTGTTCAGTTACATTGTTGCAGTGTGATAGGTCATGACTTAACATTAATACCTGGGTTTCAAAAGATCCTGCATGTTCTGTCTATAATTGACCATAATCTTGAGGATTTGTCCAACCCGAACATAAATGTAGTTTCTTTAGTGTGAATTCCTTGTTTTCTTGGCCACTTTCAAGTGAATAAAGTCTCTGTGCTGTGGAATTGACAAGAGGATGACCACTAATTGTTTAGTGTTATTAAGTTGTCAAACACTTGGATAATCTTTCTCTTATGGTAAAACGTTAGTCTCTGGCTCTCTGCACTTTCCATTAGTCGTGGGTCCGCACTTTAGGAATTAACTGAGAGGATCATGGACCCCTAATTAGAGGTTTGTTCCAATTGTTAGGCTGTTGCAACTTATGGTAGCATTTGGTTGGTGCTGAAGTTTGCATTTTTATCACGTACTTCCATTAATTAGTTGGGAGTTGGGATGTTCAAATGACCTTATAAACTTGTGTGTCCTTCAGTTTCTAAATTGGACACTAATCACTGACACATTTTTCTATGATCAGATCAGTCAACGGGTGTTTGAATTGATAAGAAATGTAAGTTCATGTGAGGCCTTGCTTCCGGAAGGGACAGATAATGTTTCCCCCAGTAAAGCTGAGTCTTGCAAGCATATGGTTCCCGGGGAAGATCATAAAAGTAGTGTACCATTTGAAATGTACAAAACGCGTACGACTGTTGTAGTTTGGCGAGAAACTTTCTTGGATGTTGTTTGTGACGCTCTGGCCGAGTACAAGTATGTTGGTCCAAATCAGAGAGCAGACTTAGTTTTGGCATGCAGGTATGTAGGCTTGTATCTTTCTCAAATCATAATCACACACACACTGCATTGATTTATCTTTTCTTGGCGATCATTAGTTAATTCTACACAGCTAGTGTCAGATACCAATCTGAAAAAGTGTGTGTGTCTGTGTGACATTCTGGCTATTTACTTAACATGCTGTTCACCACTTGTGTGGGAACAGAAGAGGCAAATGCAAACTGTTGAAAGCTGTAGTAGTGAAAAAGTGCATAATGATATTAGCACAAAACTTGTAGAATTTCTGTTGCAACTTGTAACGTAATGGATCTTTGAAGCTTCTTTTTTGGTGTGGTTAATCTGTATCTCATTGTCTGCCTCCCCTTCTTTGTTGAGAAGTGTTTCTTTGGGGATTTGTATTTCATCACACTTTGTCAGGCTTCAACGTAGTTCATATTGGCCATAATAGGCTGGCATTCTGTGTGGGGCAAAAATAGAAGATATTCAAGGCCGTCATTTGTTTTCTTCATCAAACTTATTTTCTGCCATGAAGAGCTGGGGCAATATAAATACCTACTGTTAATATGATAGGCCTAAAGGGCTTGCGAAGTTTCTTTTCTTCCATATATTCATTCTTATAACATTTACTTCCATAAATTAGGATCAAGTTCGCTCACTTAGCATGTGCTTGTTCCTTTGGACGAACGTGCTTTTCAGCTTATTTTCATCAAAATCATGTCTGAACATCACTGTCTTGAACACTTCCCATAATAACCTTTCCATGCAGGACTCTGAAATACTTAATTTTTAACCTTTTCTGGGTTGGGATCTCACATTATTCTAATACAAAAATCTGCAAGAAATATGTTTGATATATTTATTTGGCACCTCTACTGTCAATCCAGTCAAATAGTGATAAATGAACTAGGGTTGTAAATATTTCTTCTGATAACTTTTGATAAATGTAATTGTAAGCTAAGTCTTACCCACTTTAGTCAACACTTTAATTCAATACAAGGGTTCTCCAGAATAAATTAAAGATGCTTTTAGTAGGTGTCTTGAGTTTCACAACTCCATACAGATGTCATTACTCATTAGTGCCTGATAACTGGTCATTAAGGTGCTCAGAACTCGCCAAACCCAATGCCCTACATTGTTTCATCTTGTGAAAAGATCTACTCTCAAATTTTCTGAATCGCTACATGTTAATGCACTATTAGTTTGGCCACCTGCAAGTAGTTGGTGTTTCTCCGTTTAGTTTGAACATGCTGGTTGTCAACTATCCAATATCTGTTTTTATTTATTTATATATTTATTATAATTTTTTATTTATTTATCTGAACATAGTTTGTGCAGTTCTAGTTCTGGAATTGGGGATTAGAGTTGGAACATGAATATAATAACATTGGACTTTTTGGGAGTTTAAATGGGAAATGCTCAATCGTGCCATTTGACGTTGTTGTTTGGAGTTATTGTGACTGGTGTTACATTGTATTTGTTATGCACTGCACCCAATGTTTATCTTGAGATATTTTTCTCCATGCAGAATCCGGGAAAGGAAGGAATCTGTAACTGTACTGTTATGTGGCACTAGTGGCTGTGGAAAATCTACTTTGTCTTCATTGCTGGTATTTGAGTTCACGAGATCTATGTTTTCGTGGTTCCTTTTGACTTTTTATATAGTTGTTGACCTGACGTACATAGTTTTTCTATTCTCAAGTTAGAAGTAATGATTTGAAATGTTAAATTCACATTCTATGCTGGTATAATAACTTGAATCTAACCTAAATCATCTTGCAGGGTAGTAGGTTGGGAATCACAACTGTGATATCTACCGACTCGATTCGGCACATGATGAGGAGTTTTGCAGATGAGAAGCAAAATCCTCTATTATGGGCTTCAACGTATCATGCAGGGGAGTGTTTGGATCCAGTGGCAGTTGCAGAAGCAAAAGCCAAAAAGAAAGCCAAAAAGTCCACGGGAAGTTCACAGGATGGCTCTACGTTTGGGAGATCTGAGTCCCGTATGTCAGACGCTGGTTCGAGTACTGCTGAATTGCTCGGTTCGAAGCAGATGGCCATTGAAGGATTCAAGGCACAAAGTGAAATGGTAATTGACAGTCTTGACCGTCTTATCACTGCATGGGAGGAAAGAAAAGAATCTGTTATTGTAGAAGGTGTTCACTTGAGCCTTAATTTTGTGGTATGTATCTCTAATTCTCTTCTCCTTCATCGTCCCTTAGTTTATACATACATACATACATTTTCCCAAAAAAGAAAAAGAAAACATACATGCATACATATAAAATTTTGTTTTTAACACTAAACTCCTCCATCTCATCAATAATTGTTTGAACCACAGATGGGACTCATGAAGAAACACCCTTCCATCATACCATTTATGATATATATCACAAATGAGGATAAACACCTGGAGAGATTTGCAGTACGTGCAAAGTATATGACACTGGACCCAGAAAAGAACAAATATGTGAAGTACATTCGAAACATCAGAACAATCCAAGAATATCTCTGCCAGAGGGCTGATAAGCATCTTGTCCCCAAAATTAACAACACTAATGTTGACAAGAGTGTGGCAGCAATCCATGCAACAGTCTTTAGCTGCCTGCGTAGGCGTGAAGCAGGGGAACAACTTTTTGATCCCACGAGAAACACAGTAACCGTAGTGGACGAGGAGTACAGGAACCAGCGTGCAGCCAATTCTTTGAGTTCAAAGGGGATGTTTCAACTTATCCAGAGGAAAGGTTCATCTAGGCAACTGATGGCTCTTGTAAATACTGATGGATCTGTAGCAAAGGCTTGGCCTGTTGATTCAGTTGATCGTAATGGAAATCCTATATTTTGTCATGGGACTGAGATGGAGATTGGCAGTGCAGAACAAGTGAATCTTCAGTTTGGTCTGTATGGCTTAAGCGCTTGGCCCAAAGATGGTGGCCCAAGCTGTGCTGGAAGTGTTGATGGGTCGAGGGCTGATGATATTGAAACTGTAAGTAGGCATCTCTCTTCTTGCTGCAGCTCACCACGATCTGAGGCACCTGCCAAGGAGGTACCTTTGAACTCTAATTTAGATTTGATTTTCAAATATGTTTAACTTGGATACTGCAAATATAATTAGATTTTCAAATTTGTTCAAATTGGAATTCTTGATATTTACCTATTACTTGTATACATCAGCTGAAGGAGGACAACTCAGTTCATGGCAGCGATGAAGAAGTTGATGAATCAGCTGATGTAGGCAGTGATGAGGAATTAAGTGATGATGGTGACAAACAGGTTGACGAAGAGGTATGTTGGTTTGTTTTAATTCACTATTAAAATTTGTCGAAAATCAGTGAGATTAAGACTTCAGACTTCAATGTTTTGCATACGACGTAAGATTTACCCATGTGGGGATTCAATTAATTTGTAATTATGACTGATAGATTAAGATACAACATATATTTAATACTTAGCTGCCGTTCTTAATTGAGTATATCACAGAATTAAATATAAAAAACTTCTTGCTATTTGTGCAGATAGGGTCCGTGGATGAGGAGTCTACAAAATCAGATGAAGAGTATGAAGATTTGGCAATGCAGGACGACCAGGGGAATGGATATTGGTCTGATAATGATGCTATGGATCGCAATCTTAAGATATTTCCTGTTGCTGATGACACATCAGCCAATAAGGATGTGAATAAGTATCGCCAGAACCTGGATCTCTTCCTTAGAACTAGAAGCGAGTCATTCTCTGAACCAATATGTTCATATACTTCTCTCTTTACGGAGGAGAATGACATGAGAATGCCGTGCTCTGGCAATGTGAAAATTAGAAAACGCCGTTCCCTTAGCATTCCAGCATTGGGAAGGCAAAATTCAGAAGTAAGGGGTGCCATACTTTCTGGGGCCCCTCAGTGCTGACACTAGATTTTGTTGCAGCTTATTGTTCTCATGTTCCTTGGTCTGTATCTCCTTTATTTGGATCTCCCCTGTTAGAGTACCTTAGGTCTAAGTATCACCTATATGTACAGTTGTGCTTTGAGACTTGCAATGAAATGGTTTTGCATTTCCATGAGTATGAGATGCCCTGTGAACTATGATGAAAATGAGGACCTCGTAATGCTAGAATGTAAGATACCAATCCTTTTTTTTACGATTTCTGTCTAAAACGGATAGGAGTTTGTTTTGTCAATTTATGTTTTGCTGAGGCCATCGATGAAACAAAGGAAGGAGTTTGTTTTGTCAATTTATGTTTTGCTGAGGCCATCGATGGTTGTACAACAAATGATATCGTGAGGAAGGGGTATAGATACCAATGTGTCTCTCGTTCTTTCTATTAAATAGAAAAAAAGTTTTCACATCTTTGAAATGCTCCACCAAACAACTCACAATTCTGATCTTAATAGTGCTAGCTGCAAACTTTATTCTCATTGATTTCTCATGTAACCTCTCCTCCACCGTCTTCCAATGCACAAACCACACTTCTAGTTATACAACAAAGGATACTTCTAGTTTTGTTGCTCTACCAAACACTACCCCTCTCTCATGCCTTATTTTAAACTCATCCAGCATTTGGTTGATGTCCGACAGGCTCCCAGGGGTTATAAAGCTATCTGTAATATAATCGGGCATATCTTAGAAAGCTTGCTGATTTTCTATTAATGAGGTGAAAGACCTGTATCAAACTGATAGTAGTTTTTGGTAGAAATTTTCAAATTCAATTTATCGAGACATAGAGTTCCCAGTGTCACAAGGATAGACATCCAAGGACAGGTACCCACAACTTTTTTATTATTTTTGTTTTTTATATGTACCCAAAACCTTGTTGCATCCTTCAAAACGGTTATGACGGCGAATACGATGGTTGTTTTTTCAATCTTCTGCATAGGCTCCTCAGTTTTAGGGATTAATGGATTATACATCCATTCAAGTTCAGTAGTACTCCTAAGAATCCCATATGTTATTTCCAACTTAAGTTGTTGCCTACAGATAAAAGTACAGTTCATGAGGTTTATTTATCCTTCTTTTGGGAAGTATGTAAAACCATTCATGGCCATGCCTTATTCTATAAGAACTTTATATGATTTTTCAGTTTCTTAAAAGCGATGTATAGCTGAAAGAAAGAATTTAAACATGAAGTTTACAATTTAAGTCCACTGACTTAGTTTATAGATTAAATAGGTTACAGTAGTAGTACTATAACGTACTTTAACCTATTAACTAGAGCCAAAATGTCCCAAATTGGAAAAGAATGAGTAGTTCTAAGAGCGAAGCAGTATATAATGCCAAAGCAACCGTGAAACAAGTACATGATATTCTCGATTATAAGAGTAATCTGTTAAGTTCTTTCATAACCTTAACTGAAGTCCCTCAAACACAATGTTGTACTTACTAGCTTTGAATTTGAGGTTTAATGCCTCATTTTCTAAAACAAGGTATATGCTGTGTCCTGGTCATAAGCATTCGGCTTATCCATACATTATGTGAAATGTTCAACAACATGCTAAACATACATCATCAAATTCAGAATCAGAACATTTTATTTCTTCAATCATGACTTATTATTCCTTGGAATATGACTTAATGTTGATATGACTGACCGTCAACATCAACAAATCTTACCGTTGGATCTGACCTCCACCTCAGGGAGAAGACGGACATGTCAGTCGATGAGCAAATGAGCTCATGAGCATATCAGCAGGGACATAAAGATTGTTAACGGCAGAGAGCTTTGACATATATTAATTTGTTAAACTGTTGGCAACTCGAGGGAAAATATTTGTGCCCGTACCAGTATGGATGTGTGCGTCCGAACTCTCTCTAATTTGCATATGTTAGGCAATGTAATCAATGATTTTAACCGTTCAAAAGTTGTATTAATCAATAAAAATCACCTCTGTAAAAAATGAATGTAAACAAATATCATTTGCTTAACCGATTTTATCAAACAAATGAACGGCTGATCATGAGACTCCCAACTTTTACTAGAACTATTCATTTGTTTGATGCAATCGAATAAGCAAACGATTTGGGTTTATTCCAAATTTTTGCATAGATGATTTTTATTGATTAATTCAACTTTTGAACGGTTAAAATCGTTGATTACATTGCCCAAGATACACTACCAGATCTGAGGGCATAGCCGACGAAAAAATTTTCGTCGACTATGCCGAAATTTTGTCGGCTATACCTTCTGCCGACGAAATTTTCGTCGGCTATAATTCATCGGAAAAACGCCGTCGGCTATACCAATGGCCGACGAAAAAAAGGAAATCGTCGGCTATATGCGAGTATGGCCGACGACTTTACCGACGAAACATCATTTCGTCGACCAAACCTGGGCAAAATATCCGACGAATTTCGTCGGATATTTTCGAGTATGGCCGACGATATCGTAAACTATAGCCGACGAAATTCGTCGGCTATTTGTTCTGAAATATAGCCGACGATTTCATCTATTTCGTCGGTTATTTCGTCCGAATATATTAATATTTTAATAGGCATTTATTAGTTATAGCCGACGAAATAATGTAATTTTCGTCGGCTATAACGGTTATAGCCGACGGAAATTGGTAAAAATCGTCGGCTATAGTGCTTATAGCAGACGAAATAATGCCAAAATCGTCGGCTATTCTTACATTTGGTGAAAAAAAAATTAAATTATTTTCTAAATTACCATTCCAAGCAACCTGCAAATCACAAAGACAGTCCATGCATTTGCACCAACAAGAAACACGTCTAAATGACTTATTATTTAATTCGTTCCAATATACATAAAATATAACCCTAATCATCACCTAAACCACTAAAGTCTACGACGTCATCCCCAGCATCCTGCTCTCCATCATGCTCGTCATCCTGCTGACCGAACTCGGGAGGTTGAGGCATTGGAGGTTCAACTAACGGCTGAAACGGGGGCGGGGGTTCAAGGCTTTGTTGTTGTGCGGCGAACATCTCATACCACCAGTTTTGTTGGCCGGCGTAGTTGTGTTGCCGAATTCTCTCGCATTCAGCATGCCAACTGGACAGATCTAAATAATACTGCTATGTTCTGCGGTGTTGCTCCTATGATCTCTGGAACTCGGCCACCAACCTGGCATTTTCTTCTGCCAATCTCCGCACTTCCCCCCTCACCTGTTGGCTCTCCCCGCCTCCCTTCTTTTGACCTCCCTTAGTGGTCTTCAGGAGCCCTAGTCCAGAACTTCCTAAACCCCGGCAGTAGTAGTTGTTTGAGTGGTTTGGGAAGGCTGCGTCGAACATCCTCGCTGCCATTTGGACATTGGACCGGTCGACCTGGCGCATGGCTTCTTCCAGATCTGCCTCTGAAATGTTCGGTTGTGTCTCCCGAACTACTTGCTGGAACACCTCTTCTTCGGCCCGGTTCACCCTCTCCTAATTGGACGGGAAAAAAAAAAAAAATTATTCTAACAAATATATAATTAAGTAAAATTAATAATTAAAATTTTAAAATTATAATGAACGTCTTACGAGCTGTTCTGTCGCTTGTGGATAAGCGATCTTGAACGTCTCCACGTACGGGTTGCTATCAGGATGATCTCTAAGCGCCTCCTCCTGATATTGTGCAAACGGCCTAGAACCAGCATGATGGGGGGTTGTGTTCCGGCGGCGGTTCTCATAGTTTATCCGAGAACGTTGCTTCAAACAAATAATAAAATGTTAGAAAAACGCATAAAAAAATATTAGTGTAATAATTATAAAATAATTAAACTAATAATTAAAATTTTAACAAAATAAACATTTGTAGTGAAATTTAGTATTTACCTGCATAACTGGGTTGTTGAAGTCTACTGTCTTCAACCAACGCCACTCGTACTCCCTGAACATGAACTCCCTGGGAGTACCCATACGACCAAGGTTGTCGTATTCGTTATAGTGGGAACGGAGCTCGTTCGTCCACTCTTTGAACCTACGAAAAAAACAAAAGTGCATTAGAAATATTATTAATATCATAAAATATTAATAATTATAAGATGAGGAATTCCCAATGTACCTCGAGTTCTGCACGGTGTCCGCCCAATTCCGCTTGTGTTCGACAATCTCGAAGAATGTCTGAAAAATAATATTTTATTAGTTTTACAATTGTAATAATACCGAAAATTATTAAATATTACGATAAATAAATTAAATTTTTTAAATTACTCACCGACGCGGCGTTGTTCACCTCCCTCTTTATCTCTTCGGGCACATCAGCCCACCGGGTCCACAACATAAGGACTCTGTCCCTAATCAGTGCCCCCACGCAACCCAAGTAGTCGAGTTTTTTCTTCCCCTGAACCTCCTGATTAGGAGGTTCGTTGATCTGGATCCTCCCCCTCAGATCAACAGTTCTCCTGAGCGTGTCAAAACATATGACACCTCCTGTGTTCCTTGTTGAACTGCTAGCGGCTGTCCCTATCACAAAAACGACGATTGGTTAATAAAATTAAATATTAGTGCGTTAATTTTAATAAAACATTTAATTAATAAAATCGAATGTTACCTGAACTCGATGACCCGTCTGTCGACTTTCCTTTTCTCCTCGCCGAAATCAGGAGGCCAGGGTTCTCAAATGGCTGATGCTGGTATGCCTCCGCAGCACTCACGTACTGAGGCATATCAGGCCATATGGGCACACCACGATAGTCGACCTCCGGTATCGCAGGAATGTTGTACGGGAGGTACAGCTGGTTTGGGAGAGTAGGACCGTCAGTCGAGTCACCAGCAGACGTCGTCGGACTCGTCATCAGCTCCCGATGAACCTCAGGCATACGAACCTGAGGAACGTCTGCAGCTATCTCGTCTTGAAATAGCTGCCGACTGAACCTCGGAGCATCTGGCCCGACAGGCGGAAGTGAACTGCTCGACGGCCGCCCCGCCTGGAGAAGGGTCTGGTGCCGAGAACTCATACTCCTCCGCGGCTGGGATGAATCCACAGTCCTCCGCGGCTGGGAGGAATCCACACTCCTCCGCGGCTGGCTGGTGGTCCTCGCTCTCAGGCTGGCTAAGGGTCCTGTCAGAGTCTGCGAAACCGGCGGAACTTCCAGAACCTCTCGATCTGGAACGACGGCCTCCGAAGAACTGTCTGAATGCATCGGCCATCTGCAGCACTCGTGGCATTAATACATTAATTAATATTAAATTATATTACATTAAATAACAAATTCTAATTAATATAATAACCAATAATACTAACATATTTCAAAACATACTAACAAATTAATATTTAAATTTTAATTAATTTTAAATAATACTAACTATTAACCTAAATATAACTATTTATATACAAATATAACTATATTTCTTTATTAACATATATATATATATATATATATATATATATATATATATAATTAGACTACCAATTTATATATATAATTAATTTAACAATTTATATAACAATTTATATAATTAAAATTAAATATATAACAATTTATATACCTAAATTATAACAAATATATAACAATTAAATTTATTAACAAATATATATCAAATATATAACAATTTATATAATTAAAATTAAATATATAACAAATATATAACAAATATATAACAATTTATATACCTAAATTATAACAAATATATAACAATTAAATTTATTAACAAATATATAACAATTTATATAATTAAAATTAAATATATAACAAATATATAACTGTTCAAGGAAGGTTAATTCCGTAACTTCCGAGGTGTGTCTTGCCCTAATAAGACTAGAAGTCTAGATACTCTATTAGATAGGGAATCCCTGTTCGCCAGGGATACTTGATGTAATGCCTATATAAAGGCCTCCTTATCAATGAATAAACACAGAGAGATTTATCAATCTATTTCTCCTACAACACGTTATCAGCACGATGCTCTAGCCTCCCGTCTGATAGCCCTAGAAACCCTAATTCCGAATTTTTTTTCGAAACCCTAACCTACCGTCGGCCGCCGATTCTTCTCTTCGGCACCGTCGGCCTCTTCTTAGCAGCATCTGCGCTGTTCGCTTGCCGCACTGTACCCTCGAGTACTGCTCCTCCTCTGCCTCTAGGCAGACAACCCGCTCGCCAGCAGCTCTCCCTTGCGTGCTACTTTTTGCACGCATCCGCCAGACGATCAAAATTGCTCGCAAGCCAAGCAAGCGATCCGCGAACCCTTATTCGTGGTTAAGAAGAAATCAAGAAAAATCGAAGAAAACAAGCTTCCCCAAGAGTCAAGTTTCGTTTGATCAAGCTTCTCTTGAAGAGGTAAATATTTTTATAAACGTTCCCGCTTATGAAAATTTCAATAGTTGGGTTTTGTTTTCTCTTCCGGGACCTTTCCGTGTCCCTGCTTCTTCATCCCGATTCTATCGCTTCTCGGGACGGCATACGGGGATTTAGTCACCCCGGTGCCAACGTTTATTGGGGTAACTGTGATGTTACCGGCCACCGTTATGCTTGTGACTGTGATGTCACTGTGAACCATAACGTATTATTCTTTTTTGGAAAGAAAAAAAAAGGGAAGATATCGATTGTGACTTGAAGTCACGTTAAGCATCGATTTATGTGACCATGATATATCTTGGCACTGTTCTAAAAGAACAATCAAACTTGATTAGTATTCAAACATACTAACGTCTCCCTGTTTGTGTTCTGTAGATGGCTGACACTCAGCGTCCAGAATTTGACATCTTGGATGTCCAAGGCAAGGAATACAAGAGGTGGGTCTCAGATGTTGAGAACACTTTCATTGGTAAAAGATTTACTGCCACCATCAACCCTCCTGAGGATGAAAGCTTACACGCTTCTCCTGAACAGAAAGCACAAGCCCTGATGTTTCTCAGGCGCCATATCCATCCGACGCTCAAGAAGCAATACCTGAGGAAAACTGATCCCAAAGAGCTATGGGATATCCTCAAGGACCGCTTCGACAATGTGCATGACGCACAACTCCCAGACCTCATGTCTGATTGGGAGCAAATCCGCTTACTGGATTTTGATTCCGTCCAGGAATATCATCAGACTATGCTAAACTTGCAATCTGATTTGAGCTTTTGTGGGGTCGAAAAGACCGATGATGATATGATGGAGAAGACTTTCACAACGTTCCCAGAATCTGCGTCCATGTTGTCGCATCAGTACCGCGATCTCCGCGAGAAAGGCACTATCAAAACCTTCAGCGATTTGATGAATGTGCTTCAAAGAAAGGAGAGGTACCATGAGTTGATTCTTACCACCAATAAGAGGCCTCGAGGACCGAAATTCATTGCGGAATCTCATCAAGCCCGTGGTAAAGCTTTTAAGCAGAAGCATCAACCTCATGAACGTCAAGCACCGCCACCACGTACGCCAAGAGCAATACGTGGCGGACGAGGAGGGAGAAGAGGCGTCGGCCGTGGCCGACCGCTTTCTTGGACAAGGGATGATGGCAGAGCCGCCGCTCCCAGAGGGAGGAACAGTTTTGGTTCCGGTCCCAGGCGTGGTGGCCATCCGCCGAACAATGCTTCGGCTCCTTGCTTCAAATGTGGTTCTAAGAATCATCTCCAACGCGATTGCATAGCAAGCAGAGATATTCAAGCCGCTTACAAGAAACACAAACAATACATAGAACAAGAAGCACACTATGTAGGAGATTTTGAGGAAGAAGTATACGATGAGGAAAATACGAACTTCGCCATCGATGACTTCCAACCTACCAAGAAACGTAGGACTCAGGAGTATGATACTCCAGACTATGAATAAGTATTTGACTTAGGTCATGAGATACGTGTTCAAGTTTGATTTTGATTGTTATTTTGACAGAATAGTCAATAAATCACGACTTTGTTCGATAAGTCGTTCTATTTAGAACAACCATGATGTATTTTTGAGTTGTCATCAATAAAATCTATCTTATTCTACGAATGATTTGAGATTTTTACATCCCTGAAAGCAAAATTGGTTCAATGCGTCCAATTCTCAATGGCATAATCATCTTGAGTTCACCAAAATTCTGGTGATGTTAACTCATATCCGAAAAAAAAAATCACAAAGACAAAAGGAGACATCCGCGAGCCACGATACGCGAGCCGCGATACGCGATACGCCATCCGCGAGCCACGATACGCGAGCCGCGATACGCGATACGCCATCCGCGAGCCACGATACGCGAGCCGCGATACGCGATACGCCATCCGCGAACCGCGATACACGATCCGCGATCCGAGATCCGCGATCCGCTATCCGCCAACTTGGTCGCGATCCGCCAGGACTCGCTCGCCATGGCTATTCGCCAACTAATCCGCGATCCGCGATCAGCGATCCGCCAACTTGGCTGCGATCCGCCATGCCTCGCTCGCCAAAGCCCATAAGCGCTTGGCCGCGACTCGCTAGGCCTCACTCGCCATGGCCATTCGCCAGCTTGGCTCAACACCGAATCCGTTTTTTTTGAAACCAACAATCGATAGCCTATCGAACAAATGCAACTTTTGCATCAATGGCTCGGCAACGAAGTGTCTTCGGACTCGCCATGCTTCGGATTTAGCTCAACCGTCGCATCGCATTGCCTCAATGCCTGACCGACTCTCACCACTCGCCTTGCTTCGGCTCGGCCTCTGGGTCGCTTTGGCCTTACCACAGCTTCGGCTTTGGCTTGGCCCCGGCCTTTGCCTTGGCCTCGGCCTTGGCTCGGCCACGCCACCTACGACGGTGTCCGGTCTCAATCTCTGACCTAGGCTATGATTATCATTGTTGATACTCGGTGATTAAAATGAGGCTTATCTTTTTCTCTCAAGTTTTGTCGTTGCCATGGCTATGTTATTGGCCTTAATGCACTTCATTTTGTGATGATATATTGTCTCAGTACACTTACTTTAAAGTGTTCGCCAAAGTCTAAAGTAGACTATTGATTCAATTTACATTGTTTTTGTAGATGTATCAAGGCGAGATTGAGTGTTTGTTGGATTGTGCAACAACTCACACGATTCTGAGGAATCGGCAATTGTTTTCGGATTTTACGCCAAGAGAATCGTCATTATCTACGATGACAGGAACTGGACCCGTAATTAAGGGTCGTGGCACTGCTCAATTCTTACTGCCAAATGGCACTGAGATTCGGGTAGAGGACGCCCTATATGCGCCTAAGGCGCCAAGAACCTTGCTAGCTTTCAAGGATGTGCGTGACAATGACTATCACCTCAGCACTTATGTTGAAGATGGAACTGAATATCTGTTGATCACCTCCACCCAATCTATGCGCACTCGCATTGTGGAGAAGTGTAAGCGAGTTCGCAATGGCATGTATTTCACAACCATTCGAGCCAACGAATCTCATGTTGTTATATTATGTGATTCTGATGCTTATAAGCTTTGGCATGATAGACTCGGTCATCCGGGTCGTGATCTGATGATCCGTATTTTGAAATGCTCCCACGGTCATCCATTTTTCCGATCACAAAAGCACAGAGGGCGCCTCGGCCTCGGTTCGGCCGTGCCGTCGATAGCCGCCTCTCAGCTCCAAGGAGAGGTTCGGCCCCCTCCTGCTTCTCATGCTTCTGTAGCGATGTCTAATGCTCATCGTTCGTTTTGTAAAGCTTGTTCACTAGCAAAACTTCAAGCAAGACCATCTTTTGCTATTGATAATAAACAGAATATTCCGTTTCTACAACGAATACAAGGTGATATTTGTGGACCTATAACACCAGAATGCGGACCATTTCGATATTTCATGGTTCTGGTTGATGCATCAACGCGTTGGTCACACGTAGCGTTGTTGTCCACGAGGAATGCTGCATTCGCTAAACTCCTAGCTCAGATTATTAAGCTTCGGGCTCACCACCCGGACAATCCGATTAAGTCTATCAGACTGGATAATGCTGGAGAGTTTACCTCAAAGTGTTTTGATGACTATTGCATGTCAGTTGGGATTGAAGTTGAACATCCCGTACCCCACGTTCATTCTCAGAACGGTCTTGCAGAAGCCGCTATCAAGAGACTACAGCTTGTAGCTAGGTCTCTTGTCATGGCCACAAACTTGCCAGTTTCGGCATGGGGATATGCAATATTACATGCAGCTATGCTTATTCGTCTACGACCCACAGATAGCCAACCATTTAGTGCGTACCAGTTGGTAACTGGTTACGAGCCTGATATTTCGCATCTGCGTACTTTTGGTTGTGCCGTATATGTGCCTATCACGCCTCCACTGCGTACCAAGATGGGTCCACAACGACGATCAGCTATTTATGTTGGATATGAAGCACCAACTATTGTCCGCTATATAGAGCCTATGACAGGTGATCTGTTTACTGCAAGATTTGCAGATTGTCACTTTGATGAGACATCCTTCCCGCCGTTAGGGGGAGATGGGGCCGCATCCGTCCCAAATGAACGTCAGGAATTGACGTGGTTCTCTCCCACTATGTCTCATTATGATCCCCGTACGTCTCAGTGTGAGACTGAAATACAACGCATATTAGAACTACAAAAGGTGGCGGATACGATGCCCGACTCCTTTACTGATATTGCGAAAGTGACAAGATCAACCATACCTGCTGCGAATGTACCTGCAAGGCTTAACATTCCTCGCCATGCGCGAGCACGCGCCGCCGGTCTCGGACCCGCAGCCCTAGGTGCCATCGGCAGCCTAGGCTCGGCACCTCCAAGTGGAGAGCCGGCGTCGACTTCGGATCCTCCTAGAAAGAGGGGGAGACCAATCGGTTCCAAAGACAATGTACCTAGAAAGAGGGCATGTGTCCAGGCACAAAGCGATCCGTTCATCATCGATACTGTGACGCCGTCACACGAGATTGTCTCCGACTATACCTATGTCCAAGAATCAACTCTGAATCATCTGGGGGACGCCTCAGACTCACTGTTGATGTTGGAGAACAAGGAAATCTCACTAAACTACTTATGCATGCACAATCTGATGGAAAGAAATTCCATGTATATCGATGATGCATTCGCCTACGCCGTTGCTCAAGAAGTCATTGACGACGACGATATGGAACCCCGCACTGTTGATGAATGTCAACGTAGGGCGGATTGGCCGAAGTGGGAAGAAGCAATCCAGGCTGAACTAGACTCTCTAAAGAAAAGGCAAGTTTTCGGACCGGTTGTGCCTATACCGCCGAACGTGAAGCCTGTTGGACATAAATGGGTCTTTGTCAGAAAGCGCAATGAGAATGGCGAAGTCCAGCGATATAAAGCTCGACTCGTGGCGCAAGGTTTTTCTCAACGCCCTGGAATTGATTATGAGGAGACGTATTCTCCTGTCATGGATACTATTACCTTCCGATACTTAATAAGTTTGGTAGTCTCAGAGAGACTCAATATGCAGCTTATGGATGTTGTAACTGCGTATCTTTATGGGGACCTAGATACGGAGATGTACATGAAAGTGCCAGAAGGACTTTCGTTACCCAAGTCAAGTGAGCAAAAACCACGAAGTTCATTTGCTATCAGGTTGAGACGATCTCTATATGGACTCCGACAATCTGGTAGGATGTGGTACACACGGTTAAGTGATTACTTGATTGGGAAAGGATACAAGAATGATGAGTTGTGCCCTTGTGTGTTCATAAAGAGAACAAGTTCAGGATTTGCCATTATAGCCGTCTATGTCGATGATATGAACATCATTGGAACTCTGAATGAGATCAATGAGACCGCTAGCTATTTGAAATCCGAATTCGAGATGAAAGATCTGGGAAGGACTCGGTTTTGCCTAGGCTTAGAACTAGAGCACCGAAGTGGTGGAATTTTTATACACCAGTCTGCATATGTCCGAAAGATGCTCAGGCGATTTAACATGGACAAAGTTATGCATCCTACAGGCACTCCCATGGTCGTTAGAAGTCTGGATATCAACAAAGATCCCTTTCGTCCGAAAGAAGATGACGAAGAGGTCTTGGGAGCTGAATATCCATATCTTAGTGCGATTGGAGCTTTGTTATACTTAGCTCAGTGTACTAGACCAGACATCGCTTTCTCTGTGAACTTGTTAGCTAGATTTAGCTCTGCGCCAACACAACGTCATTGGGTTGGAATCAAGAACATCTTCCGATACCTTAAAGGAACCCTTGACATGGGCTTGTACTATCGATACACTCATCAGGATTCGACACCTAGTCGATCTCTTGCATCTAACAGCACAAACCATGGCTCGGATTGCCATCCGCCAGCCATATCCGCCAAGACTGGCTTTGGTTCATCCATCCGCCATCTTGCAGACATATCCGCCAATTTATCCGGACCCGCGGATGCTAAGTCGTGGTCCCGATACGGCTTTGGCGATACCCCCTCCTACTCAGATACACCAAATGATGTGATGGTAGGATTTGCTGATGCTGGATATTTGTCAGATCCACACAAAGGACGTTCCCAAACCGGTTATGTTTTTACCATCGGGAATACGGCGATATCTTGGAGATCAACCAAGCAAACCCTTGTTGCTACCTCCTCGAACCATGCTGAGATTATTGCACTACATGAAGCAGTCAAAGAATGTATTTGGCTTCGCTCGGTTATATCTCACATTCGAGAGTCTAGTGGACTTGAGTCTACTACGATGGGACCAACTTGCATATTTGAAGATAATGCAGCATGCATTGAGCAGATGAAGTTGGGATACATTAAGGGTGACAATACTAAACACATTTCGCCTAAGTTCTTCTACAATCAGCAGCAGCAAGAGACTTTGAATATTCAAGTGAAGCAAGTCAGCTCAGAAGAAAATGCAGCGGATCTGTTCACCAAGTCTCTACCCAAATCTACATTTATGAAGCATGTAAAGCGCATTGGAATGTGTCGCTTATCCGAACTCAAAGACTGAATGACTATCAGGGGGAGTTCTCATCTAGACTTCAGGGGGAGCCTAGTTATGCATGTCTCACATACTTGTAGTTGGTGCGTTGTACTCTTTTTCCTTAGACCATGCTTTTATTTTTGCCCAAGAGGTTTTTGTTTGCTGGCAAAGGTTTTAACGAGGCAACGGTTCATGCACCATTGAGGACGCGACACAAGGGGGAGTGTTCAAGGAAGGTTAATTCCGTAACTTCCGAGGTGTGTCTTGCCCTAATAAGACTAGAAGTCTAGATACTCTATTAGATAGGGAATCCCTGTTCGCCAGGGATACTTGATGTAATGCCTATATAAAGGCCTCCTTATCAATGAATAAACACAGAGAGATTTATCAATCTATTTCTCCTACAACAATAACGAATATATAACAATTTATATTATTAAAATTAAATATATAAAAATTTATTAAATTAAATTAAATTGAAAAAAAAAAAATAACCGGATCAGATCGGAGGAGGAGGAGGAGGAGGAGAATTCGTCGTCGATTTGAGGAGGAGGAGGAGGAGAGCGGCGGTGCGGATCTGTCTGAGGCGCTGCGGAGGAGAAAGCAGAAAAATGCAGAAAACGGAAGCTAGGGTTCGGCAGTTTCAAACTTATACCCGATAGAATAGCCGACGATTAGAAAAGATTTCGTCTGCTATTATACACTATAGCCGACGAAATCTTTAATATCGTCGGCTATACTTTGAATGTCGTCGACTATTCTTTGAATATCGTCGGCTATACTTTAGGCGCTCAGCAGCCGTCCGATCTCCCCCATCCAACGGCGGACAATGAAAAGGCGCGGATCGCAAGAGTTTAGCCGACGAATTTTAATATTTCGTCGGCTATACTTTGGACAATCAGCAGCCGTTGGATCTGAGCCATCCAACGGCGGACAATAAGCGAATCGCAAGAGTTTAGCCGACGAATTTTAATATTTCGTCGGCTATACTTTGGACAATCAGCAGCCGTTGGATCTGAGCCATCTAACGGCAGACAATAAGCGGATCGCAAGAGTTTAGCCGACGAAATATTTGAATTCGTCGGCTAATCCTTTGGTCAAACTACGAAGTCAAACCTCTAAACGCTTTAAAACGGAAATTGGTCTGTGTAAATGACGTTTTTTTGCCTGACCTTCAACATATAATAGTTTCAAATCGATGAGACGCAACTAATCGTATAAAAATTTTCCTCAAAATATTTACCGACCGTCAGGCTACCCATAGGAAAACGGAAGTAAAAAATAGTTAACCGCAACATTCGGCACACAGATTTTGTCGGAATCTTGTCATTTTTCAACCGTACACGTATTTCATTATTTCGGTCATATCTTATTTCACGACACATTTGCATTTGAAGAGTGTACGTATAGTAACTATTTGAAACTATACATTCACTTAAACACTTAGTAAATAAGTTAAGGAACATTAGTGCATATGTTCCGATTTTGAATCTAAAAGTTTGGAAAATCTATTCCAACCGTCAGATATCACCGTTAAGATTAAATACATGTATGAAAAAAATTCCAACTACATCTGACAACGTTAAAGGCTCAATCGGGACGGTCAACCGGGTGAGTCAACCCTTTAAACGCTTAGAAATGGAAATTGGCCTGTGTAAATGACGTTTTTTTGCCTGACCTTCAACAGATAATAGTTTCATATCGATGAGACGCAACTAATCGTATAAAAATTTTCCTCAAAATATTTACCGAACGTGAGGCTACCCATAGGAAAACGGAAGTAAAAAACAGTTAACCGCAACATTCGGCATGCAGATTTTGTCGGAATCTTGTCATTTTTCAACCATAGACGTATTTCATTATTTCGGTCATATCTTATTTTACGACATATTTGCATTTGAAGGATGAAGCAATGGGTTGTCGATAGTGATAGAAAATGGAAGGTGGTCTTTTTTTGTTTTTTGTTTTTTATCATAGCCGACGAAATCAAACCTAGTACTCGTCGGCTATTCTTTTGTCGTTTTGTGTCTAAAATAAAATATGTATTTTTCAATATAGTTTTGCCCGACGAAATCACGCATTTTTCGTCGGCTATTCTTTGAAAAAAATAAAAAAATCAGTTTTGTTACACCTCTCGTATTCCTATGTCCTGTTCATATATAATCAAAATTGAACATAAAAAAAACAGAAACCCAACAGTCAACATATTTTAAATTTTTTTTTTAAGGGGTTTGGAACCCAGCCTAACTGGGAGGCTCATCCCCACGCCCGTTCATTAGAAATGAGTGGATTACAAATGAAAGGATTACATCATCTAAATTACTTAATCCGTCGGATTGTAATCGGAATCATCGGATGAGTCTTCTTCGGTTTCTGAATTGCTCGATAGGGGTAATCTATGTCTTTCCTCACCACTAGAGTCCTCGTTAGTTTCTTCATTTGGATCAACATCAACAAGCAGTGGCTCTTCACGTCGAATTCGCACCGGCGTGTCTAGGCGAATAAAAGAGGAGTCAGGAATACCGTTTGAGTTGGGCTCTTGATACGCGGTGCCACCTTCCTCGTTCTCTTCAGCCACTCCAAGTGTAGACGCCCGGTAAATGTTGCGATGGTGGATAGTGTTGACTACTTTCCACGGGTCCCCCTTGGCGAGATCATCAAGATAAAACACTTGTTTCACCCATGTGGCTAAAACGAACGGGTCGTCCTCATACCATGATGTAATAGTGTTCACAGAAGTTATGCCGTATTGATCGGTTTTCATGCTCTGCGGCCGTGTGTCAAACCATCTACACTTGAAAAGGTGCACTTTCATGCCTTCTCCGTAATGCAGTTCCACAACTGAATGGAGAACACCGTAATAGTCAACTCCATCATCCCCACCATGTGCCATAACCCCTGAATTTTGTGTTTTCAGTCTGAGGTCTCTCTCTTCACATCGAAATAACACACCATTCACCTTGCACGTCGCATAAACTTTTGAATAGACCGGCCTCATCGCTAGAAGTCTGAGTTCGTGCGACCAATTTGGGTGATTATCATTTTTAATAAGGTCCATCTGCAACCATCAGAATCAACTATAAATATGAATAATTATACACAATAATATATAAATACGTATAGAATAGTGTTAAAGTTACGTACCCAGCGGCCGAAATACTCTGCGAATGTCCGGTTGTGGTAATCGAGATCACCTCCTACTTGGTCACAGTTTAGATGCATGTTCTTCCAAAACTGAACTTCTGGACAGTTGATTAGTACCCACCAATGTGCAATGGCTACCTCATAATCTTTCAACTTGTAGGAAACTGGCATGTTTCCACCGAGTACAACATCGTCGGAGAGTATGGAAAGATTGAACTGTGAAGGTACATCTTCCAGTATGCTTTCCTGTAACGCTCCTAAATACAGCTTCATGTAGGTGACGCACTCGTGCGCAATATATGCTTCAGCTATACATCCTTCAGGTGCGGATCTGTTTTGGACAAAATCACCGTATTGTCCAAGTTGCCTATAAATCAAGTTTTTAAAGTGTTATGATAATACATTAATACTATATCACATATATTGATGAGGAAATTAACATAAGGTGTAAAATACGTACCTTTCCATCGGATACATCCAAGTGAAGTGCACAGGACCGGTAAGCAACAACTGCCGAGGAAGATGGATCATGAGGTGAGGCATGATGTCGAAAAAATTTGGAGGAAATATCATCTCAAATTTACACATGATATGAACGATGTCTTGTTGCATTTCCCGGAGGTCAGATTTTCTCACTTCCCGTGTGCATACCTTCTGGAAAAATCTTGCCAACGCATGGATCTTAATGTAGGAAAGCCCTAGATCTTTGAGGATACTTCGGACCTTACGGTGATTGGTAGGATTACGATGACCCTCCTCCAACAACGAAGAAGTGTACTGTAGATATTCATCCACTTGCCTGATGCTCGATTTTTTCTCGACTTTAATCCTCATTACCTCCATCACACTTTGAAAAACTGTCTTCTCAGAACTTGAAGACACAGGGGTCTGTTGCAATGCAATCAGTTTATTGTACTTGTCAAAGGCAGCAGTGTTGACAACTTGTGGGAACGGCTGCACCGGGTCATGCATATATTATTCCCCACGTACACCGCTTTCAAAAGGAAACACGTCGTTGACGAATGCCATTGTTGGATCGTTGGATGTACTACTACTACCCGCCTCAAAAAACTGCCCATGATCATGCGATCCATCTAATGATGGCTCACCGTGATATATCCAACGTTTGTATTTCGGCCAAAACTCATTACTCTTTAGGTGCTCCCATACTGTCCTAATCGGAAATCGACATATATCACTGCGACACTTACATTTCTTGCACGGGCAATAATGGTATTCCTTCCCGTTTGCATTTTCCTCGACGAACTGCAAAAAATCCACAACTCCTGTAGTGTATCATCGGTTATGCCTTGGAAGCGATATCCAACTCTTATCTCGATCCATATATAGCCTGATAATAATATATATGTATAACTTTAATTAATAAGAAATTAATTAACACATATATATTACAATATATATTATTATCAACATCAACTCATATATATATATACCATTAATTAACAACCATTATTTAAGTTCATTACACTATCAACAACCATTAATTAACATATTTATATATATTTTAACACTAATTAAAATAACATCAAATTAAAACACATAATTAAACTCTAACTGAAAATCAACTCAACTACAACTCAAAATCAACATATATACATACATTATAACACTAAAACAACAACAAAACAAAAAATCATTTACTATATCAAAATCACTAAAACTCAAAATCAACTCAACTAAAACTCAAAATCAACATATATACACATATACGTACCTATATATAGCTCCACAATGTAAGAGAGGACGGATTTCAACAATACCCACAGATTTTTCACTCTTTCTCCCGTTTTTTTTCGTTTTTTTTTAAATGAGCAGCTTCTGTCCAGATCTGAAAATATAAAGACTTATAGCCGACGAAAATTCCAATTTCGTCGGCCAAACTTTCTAAAGTTTTCGTCGGCTATACTTTAAGAGAAAGGCCGACGAAAATTCAAATCGTCGGTCATTCTAGGGGTATAACCGACGAAAAATATTTTTTAGTGACGAAAGAAAAAATCGTCGGCCATTCTTGGGGAATAGCCACGATTTTTTATTTTTAGCGACGAAATAAAAAATCGTCGGCCATTCTTGGGAATAGCCGACGAAAAAATTATGTCGTCGGCCGTTTTTTTTTTTCGTCGGTAATAGTCTTTTTTCTGGTAGTGATATGCAAATTAGAGAGAGTTCAGACGCATACGTTCATACTGGTATGGACACATGTATTTTCCGTTTTAATATTATTTAGATTCAATTACTTACTAGACTTTTATGGTGAAACTCGTGATAGTTTATACTTAAAAAAAAGATATTTTTTATTCTATTGTGGATATTCAAATCACAAATATTAGATTTCTTAAAATAAATTTCAATTATTTTACCTTCAACAATACCCAAAAGTTTAATTCATATTTTTTTCTTTTGACAAAAAATTAGTTCATATTTATTTTCTCCTAAAAGATAATAAAAAAATGATGAATATCAATGTGGTAATTACCAATAGCGTTAGATACATAACACTCAATGTTTTTAATTTTATGTTTATAAATAATATTTAAATATCAATTTTACACCTTACATTCAACTAAACGTCAACACAAATACCATAGTGTCACATTAAACTTAACTTCAGGTACCAAACTGTCATTTTTGAAATATTGGGTACCAAAGTGTTCAATTGGCCATACGATCAGGTATCATAGGAGGAATTTACCCTAAATTAGTATCCAACACCAACTTGGATTTGGATTGGGAAGTATGAATCAAAATTAAACAGAGAGAAAAAAAAAAGGAAGTTCAACTAAAAAGTTATTGGGAAACGGAAAGTTGCAGAAAAGTTATTCACCGTTGATGAAAGAGAACCATTGCCGGCGGAAATTGGAGAAGCGGGTGGTTCGGAAAGTTGAAGACGAAGACGAGATCAGTCGTGGTTGCCTGACAATTAGCTGTGGTGCAAAAATGATGGTTGCGACATGGTTTGAACTTTGAAGGTTAGAGAGAGAGAGAGAGAGAGAGAGAGAGAGAGAGCCTCCATTTTCTATAAACCCAAAGAAATCTCCACAACCGTTCAAGAACCCAATGGATTCTCCAGCTCGAAAGCTATGGTATTAGTTCATCGATACTTCGGATAGTGAGAGCGACGAATTTAAGATCGGCAAGCCCAGTACATATGCTGCACCCTACAGTTCGTTTATCGTCGCCTTAGTCTCCGGAAACCTCCGACCTGAAAGTTTTAATCGTCATGTCGCTGGAGCTCTGCAGATCCTTAGAGCTATGGCGAAAGCGTAAGTTTGTATCTGAATTGAATTATGAGCCTTTTTTTTATTATAAAGAATTGAAATTCAATTGGGAATAAATATTCGCGCAAAGACTATCTGTTTTTTCAATAACTATAAAGCTAACTATCTGAGTATTTATATTTATAACAATTTTAGTAGATTTCTCATTAACTATCATCTTAGTAACTATCATCTGATAAAATATTTATTAACTATCATCTTCGAAACTATCATAGTAACTATCAACTACGTATCTATCTTTCTAACTATCTGTATAACTATCTTACTAACTATCATTGAGTAACTATAGTTGTTCTTTCACGAACAGTAACCATTATATTTTCATAAACTATTTTAGTAACTAGCCCAATAACTATCATATTTTCAGTAATTATCTTAGTAACTAGCCCAATAACTATCACATTTTTATTAACTATCTTAGTAACTATCACATTCTCATTAACTATCTTGGTAACCATCTTAATAACTATATTAGTAATTATAGGCGTAACTGTTATGTCACAGAATTTTCCTATCGCGCAGGTGACGAGGAAAAAAATAAAACATATCGTCGAAAAATCCCAATGGATGCAAGATGGTCACAAAAGACACATGTGACTGAAATGCCTTCTTTTAACCTCATGTCGGGGATTATATCTCATTGGGGAGGTTACAACACTCCCAGTCAATCACCGCAGCAACCAATAAAAATCTCGGGAGCAATTCTGAAGACACCACCTCCTGCACCACAACCAAGATCACTGCAGCAACCAATAGAAATCACAGGAGCAATTCTGAGGACACCACCTCTTGCACCACAACCAAGATCACCGACTCTTACTGACATGATATCGGAACCTCACAAGTTTCAAATCATCAAATCACTTGTTGCTATGCTTGTTTTCAATAAGTTTGAAGCCAAAACAAAGAAAAACGTGCATTTTAAATTCAACAAGAATATGAAGGAATTTCCGATTGATGAAATGCATTCCAGGAGTACAGCAGAATTACTGGGAATATATTCGTATGTTGTCCGTATAAAAACAAGAAAAAGTACGTCGAAAAAGGACAACATATACCGGTGGCAAGATGTCAAAGCTGAACGGGAAAGAGACAGAAAGACAACAGAAGAAAGTTCGAAGAAGAGATGAGGAAAACGAAAGAGGAAAGTTTGAAAAATGTGGTGCAAAAAGAACAGGTTGAATCTGTATCTGTTCCGTCGTCATTTGATGACGTAGTTGGGGTGATAGAGGAAGGTGAAAATATACTTAGTCGGCGGCGATACAGAGGAACAATCTCAACCCAGACAAAGAGACGTGTTAGACTTGGACGGACACAAAGTTTACAGAGATTACATGGATGACAACACGAATCTCAGGCTGCAGGAATACTGGAACAAGGCACCGAGAGGGTAAGCATAAAATTGATATCTTAGTAGCTGTCTATTATAATATCTATCCTGCTATCTGTATTGGTATCCATCTTAGTAACTGTGTATCCTACAATATGTCTGGGTAACTTTTTTAGTAACCGTTTTAGTAATTGTCATAGTAACTATCAACTAAGTACCTATCTTCTCACTAACTATCTTAATAACTAACCTTAGTAACTATTTTAGTAACTATCTTATTATTTATCTTAGTAACTATTTTAGTAACTGTTATTGTAAGTATCTATATTTCTAACTATCTGCGTAACTACTTTAGTAACTATCATCTTACTACAATATGAGTATCATCTGAGTAACTATCACTGTAATTATTTTAGTAATTATCATATGAGTAACTACCATCTGAGTATCTATAATCTGACTGTAACTATCATCTGAGTATTTATTATGTGTGCTGGGTGTTTTTTTTGGAGGGGAAAGAGGTGGGAATGGAAATTTCGAAGTACAAAATAAAGCATGTGGTATCTAGAGTTGAAGTGGCAAATAACATGATAGATGCATTTGGAGCTTTAATATATGGCGAAATGATTGACATGAATGATCCAGATGCACCTAAGGTTGAAATTATGCAGACTCACTCTTGGGTAAGATACTAATTAACATAAAAAATTATATTTTTGTATAAAACCTTAGAGATAACTAATCAAAGTTTTTGTTTGAAAAACAGATTTCGACAGAAGAACTAGAAGCAAAAGCAATGCATCAGTTCATGTGTGAACCACTTTATGAAAAGCTGGGTAAAGCAGACATCATTCTGTTCCCAATTACACATAAGAGGAACTATCACCATACTCTTCTGGTGTTTGAGAAGGAGTCACGCAAATTCATCCACTTTGATTCCATGAGACCTAGAAAAAAAAATTCCGGACAAAGTTTTAAAGATGCTACCAAAATGGTATGTTAGTAACTATCTGTGAAACTATCATCTTAATAACTATCTATGTAATTATGTTAGTAACTATCTGACTAACTATGTTTTGAACAGGTTGCAATGATTGAATTATGGATAAAAGATATCCTTGATTAATCAGATGATATACTGGAGCAAGACTGCCGGTATAAAATTGAAACAAACAAGAGCTCCAGCACCGAATTGAAAACGGTAGAAGAGGCTCTTACTGAAGCTGAAATTCAAAGTATAAGGTGGATGAAGGACAACTATAAGTCGAATATGACTATCAATACAATCTCTGGAAAATTGCCGAAACAGAATGATGATTCGTAAGTTCTAAACCCAGCATCTTAGTAACTATCATGTTTGTAACTGTCAATGGAACTATGTTAGTACCTATCTGAGTAACTATCATGTTTGTAACTGTCTGTGGAACTATGTTAGGAACTATGTGAGTAGCTATCATCTTTGTAATTGTCTGACTTTAATTAATCTATTTATTGTGACAAAACAGCGTGGACTGTGGCATATATGTAACATATTTCATGAGCGTTATCATGTCCCAAGGAGATTTCAACAAAAAGTTTGGGAAGAAAGAGGCTGACAAGTATAGGGCTCAAATTCTGAAGATGTTTCCGGAAAATCGCCATAGCTGGAGAGACTATTAGATAGATTGTTAGGAAATTTTAGGGAGTTTAAAATTATGAACAGATTGTTATGCTTTATTTGAACAGATTATTTCATGAACAGTTAAACAGATTGTTTCTTAGTAACTATCAAAGTTACCATTCAAAAAGTTACTATTTCAGTAATTATTAAACTAACTATCATCTTACTTTATATCTTTTTCTTTAACTATCTTAGTAACTATCAAATTTTCATTAACTATCTTAATAAGTATATTAGTAACTAACAAAATCAATTAATCTTGTTTCTCTAAAACTGAGTTAGTACAATAACTATCACTTTTTCAGTAATTATCTTACTAACTATCAAACTAACTATCATTTCAGTTTATATCTTACTAACTATCTTACTAAATATCAAACTAATTATCATCTTAATAAATATCTTACTAACTGTAATACCCCGTACTATTTTAAAAAGCAAATTAATTATTTGTGCACATAAATGACTCGTCATTAATATTTGTATTGAGATGAGCAAATTGGTGTTTGTCGAGAAATCTAATTGAACCCGGTGAGTACCAAGAATACACGGAGATTAAAAATGTAAGAATCTGAGACGATATTGTTTATTAAATAAATATATTCAAGGTAGTAAGTGATTAAAATAAAATAAAAGCATTTAGATTGTTCAATGTATCGCTGTTGAATTTCAGTCTTTAAATCGCATTTGAAAGAGATGAGGACTAAAAAAAAAAATATATATATATATATATAAATGAGGGGTTTTGGAGTCGGTGGAACCGACTTAAAGGAAAGAAAGAAATAATAAGAAATCAAAGAGAAAGGGGAAGTAGAGAACCCAGAACTTTCGGGTGTACTCTCCCTCTCTGACCATTGACAAACCGACTCGATCTCGGGCTGCTCTGCAGCGATGGAGCTCTCCTCCTCTCCTCCCTCTTCTAGCCGTCTCTCGACGTGGTGAGGATAGCTACGGCTTCGCCATGACATCGCCGTCCACCCCTTGTTTCTGGTTTGTCTTGTGAGCTCTGTTGACTGAGAAACAAAGAACAGAAGGTAGTGAGGCTTCCGATTCGAGGTCTCGATTCCGACCATGGCGGGAGGCAAGGCCGGTAGCCGTAGCTTCGTATTGTTGTCTTCGATGTCCCTGCAGTGTTGGTTTTCCAAGACAAGTTCTGAGGAGGGGGATTCGATAAATTGAAGCTCTGGGTTTTGTGTGGTTTTTTGCTCTTGTCTAGCGACTTGTGATTTCGATTCAGGTATTAAAATCAATCCTCATATTGAGCTCTACATGTTGTTATAATTCTTATTGTGATTGATTGTGTTTTGGAGGAGTTGGATTTTAGACAATGTTGTTCGGGTGTATATATATATCACAAAATGATTTTCATAACACCTTAATTCTGGATCATTCTCTCATAATCTGGGTCAGGGTGTTACAAATTGGGTCAGGGTGTTACACTAACTATCTTAGTAACTATCGTTCCAACTACCTTACTAACTATCTAAATAACTATCATCTTAGTAAAATATCTTACTAACTATCAAACTAACTATCATCTTAATAAATATCTTTCTAACTATATTAGTAATTATCATTTTCAGTAACTATCGTTCTAACTAGCTTACTAATTATCTAGATAACTATCAGCTTTTTAACTATCATTTTTGTAACTATCTTACTAACTATCATCTTAGTAACTAAAATACTAACTATCATCTTAGTAACTAAAGATTTTAGTAACTATCTTTCTAGCCATATTACTAACTATCTAAGTAAATATCTTTGTAATTATCTTAGTAACTAGCCCAGTAACTATCAAAACTGTTCTTGTTTCTAGCCATATTACTAATTATCAAAGTAACATTTTAGTAACTGGCCCAGAAACTATCAATTCAACTATTTTGACGGTTGGTTTTGGCGTGTCTTTAAATTTCATAATGGGCGGTTGATTATCAGAATACATGACGGTTTCTTTTCCTTGCTCCGAATCTAATACGTGACATTTGGTAATATGTGCTTCTCTTTAAATAACTCATACTTCTTGCATGCTGTCTCACACTAACTGCTCATATTATATGTAATTCTCTCTTCTCTCTACAGGTATAATTATGAGAACGTACAAGACCACGAGGATGACTACCGGAGAATCATCTGTTAGCAAGCGCCATCGCCTCTCTTCCTCTTCTTCCTCCTCTTCATCATCATCTGATTCGTCTGGCTGTCCTCCTCCTCCTCCTCCGCCTCCCATATTTCCTCCGAACATTGCTCTACCTCCAGTGGAGCCTCGACTTCCACCACCTCCTAAAATGGAGGGATATATACACTGGATCTATCCCTCCAACCAAGCTTGTGGGGGAACCATGACGTCCTCCAATTCCTCCGGAACAAGAGACCATTGTAGATTTTGGAGCGTATCTCATAGGCTTCGAAGACAACATGAGAGGATGGGCGAAAGATATTCTAGACCGGTTGGACACTCTTACTAGGCAACAAGTTATTCTTCAAGAATAAATGATCTCTCTCCAAGCTATCATCCTAAAAAATCAGAAGTAGATGTCTATGTTGTAATCTGTTTATTTTTCTTTTTTTGTTGTAATGTGTTTATTTTGTTGTAATCTATTTATGTTTTTGTTTTTCTGTTTATTTTGTAAACCTCTGAATTAATGGATTGGTTGTGGTTCTGATCTATTTCTTTCTCATTTATCGATCCAAACATGGAAAAGTTAGTTTGAAAGAAGAGGCTGAATGAAACATGTCAAGTAGTTTGAACCGATTGTTATTTTGAACAGATTGTTTATGCTTTATTCTTTTTTTATCAAATTCCAACTCCTTACTCATTTTTCCATTGAAGAGTGTATCTTTCCTTTTCCTCTCTCATTTTTCCTTTATTTCAATAAGTTGACAGATTGTTTCATGAAAAGTGATCAACTAGACAAATATTTCTATGCAATATGCATAGTACAGATTTGTTCAAAAGTTATTAACTCAATAACTATCCTTCTAACTATCATATGAGTTACTTTCAAACTAATGGTCATATTAGTAACTAGCAAACTAACTATCATTTTAGTTACTAACTATGTAAGTAACTATCTTTTTAGTTACTAACTATTTAAGTAACTATCTTTTAGTTACTAACTATCTAAGTAACTATATTTTTAGTAACTATCATTTTAGTAACTATCTTACTAATTATCATCATACTAAATATCTTACTAATTATCTTACTAACTATCAGAATAACTATCACATTAGTAACTATCAAACTAACTATCATATTAGTAACTATCATTTAATTAAGTTAGTAACTATCTTACTAACATTTTAATAACTATCACATTAGTAACTATCAAACTAACTACCATATTAGTAACTATAATTTAAGCTACTAACTATCTAATTACCTATCATTTTAGTAACTATCATTTTAATAACTATCATCTTAGTAACTATCAAACTAACTATCTTAATAACTATCAAACTAATTATAATCTTCAAACTAGCTAACTATGTTACTGACTATCTAAGTAACTATCATTTTAGTAACTATCTTACTAACTATCATCTGAGTAACTGTCCGACTAACTCTGTTAGTAACTATATAAGTAACTACGAAAAAAAAATGATGGACAGAAAAGCAAAGAGCTTAAAATAGAAAAGAAAAATTAACGAGTCGTCAAAGTGGCACTTCAATAATAACCCTACAAGAAACGTTAGTAATATAGTAATAAGTAGGAATCGTTCTAGCCGGGGATTAAGAGTACCTAAAACATGAGAATGTTAGACAAATATTCAAATATATATACACACAAAATAGTCACAATTGGGGGTAGAGAGAAATCGGCAGCAAAGCTGCCTCTAAGTTACCTAGACACAAAATTTAATCATATTTCTACTCTATACAAGTGATCAACATCTTTCCACACTAAGCTTAGCACAAAAGGCAATCAAAACACATAACAAAGTAGCAAATAAGAGACACAGCAGCAAGTAAACATGTTATAGGCTCAACTTAGTTCCAGCCTAACTAGTTCCAAAAGAGGTTAACTAATCGATTTAAGACTTTGTAAGTACTTAGGATTTTGACAATGCAAGCGCATTACCCGAATCTTTATGCTAATTGATTTTAATGACACAAAAGAGTAGAGACTAAATCCATTAACACTTAAGCACATAATTCTTTTTAAAGTCGGAGACATGTTAGCAAGTAAGGCGTCACTCTTCTCACATCGACATGTAAATTCTTTAAACTACTCTTGCCCTAATAAACAACACAAATTAAGACCGCGAAAGAGCTAGACTCAACCTATGTTATTTTGGTAAGTAAGATCGACACCCTCATTGCATTGCAATTGGATAAGGCAGCAATCTTGGTTGCACACGTATCTAAAGAATTAACCAAGTACGAATTTCAAACTATGTTAACATGCTTTGCCGGTTACCTATTTACTAAGTTATTACATATTTTCTTTACTCTTTAGCATGCAATCTGGATTTTAACCTTCAAAAACCACAAGAACAGTTGAAACACGAATTGAACGTACAAATCATAAAACCAAAACTCAAATCGTTTTACACAGACATGCAATTCGAAACAAAAAATTCATACAAGTTTCATAGACAAAACTTAGCATAACTACACAAAACTATTATAAACCGAAATAGAGATGAGATGGGGCGGATCACACTTTGTAGACACCTTGAAGAGAGGATACAAACGTGATTAAAGATGATCGGATGGAGGCTGGATAGTTGGTATGGAATCGGCAAAATCTTTGGAATGATGGTGATGATTTTCGGTTTGTGTTTTGTATAGGATTTTTGGTTGAACTCTGGTAGAGCCTTAAGGCTTTGCTTTAGCTTAAGATGTGATGATTTTTTTTGTAGAAAAATATGGCTTTATATAGGGGAAAAATCGGCAGAAACAAGGGACGACACAAAACTTAGTTGAAATAAGGTTTTGGTTCCTTCCTTTCTTGGTTCTTCAAGGAAACTTCTTCAGCTGATTTTCTTTGTGGATTAGGCTGCAATGGTTGATGGACTCTTCATGTGGATTCAATATCTCTCTTTGATGGATAATGGACCATGAAAATGCAACAATCGGCCTCATTGCACAACCGGCATAAATCTGCCCAAACTGGCAGCTTTTCCTATCCGAGCTAAGAGATCTCCATTCTTCATCTTTTTTAATTCTTTTTGACATGAATGGATCCCCTAACCTTCATTAAGCTTGAAAAATCTTACTTGATGCATTTGGTTTCTCTTTAGACGCTCAAATACAGAAAATGCATAAATTGGGCAGTAGGTTCCTCTTCTCGGCAGGGCAGTAACCTTGTTGTTTTGCGACTGGCATAACTTTCTCCTCAGGACAGTTTTTGATGCAATTCCAAGTTCTGTACAAACTAGACTTGTAGACCTTTCCATGCATATATGGTATGCCTTCTGATATCTTGTGGTTCATCCTGGATAAATTTTGGAAGTTAAGTGATGTGCCTAAGAAAATCCTGGAACTTGTTGAATCCGAAATTGTATAACATTTTTCGGTAGCTTCTTTTGTTCCAATTACTCTACATCTTCCAATGCTCAATTCTTGATATGTTTACTGCTCATAAGAGAAGAAAAATCTACCAAAAGCATAATGGAAGTCTTACAGAATCAACTAAATATTTAAAGACTTCGATTTTCAGCACTTTATCGATTTTCTGTAAATTTCCAACACTTACGCATATTTTCATTTAAACTCTACCAAAAGCTCATTAATCAATATTATGACTTGATTCTATGATATTAAGGGTAAAATAAAGTATAACCGAGGGTAAATCATATTAAGAATGTCGCATTTTATGCTCCTATTAAAAAGCAACTGAACAAAGTATGAAAAAATACAGGACACAATGCAGCGTACCGCTGTACCGCACCACGGCAGCGGAACAACATGAACAAAAATAAGAAAAGTAACCTTTCAATAACAGTAAAACCAAAAAACAATCAATGTACATTTCAATATAACTTTCAATGTAACTTTCTAAAAAAGTAGAATTGCCTGAATAACTATCGAAGGAACTATATAATTTCTCTACAACTTGTTCTGTTGTGACCAGCATATTTTTTACACCTGCTGCATTTGACAGTCCTTTTAACTTCATTTTTACTTCTGTACCTCTGTAATTTTGGCCTTCCATGTGGTCTTTTTGTTAAAGGTGGTTGCACCAACAATGCAGGCTGAGCTTTATCCTACCGGGTTGATTGATAAATAATATGTTTCACGATATTTATCCACAAAAAAAAAAAATATAATAAGGATAATGTCAGGTTCTTGTAACTATACAAGTAACTTCACTAGTACCTGTCATGGTAACTATTTAATCTGAAGTAACTATTTTACTAACTACCGAAGTAACTATCTAAATAATGTTAGATTTAGGAGAAGTTGTGCACCTTGAAAATTGAGTTGACATATGAGTACACATTAGAACCGTGTTTCTGAATCATGACAAGGGCATGCGAGCAAGGAAATCCGTGAACTTGCCATTTTCCACATGAACAGTAGAATGCTTCCAATTTTACCATCACATAATACTTTTGGCACTGAATTTCATAAGTATATGTATCAGATTTACTGACCAACCAGTGTCTTCCCAACTCCAAGTTGTCAACCAGCTTCTTTTCCAAATTTGGACATAGCTCAGTAACCCATCTAGCTGATTCTTCCTTTCGAGAAGCAATTAAAGCTATAGACTTAAGACGAATGCCTTCGTTAAATTCAATAATTGGGAGGCTCTTCAACTCCTTCACCTAATTGTTGAAACACTCAGCTAAATTATTTGTCATTTCCCCAAACCTTTCACCATTAAAAAAACTAGAAGCCCATGTTTCCAAAGGGAGATCCTTCAAAAACTGATCAACAACCTCACCACCTTCATGCTTCAACTTCTCGAAATTAATCTCAAAATATTCACGAGTGCGAGAATAAGCACACTTCATAAACAACAATGGAATTCTTTTGCTCAGATAAGAACCACATGCAAACTTGTTGCTCAGATTAGCCTGAAGATACCTATAACAAAATTCATGAGGACTATTGAGAAAGACTGCACGAACTGCATTTAGAAGACCAATATTAAGATCAGATATGAAAGTAATTTACCTTGTAGAATATCTCGACAACTCTTCAGACAACATCTTAAGAAAGAAGGTCCAGTTGCTCTCATTTTCAGAATCGACAATAGCATAAGCAACTGAATATAATCCTAAACAAAAGAAAGAAAGAAAATAATGTCAGGTTCATATAAATAACTATCAAAGTAAAAGTAACTGCACTAATATCTATCAAAGTAACTATTTATGCTGAAAGTTCCTGTAACTATAAAAGAATGTCCACTAGTATATATCAAAGTAAATGTATAATCTGAAAAATTCATTTAACTATACCAGTAATTACCATACTATCTATCAAAAGTAACTATTTGGTCTTGAGCTTTCTGTAATTGTATAAGAAACTACCATAGTATCTATCAAAATAACTGTTGGTCTGAAATTAATGTAAATGAAAACCAACAGCAATGAAGAAAAGAATAACAGTGGAATTCTTTTGCTTAGATAAGAACCATATGCAAACTTGTTGCTCAGATTAGCCTGAAGATGTCTATAACAAAATCCATGAGGACTATTCGGAAAGACTGCATGAATTACATTTAGAAGACCAATATTATGATCAGATATGAAAGTAATTTGCATTGTAGAATATCTCGACAGCTCTTCAGACAACATCTTAAGAAAGAAAGTTAAATTGCTCTCATTTTCAGAATCGACAATAGCATAAGCAACTGGATATAATCATGAACAAAAGAAAACAAAAAAAAATGTCAGGTACATATAAATAACAATCAAAATAAAAGTAACTGCACTACCATCTATCAAAGTAACTATTTGCTCTGGAAGTTCCTGTAACTATAAAAGTATTTCCACTAGTATGTATAAAAGTAAATATATCATCTGAAAAATTCATTTAACTATACAAGTAACTACACTAGTATTTATCCAAGTAATTGTTTGGTCTGGAGGTTCGGGTAACTATAAAAGTAACTATCCTAGTATCTATCAAACTAATTGTTGGTCTAGAACTACTGTAAATGAAATAGACAAACAATAGCAATGAACAAAGGAAAGAAAAAACAAAGGATAATAATTAGCAAAAAAAAATTAAATAAAAAAAATGAAGAAAGTGATGTACCACAATTTGCATATTTTGTCGAAGCAACAAGAAGCATGCATTTGTATTTATTCGTGATGAATGTAGCATTAATACAGAGAATTGGTTTGCAAGACTGAAAACCATTCAACCAAGCAGAATACGTAACAAACATAAGCTGGAATCTTTGTGTTTCAAATTCGTACTCTACAGCTAGCCTAGAATATGGGTTGGATTCATATGTGCGCTGGCAAAACCATGATAAGTTCTTGTAAGACTCAGAATCAACACTAACCACAACTTCCCTTGCAAGCTCTTTGCCATACCAAGCAGTATGATTGGGGACATCTAAGTCGTAATTTAGTTTTATGTCTTGCAGTATATCAATAGCTTTCTTACTGGGATTCTCACGAACCTTGTCAAGCATCACCGCCCTTATAATCTTGCTGCACATCATCTTACTATTTTAAAGCCGGATGACACAACGACATCTATGTTCGTTCACCAATTCATTAATCACAAAGAAACCATTATACCTGAATAAAAGGTGCAAAAATCAATCAGCATATATAAGAGTAAATAGTAACTATCAAAGTAAATAGTAACTATCTAAGTAACTATCAAAATAAATAGTAGCTATCCCAGTAACAATCAAAGTAACTAGTAACTATCTAAGTAACTATCAAAGGTAACTATCCAATTAACAATTCATGTGACTTCAAAACTGAGAAATATATGAGTAACTAATAACTATCCAAGTAATAATCCAGGTAACTATCAAAGTAACTATCCAAATAAAAGTTTATGTGAGTTCAAAACTAATAAATATAGCAGTAACTATCTAAGTAACTATACAAGTAACTATCATGATTAAAAATGCAGCACACAATGCAGCGTACCGCTGCACCGCAACATGGCAGTGTAACACTGCAGATATTAACATGAACAAATTAAATGTAACTATACAAAATATGTGTAACGGTTAATGAAACTATACTTGCATAAAAATGCCTTCACACACCAATTACAACCTTCAAAATGTTTTTTCTTGTAGAAAGCAATAACACGTTCAGGCTTATTTCTCTCAAAATAATACTCAAATCCAACCTCCACGGCATACATCCGCAACTTCAGCCTAAACTCTTTTACTCCACCCTCAAACATCTTACCCTTATAGTGAATAAGAGATTTCCATCCATTAGAAATATACATTTTCGGATCCTCACGCCTATAACATCCCAAAAATTCATTATCTTCAATCAAAACACTAGAATCCTCGCTAACAGTATTACTAACTACACTTTCCGAGACAGAAGATATGGCATCCGAACAATGAACATCCACATCAATAAAATCAGATTTATACCGTCCCAAAACTCTAAACATCATGCTCATAACAACCTCATTTTCAAGATGGTAAACAGTAGGATCTGGATAAACATTATACTTGAGTTTAAAAACCAATCTTTCCAACTCTGGAAAACGATCACGTATATGATGACAAAAATCAACAAAACTAAAATTATGACCAAAGGAAAGTATTACTCCTTCATCAGAATACACAAGCTTAGCAGTCTAACAACTATCCAATTGCACCTATAGAAAAAATCATCATAACATCAATAAGTAAATCCATGTTAGTGTAACTGTACAAAATCTATGAAGTAACTATGATTGTAAGTATCACTTTTGATGAAAAAAAAAAACAATCAGCTCAAAGAAGTTACTCAAGTAACTATGAACAAAAAAATACAGGACAGAAAAGAAAGAACTTAAAAAATAGAAAGCAACTGAAACAACGATGAAAAAATGCAGGACACAATGCAGCGTGCCGCTGCACCGCACTAAGACATCATAATTGTCAAAGTAAGTATCTTACTAACTATTCTAGTAACTATCATATCAGTAACTATCTTACGAACTATCTTAATAACTATTCTACTAACTATCATAGTAGTAACTATCTTACTAACTATCATCTTGGTAACTATCTTACTAATTATTCTAGTAAGTATCATTTTAGTAACTATCTTACTAACTATCATCGTGGTAACTATATACTAACTATCATCTAAGTAAATATCTTACTAACTGTAACTATCTCACTAACTATGAAAAATAAAAAATGCATGACAGAAAAGCAAGAGCTTAAAATCGAAAGCAACTAAAGCAAGAATGAAAATCGGTAGTTGAATAAATAATAACAAGTTTTAACCATTTAGAGCTATAACATAAAAAATAACACGAATTGATCATAACTGACGAATCACAGATACAAAGTTTCAAAGGCAAATCGAAATCGCAGAATGAGCAATTCAACTGAGAAACTACATATAGTCACATTTGATTCAGAAATAAAAATATAAACAACTACAAACCATTAAGATATCTTATTTCAATGAATCAAAAATGAGGAATCGCAGATGTAAATCTTCAGAGACAAATCAGAATCGCAAAATGAGCAATTCAACTGATGAATTGCATATCGACGACAAATAAAGGAATTGCATATCAGCGGCAATGAAGAATTGAAGAGAGAGAGAGAGAGAGAGAGAGAGAGAGAGAGAGAGTAACAGAACGGGAAACCAAATTTGATGCTTAAGGGTAAAATCGTTCGTTAGAAAACCAAAAATAGCCCTTTTTTTTTGAAAGGAGCTTTTTATGATAAACATATTAAAACCATGTCCTTTTTTATGTAGTGAAAAAGAATGGGTTTTTTTTCTAATTTTCAAAGTTAGATGGTCTTTTTTTTTCTAAAATGTGGTTTTTCAAATTGGTATTAACTTTGTCAACGCATGTGAATTTACCAAAAAATTATTTTACCAAATAACTGTCACCTTACCAAAAAAGAATATCCATCTAACTAAAAAAATCTCACCTTAGAAAAAAAATCGCACCTTACCAAAATAAAAATCCACATTACCAAAAAAAATCTCACAATACAAAAATTAATTAATTAATTAATATCTCACATTACTGTTGTCCAAGAATGATAAATCCATAATCATTCACAATCGACGATGAAGTGAAATTTTATGTAAATTTTAAAAGATGATGCAATTTGTATTAGTTTTAGGTTTTTTTTTTTTTCGATTAGATTATTTTTTTTTGTTTCGCTTGTTTAAATGCATTTGTTATAATCAACGATTAGTATAAAGAATGTATAATAGTTATACAATGATTATAAATAAACAAGCTTCACAGTCTCAACAAAGTTAATAATAGATAAGAAAATATGATTATTAGATGTTCAAAAATAGAAAAAAAAAACTAATTACAAATTTCCTTTAGAATATTCTAAAAAGAAAATTTTTATTAATTTTTTAGAGTTATGAGTGTTTTGAGAAAATAAGGGAAGTTTAAATAGCATTTTATTTCGTTAAAAAAAGTAAATTGGAGGTCTATAAAGTAAAGAGATCCAAGTGCTGTTTTTGGAAGTATGAATAGAAACTCCCATTTTTATTTTATAAATGTAAACTTTTGAGAGGTGGTAATTTTAACAAGTAGGTTCTATACCTGGGTAAATTTATTTTACAATGACTGTTATGCTGAAGATGTTAGCTTTTTCCCCTTTAGGTATGAAAGGATTGCTAAGGGCTGAGTGCAAAAGCTAAAGCTGCGATTTCTGAATTAAGGGGTTGGAATTGTTGAGGAACAAGAGTCAATCTTAAAGGAATTGAAGCAATTGAAGATAGATGTTTCGATAGAGTCCCCAAGCTCTGAAGCAGCCCGGAAGTACTGCACTTACATCAAAGCTGCAGCTAGGCCTCAGGGTGATCCAGCTTACCTGTTAGCTACAATTTCTCCTTTTGTGTCCCTCTCTGCGTATGTGGCCCATCAACTGGAAGAAGTTGCAGATCCCAGGTATCTGTCTTGGATAAAGAGAAATTGTCTCTCTTTGTCAATTTGGACTGAGACAGTTCTGAATTGTTTATGTGAGGAGAATGCACATTTGAGTGATGGTGTCTTATTTTTACCTTGCGCGATTCTAAATTTTGCAAGCATGTGATGATTTTTTGATAGTGCCATACGGTACCCATTGCCTACAAATAATGCTTTTTTGATAGTCTATGATAATGCTTATAGCGTTTGATAATTCAGAATATAGGTCATTAAAGGCAGACTGAGAAGTTGTCAATACAATGGCCTCCCTATTACACTGCAACTTGTTTCCAGAACAAATATAGCTTCTCCATAAATAGTTACCTTGGATGTTCTATTCCTACATCAGCCAAGTCCCAAAAGCTAGCCTCCATATTCAACCACTCTTCTAGCAATCTTCCTTATATTCAGGTGCTGAAGTTCTAAGATGATTATTTGCTCTCTCTAAAAAACCTAATAGACAGAAGAATCAAAATATAAGGGTGAGATGCAGTCCATTAGATCATTGAAGTACTAAGGATATGGTACTTTACAAGATATCAAGGTTCAAACTGTTACTTGATTCCTTTCTCAATGTAGAAAAGATATGGCTTCATTTCGGAAACCTTTTAATTTGATTTTTCTTTTTCAACCTTTATTAATAATAGTTTATATATATATATATATATATATATATATATATATATATATATATAGATCTTATCTTGAGTAAAATTTCGCTATGAAATTAACGTGTGAAGTTTTTTTTTTACATACTTTTTGGTCATATTTTAACATACAGTCCATATCTAGAACGAAAGTTCGCTCTGAAATTAACGTGCGAAGTTTTTTTTTAACACACTTTTTTGTCATATTTTAACATCTCCACCGTTCATATGTTTGAACCTAATATATATATATATTGCTTGTGTAATGGTCTGAATTTGATCGTGGCATGGGCAAGAGGTATTTAGTTGCAAGTTGCAACAAGTCCAACAACCACTTGAGAGTTGAGACTACTAAACTACTAAACGATATTGAAGGATATAGGAATGGCAAGGTTTCTTCTCAGAGCAACAACTACTTGTCTGAACGGATAGAATATTCCTTATTATATATATCCAGATTCCAGACCACTGCAATCTAAAAACTGGTCCTCAAAATCTATATCCTCCAGGTAACGTGGTCCGAACACCCCTACTTATCGAGAAAGGGATATATGACTTTCAAAAGTAGTGTTGATGAGCATTGCAGGGAGACGCTATATAGACCAATGCATCAGGAAGTTCCAGTTATGGAACAAATCCATAAGGTGGCCACAGCAACGTTATGGAATTGGAAAATAATGGCTTTCTGAGGTTTGCGGAACAAGCGAAAGATGGAAATGAGATTCAACCTTCAAGGCCTCCATGGTGTCAAACTGCAAGCAGATGAAACTAGTCAAAAGATAGCCACCATTCTCTGGCAAGACAGAGTGAAGGGTCTTCAGTTTCTTATAGATGATTCTCATTTATGTTGGTGATCAAAGCAGAGGTAATAAAAGATTAGGATGGCCTCTGCGTAATTCTTTTTTTTTTTTTTTTGCTAAAAACAAGTAGAGGCATTAATGGAACCCGTGGTTTTAGTTTACTTGGGAGGGAACTCTGCGCAAGTATTACATTCGCTGTCTTCAACTTATAGGATTGTGTCCATGGACTTTGGTTTGTCATATCTTCTGTATAATATACACACATGACTGACATGAGGACGGTGGTGTAATAAAAACAGAGGAATAGTCCCAGAGAATGCTGGAGAAATGTCAATAGTCCCAGGAAGATCTTCTCCGCCAACTCTCATCTCCTTCTGAGCTCTCTATTCCGACACAACCTATCAGCCACAACTATTTGATCGACACACGAGATCTAAACCCATTTGGTACAAAAAAAAATAAGCTAAAAGAAAGGAAATGAAGTATAAGTCCTCTCATAAATCAAAGTGCCGCTACTCTTTATGTAATTAAAACCCTCCAAACAATACTTTGTGGAAATTTTCAGCTTCCTAATAAACTGTAAGAATAAAATTGAATTGAACCCTTCTAAAAAAATTAAAAAAATAAATAAGAATCAAATTGAACAGTTTGGCTTTAACAAGGAGAAATTTCAATACGTACTTTCTCATCTACTGAGATAGATTTGAAGATATCCTCAGCATTTGTGTTTTTGGCTTAACAATTCGCTATCCAATTTCCTTTTCCCTATCTCAACCATTCACTTGTATATCCATCATCGGGGTTATAGAACTTCAGGATGGTTCTCACTACAGCTATCCAACTACTCAGCATTTTTTTCCCGGTCTAATTTCTAAAAAAATTAGAAAATTACCAATAAAAAATTTGTTTTCCCTACCTGCGTTTTGCTTCTAAAGGTCTTATCAGGCCACAGAGCAATCATTCAATAGGTCATGTCCTCGATGTGATAAGAAATTGCAAAAGAAATATGTTATGAAGGATGCTCTTCAAATTGCAAAGTAATCAAAATTATACAAGACCAAGAATCCTTGATAATAACAAAAAACAATTCACAGAAAGTAAAGTTTTAATTTTTTAATTTTTAATTTTTTTTAATTTTTTTATCAATACATAAAGTACAGAGTGATGCGCAAGGCTCATTTAATCCTAGATCATCCAGTAGACTATGAGCATATTACTTCGCCGTTTAACAAGAGAATAAAATAAGAACCATAAGCCACCAGTGATATACCCACTTTAAGCCTCTGCTCAGAGGCAGGGGGTACTTATCACCTTCAATCTTGCCCCATCATATATTGGTTAGACTCGTATTTACATATTAGCATAAGAAACTTAACATTTGTCTTACCACACCATACCAAAACTTTGCTGTGTAGAAAGGACAGATTATCTATAATTGCCTCAGCTTCATGAAATGGTACACGTTTCACATTTGCACCAAGTGAAACCTTCGTAAATTAAGGTGACATGAAAGGAAAGAAAACAACAGTGAGAAATGAACACAATCACATATGCCTTTTTGCACAGTGAAGTACATCCTAGCCTCTACAATGTATCCATGACTACTGCTTTATGAGGTCAACATTATACCATTCCAAAACAACATGGTTCAAGAATACAGCATAGCCCCATTTTTTAGCACAAGGAGACCAAATTAACATACAAGGACTAGATGACAACTGCAGAAACTAGTAGTACAAGAAAATAACCGAGGAAATAAACCAGATGCATCTGCCACTGAAATTTAAGGCGAGGAATGAGAAACATGTAAAATTTATGGATAGCATATATCTGTACGACCAGGATGAGATGATTCCAATGTAAGAAAGATTTTCAGATGCCAACGACGATAAGCAAACAAATAAAGAGGTGCAGACCCATATTTTTTTGTTATGTTTCTCAACAATTCAAATTGTTAAGGAATCTTCAGCTAAAGGTATCTAATTTGAGGAAAAACATAAACTATTTGACATTGCAAGCAGACTTGACCTTTGGACGGTATTACTTACCATAGATTTTTATTTTCTTCTAGTTTTAGGTACAAAAAACCCCAAATAACAAAAAGCACACTTTTAACTGCTTGCCCAACAACAGCTAAGGGCTTGTTTGGTGACCATGTACATAAATGGCTATCCGTTAGAGATAGAAGCAAAAAAGAAAAACATGAGAGGAGGGACGGAGGTAGTTCTTCTTTTTAATTATCAGACATTCATCATTTTTCTCACCTTCCACCCTCCTTTCTCCTCTATTAGTACCAGATGAAAACTAAAAAATCCAACAACAACCAAAAAAAAAAGAAAAAAAACCTTGTTACTGCACAGTACCTAATAATTAGAGGATGAAACAAACAGATCTTACCCTCACTTGAACTAATAAAAAGTATTTTATTTCTGTTGTTATGTAAGCTGCTTAATAAGTAATAACCAGCTACAAGAGATACAACCCTAAGCTGTGTGCTACATTATGGGAAGAAAAGATCAGAAATGGCAAGAGATGATGAACCTACTATACAAAGCAATATCAAAGAAGATGTATAAGGTGGTAGCATAGATTCCTCACTAGCCAGCCCGTACGAGTTACCTAATTCAGGTCATGTGAAGTTGGGGAAATTGTTATTTCACAAAAGCTTAGTAAAACTCAGACTAATGACTTCATACAACTCCAATTCTGCATTACAGGTTGGTAATTTTATATGTACTTCTTTTACCACCAAAATTCAAACTAATAGTTGCACGTCAGCATATAACATCAACTGCAGCAATCATATTCAACAGACAGTAAGACCTATATATGTAGCTTGCTGTACACATGTTTCATGTCTGTTAAAGAAGAATAACTTAATCTGATAAACTCAGCTTGAGAAAGAACAGAAAGAAAACAGAAGTTTTCATGAGTGGTTGTTTTCTCATAAAGTGAGAACAACACATAAAAACGGATACATAGCACGCTCAGAATTCAAACACCTCAGCTAAACCATTTAATGGTTGGCAAGCCCAACCTCTCAAACTAGAAAAAAGTTAAGCCACCGATACTCTCTAAATCCTATTATGTGCCTAATTTTCAATGGGATAGGAACTACTTGCTCCCCAGCAACCAAAAACCTAGTTGCCAAATAAAACTACTGAAGGAAAGGGACATATGCACTCAGATATACTTTTACTTGGTACCTTTATTTGTACATTATACTCATATATGTATCTATTACCAAAGGGAGATGTCAAGTATACTAACCAGAAGGTGGTGCTCTTAAGAATTTATATTCCTTGGAGATGTCACAGGCAGAGTACACCGAAGGAGGTGGAGCCACATGTGATGGCCACAACTAATTATTCTCAGTGCTACATCTTGTCTTTCGTTCCTTTCAAACCCTTTAGAGTTTGCTACAGCTGCACCTCTATCCATGCAGACCCATTTAGCATATTTTAAGCTGGATTACTATATATATTTTGCTTTCAGTACCGCAAATGTGTGTCATTAACTTCACAATGAAGGTAAGATTATGATCCAGCTCCAGCATGCAGTTCTTATCCTCCATCCCAATTCTAATCGAGCTTCATTCTCCCATTATATCGCCTCCCCCTTTCTTTCAATATATAATAGCGTTTACAGTTCTAGGATTCTACCTTATTTCTTCACATATGACCAATCCGAAACTCCCTTACTGCTTTTAATTATTATCTACAGCTGTCTGCTTCCTAGTCAAGTCATATCCATGTATCTTCTGTTTACACCCATTAGCACTCAAACCTTTTTTCTTCATCAACGCTTGTAACTCGAAAACCTCATTGGTCATCCCTTTGTTGCAAAAAGCATCAGTCACGGTGTTGCAGACAAGATTGTCTAACTAAAATTTCTTGTCCTGCATCTCATTAACATATTGCATTGCCAGCCCCATTTCTCCAATATTGCAAGTACCATGTATTAGAAGCCAGTATGTATCAGCAGAACATAATTCTCTCAGACATCTTGGAAAACAAAGAAAGAGCACTTTCCAAAAGAAACTTTTCTACTATAGCTATTTATAATCAAATTATACGCATGAGTCTCTACTTTTAATCCTTTGTCATGCATCTCCCCAACCAATCTTTCGGCTTCTTGTACCTTCCCAATGCTCGTGAAGCCATCGATCAAGGATTCATCTGTCTTGACATCAAATGCAACTCCTTCTCTTTCCACCAAATGCATAATCAAATCCAACTCCAAAACGTTCCATCTCTTACCACAAGCATCCGGCATTGTGTAGAATGTGATCATGCCGGGTTTAACTCCTCTACTAGCCAATTTTTTTACCAACTGTCTACTCCTTATCTCTCCATTTCTACACTGCCCCTCCACCACAGCTGTCAAAGAATGCATAGAGCCCTCATGCCGGACTAGAGCAACCTATACACAAAATCTAGATCCTTTTCCACCTCACCAGCTTTGTTCATAGCAACCAAATGCCAGTACATGTCCTCTCATTAATCTCAACCCCACTACTTTTCACGTAATCAAAAGTCTCCAAGACTCCATTCTAATATCAGAGTACACTTTAGACATCAAATTGAACAATTTAGATTCAACTCTAGCTTCAAGACAACGCATTTCAACAGAAGAAGCAATGGCACGAAATGGGTACCTGGAATTTCCATCAACCAAGCTGGACTTGAAGATTTGCTCGGCATCTATCAACTTTCTTGCCCTGAAAAGCCTGCAAATGAGTGTCAAGTGGGCTTGGAGGTCAACTTTGAATGAGATAATAGACTTATTTTGCAGGATGAAGTTGAAGAAATAAAGCATTTGGAGCGGCCGACGGTGGATTCTGGAAGGATGAGGTGCAGAGAGTAGGAAAATGGTGGGGGTTTTAAGGGTTTAGGAAGAGCCGAGAGACTTCGGATAATACAAAAAAGTACTTCAAAGAACACTTGGGTTTTTAAGGTTCTTCTGTCACTCATTTGTCTCTGCCTCTTCTAACAGTTTAATGAGTTTAGGCCACTGTTCTTGTACTTAAATACATTTGAGATAGTAGCATTAACATATACTTCAACTCATTAATCGATCAAAACTACATCAATTTTGGGGTGCTTTCTCTAATTTTGTAGTACTTAATTAGAACTTGGGAAATTCACTTAACGAAGATTAAGATTGAGACGGTTTAGCGTGGATGTGAAAGTACCTCAAAGTTCCATCTACTGTAAAAGAGTCCTCAAAGTTCACTTAAGCAAGTGTTTTTTCAAAATTTAATATAAGAGTCCTCTTATGTCATATATTAATGTACTGTGAAACTTATCTAAAAAAAACAATAAATTTTTCAATCCTCCCGGAGAACTACTAGACATGAGAAATTTTTCAATCTTCCCAGAGGAGCACTAGGTCCTTATAAAAAAAATTCAAGAAACAATTGGAATTATAATTGATGATAAGAGTTTTCTTAGCTAGATTTAGCTACATCAATTGGTCAACTCTAACGCTGTTATATTTAAAAGTTAACAATTACTAAAGATTTCAACGAGTCACTAACATGATGATTCTTTATTCATATACTTGTATGAAGAGGAACATTAATCGTTTTAATTATCTACTTAATTATTGAAATTAAATGTAAAAACATTAGAATTCGTGATCACTTCAAGTGCAAGCCAAGACAATCTCTGGCTTGGCACGATAGAAAATGAAATTCGTCCAAAAAAAAAAGGAAATGAATATCAAAGACACAGTATATATATATGTAATGCAGTAGCATTATCATTTAATTGTAGGCCTCAGGGTTGGCCAAAAGGTGGTTCTCAATGATCTTGAACAAACCAGCGGCTCTCTTTTCCGGCCTTGACATGCTCTTCCTTGATCTCAACCTCACCCTTGCAATGGTAGTGGCTGGTGCTAGCTCTTGATGATGGTGTTAGAATTATATCTAATGTGGACTCAATAATATCTCATAAGAGTTCAACACACATATGCATCTTGTGAAATAAATAAAATAGATTAAATGATATACTTAACTTGGATATTAATCTCTATAATTTGTTGAGATAAATACAAGAAGTTTAAATGGTATATATCTTTATGCTATGGTTATCATATAAAGTAACTAATCGGATTAAATTTGAGTTGCCTTGTGAGATGGGACTCAACTGGTCTGACTAGTATATAAACGGGTCCATGTGCAAGCTTCAAGATAATGTACAAAAGTCATTTCTCACAGTGAGTACTAAGGCTGGAGTATTGCATAGAAGATTCCCTTTGCAGAAGACTAACGACACTCAACATGAACAACCAAGGTACTCTACTGTCCATGATTGTGTTCTCAATTGTATGTGTTTGCTGATAACATGAGACAATGTGTTTGTGCTTATTTGTGGTTACAGTTCCATATGTGGTATCAGAGCGTACCATAAATTTTCATAAATCTTTGTTGTGTTATGCATGATCGTTTGAAATTTTCTGAAATGTTTTCTTTCAAAAATGATGAACACATTTGGGCCAAGAACATGTCGAGGCTCAAAACACAGAACTAGTACAAGCATGAACCCGACCCGTTTAGAGACACTCGGATCCTTGTGACCCGACCCGTTTGTTTCTTAAAAACTAACGTTGCTTTCTGTTGTTAAAAAAAAAAAAAAACACACCAAAAACGCAGAGCTATTCCCAGAATTGGGAATAAGGGTTCTTCTGCCAAAAATTGATCTTGGGATAATTTTTCTGCATGATGGATTGCTTTACATGGTTAGTATGCGAATTAAATTCTGGAATACATATTATTGTTACTAACTTTGCTTTTGCAAGCGCGGGATCGTCCTGGTATGTTTTCTGTTCAATTCCAAACATGGAAATTTTCGGCTAAATTCATTATGATTTGGATGTTAAGAACCCTAGAGCTTTACCTGGGGAGCATTAAGCTATTAGTTTGGTTTGCCCAGATGAAACTTATCTTTTCGAATTGTTTGAAAGGTGACATGCATGATCTGAATGTCATATGAATATGTATGATCACTCACATATATAGCTTGTGAAAGAAATTAACAGATTTGTATATTTTTTCCTCCCGAATTTATATATGTTTGTTAAGATCTTTTGAGCAAGCATGATTGATTTTTTGACAATTTCTTATAAAACTTTGAATTGGGGAAATATAAAGATACAATCACAGGTACTGAGTTGGATAGGAATTTTTGGGATACATGTTGCACACAACAATCTATTTTAAAAGTTTTTTTTTTCAAACTATACAGAGTGCATGCCTGGAAAATTACATAAATGTGCTGCAAATAGGTTTTGTATCATCCACTGATGGTTTAAACTCTGCCTATTTTAAGTAACAAATATGGTTCTGAATATGACATGTTATAATTCATAAAGTACAGTATGATATTTTCTTTTTGCCTACAGGTACTGACTGATCATGTTGTAGAATTAAAGTGTGTTATATTTCAGTTAAAACTAAGGAATAACTTGGGCTTTGCCATACAGGTAGCTAGACTGGTTATTGAGTTATACGTATGCTTATTGAATGTATATTCTGAGATGTTTTTTGGATGGCACTTTATGTGTTCTGTGAAAGTTGTGTTTGGTGTGGTTCTGGTTATGATGATTTTCAATTTGAAAAACTTATTTATTTGAGTACAGTAACCAGTTGCACTATACTTAGACTTTTTCTTTTCTTTTGTTTTCAGTTTTCACTCCGGTCAGCCTAGGTCCTATCGTTCCCCTTACCGGTAGCAACTATAAGGCTTGGAGAGATGACTTACACCTCAACCCAATTCAACAAAATGTTGATTGGTGTTTGACTGCCCCTATTCCTGCTGAAAATGTAGAGGGTGGTGTTGCCAGAGATAGGTGGATGAGGGCGAATAAAATTTGTAAGCTCACCATCATGAGGACTATGTCTGATGCTGTGAAGGGTGGTATACCTGACAAGGATTTAGCTAGTGAGTTACTTATTGCCATAGCTGAGAGATTCCATATCAGTGAGAAGGCTGAGACTAGCATGCTGCTTGATGCTCTGCCTGGTATGAAGTATGAGATGACCATGAATATCAGGGAGTATATTATGAAAATGATTGAGATAGCAGCCAAACTTACTATCCTTAAGATGTCATTGCCAGATGATTTGCTAGTTATCCTAGTTCTGAAGTCACTCCCTATGGAGTTTGATCAGTTGGTAACAACCTACAATACCCAAAAGGACAAGTGGACTCTGAATGAGTTGATTGCTGTTTGTGTCCAGGAACATGAGAGGATTAAGAAGGTCACCATTCACCTTATCACCACCAAACCACAGTGGAAAAAGCCAAACACTGAGAAGAAAGTTAGTCCCTCTAAGAACCTGGGAGTTCATAAAAAGCCCATGAAGGTTGCTGAGAACAAAGGGAGCATCAAATGCTTCTTTTGTAAGCTTAAGGGGCATATGAAGAAAGAGTGTGGCAAGTATAAGGCCTGGAAGACAAAGAGAGGTAATAATTCATCAATAAACTTTTATATTGAAGTGAATTTAGTTAAAGTTCATTCAGATAGTTGGAGTTTGGGTACTGGCTCACCTGTCCATATTACAAATTCTTTACAGGGGCTGCAAAACCAAAGGAAACTAAGGGAAAATGAGATCAGAATCCATGTGGGAGAAGGCACGAGAGTAGGAATCGAAGTCGTAGGATTTTGTTAAGTTAATTTTGAGGCCATGAGTTTTCTTAGTTTTGGAACAAGTGTATTATGTTCCTTCCATGTCTAGGAACTTAATTTCAGTTGCTGTTTTGGTTAAAGACAATTTTCAGTTTGTTATTGATTCAGTTGGAATGAAAATAAATCGTGCTTCTCATTATCTTGCTACTGCAAAATTTATTGATGATTATTGGACCTTGCCTAATACTTGCCACAAGGAAATTTTGTTGATTGAGAATGATGTTGATTCTGTGATTGGGAAAAAGAGAAAAATGAATGAAAAATCTGCTTTTCTTTGGCATAGGAGACTTGGGCATGTCTCTAAAGAAAGACTAAAATTGCTAGTTAAGCAGGGAATACTACTAGAACTAGACTTTTCTGATTTTGTGGACTGTATTGAATGTGTTAAGGGGAAATTCACTAAGCAGCCTAAGAAAGGAGCCACTAGGAGTACTGGTTTATTGCAATTGATTTACACAGATTTTTGTGGACCATTTGCACCTAAGATTATTTGTGGGAATCAATACTTTATAACCTTTATCGATGATTATTCCAGATATTGTTATGTGTATCTAATCTCAGAAAAGAGTCAAGTTTTAGAGAAGTTTAAGATCTTCAAATTAGAAGCAGAAAAAAAACTGAATGCGGTCATTAAATGTGTGAGAAGTGACAGAGGTGGTGAGTATTATAGGAGATATACAGAGGCTGGACAGCGTAAGGGTCCTTTTTGCACTTTTCTTAGAGGAAAATGGAATTGTGGCTCAGTATACCACACATGGTACACCTGAGCAGAATGGGGTTGCAGAGAGAAAAAATAGGACTTTTATGAATATGGTGAGGAGTATGATGTGCACCTCAGGTCTTCTGCATTTTCTTTGGAGTGAAGCACTCAAAACAACTAATTATCTTACCAATAGGACTCCATCCAAGTTTGTTTCTGCGACTAAAACACCTTTTGAGCTGTGAAAAAAACAGAAAACCTAGTGTTTATCACACACATAGATGGGGTTGTAAAGCAGAAGGTAGGCCGTATTATTTGAAAGTTAACAAGCTAGATCCCAAGACTATGTCTGCATCTTTTATTGGTTATCCTGAGCATTCAAAAGGGTTCAGATTTTACTGTCCCACACACTCACATAAGATCTTAGAGACAAATAAGGCTGTGTTTTTCAATGAGATTGATTATTCTCATTCTTTTGAGGATTTTATTTTTGAAGAACTTGCTGAAAATTCTCCTACACCTACAGCAACTCAACCACAGCCTCAACATGTGATTTTCAAGCCTATTGTGACTGATGCAAATATCTTTGCTGCACCTGGTCCTAATCCTAATCAGTCGTTACAACAACCACCACAACAACCATTATAGCAGCCACAACCAGTCATTAGAAGGTCACAAAGACAGAGAAAGTCGACACTTGATGCCATGTCCACTGATTTTCAGATTTATTATAAAGAAGTAGATTATGATGTTGGGAAAATTGCTGATCCTACTACATTCAAAGAGGCTATTTCTGGAGATTATTCACATGAGTGGGAGAAAGCCATGATTTCAGAGATAAACTCAATGCATGTGAATAATGTATAAGATTTAGTGGAGCCTCCGAAAACACAGAATGCGATTGGATGGAAGTGGGTGTTCAAAACAAAGTTGAATGCAGATGGCAGTGTGGAAAGATACAAGGCTAGATTGGTTACAAAAGGGTTTACAGAAAAGTGAAGGAGCTTGACGTTGTTGGCTATACAGATTCAGATTTTGCATCAAAGTATCCAAGTTCAATCAAGTCCACTATTGTTTATGTGTTCACCATGGCTGAAGGTGCTATAGCTTGGAGAACTATGAAGTAAGATCTTATAACTACTTCAACAATGCAGGCAGAGTACCTTGCAATCTATGAGGGTGCTTGTGAAAGATTATGATTGAGGAACTTCTTGATACAGACTAATGCAGCAGATAGCATTGCAAGGCCTATGAAGATTTATTGTGACAATTCAGCAGCAGTATATTTCAGCAAGAACAACAAGAGATCGACCAATTCCAAACATATAGATCTTAAGTACTACAGCGTTAGACATAGGGTTAAGCGTAAGGAACTTGTGGTGCTGAAAATTAGCACTTTAGCTCAGTTAGCTGATCCCTTTACCAAGCCTATGACTGCAGCCACTTTTGAGGAGCATGCATCTAACATTGGCATTCTGCCACGTCTTGATGCATAGGTTCAGTGGGAGTCATTTTTTCAGTTTTTAGACTTCTTTGGTTATAGTTCATGTTTTTTCTGGATTGCTTATTTGTTTTAATTTCCAGATTTGAACTTTATGTTTGCAACATGTGAATTTTCTAGTTAATAATAAATTCAGCGATTGTTGCATTGTTTTTCTATGATTATTGGATCATGATATAGCTATATGATTATTGTATTGGCCATGAGTGTTTCAGAATATCAAGGACACATAAGGACATCTTCACTAGAAGATGGTGTCAGGTTCTTGCATACAGAACCATAAGGAGGATCAAAATTACATTAAACTGTTGCAGATACATCGGGTAGTTTCAATGTGATTACAGTTTGGTAACTTTGTTTGATTGATATGGTTTGTTGCTGGAATTGCAGTGGTTTTGAAATGACTGTGTTTTCGAATGCATCTCATTTCTTAATTATGCATTACTGCAGCTTATTTATAGATCAAAGTTGTGAACTTTTGTGTTGTCTTTTAATCTCAAATGTGCACTAAAGATTTTACTATATTCTAACTAAGCATATGTTTTTTTGTGTGAGATATTAATGGTCCAAGTGGGAGACTGTTAGAATTATATCTAATGTGGACTCAATAATATCTCATGAGAGTCCAACACACATATGCATCTTGTGAAATAAGTAAAATAGATTAAATGATAAATACTTAACTTGGATATTAATCTCTATAATCTGTTGAGATAAATACAAGAAGTTTAAATGGTATATATTTTTATGCTATGGTTATCATATAAAGTAACTAATCAGATTAAATTTGAGTTGCCTTGTGAGATGAGACTCAACTGGTCTGACTAAGGTTCAAGATAACGTATAAAAGTCATTTCTCACAGTGAGTACTAAGGCTGGAGTATTGCATAGAAGATTCCCTTTGCAGAAGACTAAAGGCACTCAACATGAACAACCAAGGTACTCTACTGTCCATGATTGTGTTCTCAATTGTATGTGTTTGCTGATAACATGAGACAATATGTTTGTGCTTATTTGTGGTTACAGTTCAATAGATGGAGCCTCCACTTGAAGATGCCACCAACTTAATCTCATAAGAGATCTTGGGTCTCAACTTTGTCTCCGATAGCATCACCTTCAATGATACTGTAGTTGTACACAAAATTGTCTTTGTCAAGTCCATCAATCTGATGCTTCACATAGTTGTATTCTCTTCCTTCAACGAGGTGGATCTTCTTGATGGTTCCAACACCTCCATCACCTTGAATAATTTCAGCACTCTTCACAGCATGTGGAGCAATCTTGGGGATGCATGAGGTTATCAGCATCAAGAACAAAGGTCTTGTAGAGTCTTGGTGGTGGGATAACAGAAGTGAACTCGGTTTCATAAGTGAACACACCCATGATAATAATTAAGGAGTAAGGATCTGAAGTGAGGAAATTGAAATGTGGAGGAAGCTAAGAAGGATTATTGATTTTGGTGTGAGAAAGTATGAGTTCTGAAGGTGGTATAGGTAAGGATGAAACTCACCCTATAGATCAGAATCACTTGCTCATTCACATAATCACGTACAGTACGTAGGTAGCAATTGATTCCTTCAACCTCATAAGTCTCAACTCATCGATCTCATGACAAATCTATAGGTACCACACATAGCACTTTATTAATTCTTTCACAACACTCAACACTGCCTCAAATTCCTAAATACCAATTTCCATATTAATATTTATTGTTTATCATTATCCAAGTCACAAGCTAGTAATAGGTCTTAACTTGTGTTATCGAACTCCGTTATTCAACCTATTTGATCCCACCACAGTACCACCACCGATCGTGTTCACCTTATTCGGTGGAGATGGAGGTGTTCGAACGATCAAAACGATCAGCTCTGGAGATGGCAGCTAATTCGACCCGGTGATCAATGAGATTGACAAAGATAACTTCATAGACAACTACAAATTAATTGATGGAAGAAAATGCCTTGATCAACAAGAGTGATGAGCGAAAGATTTTCTGTAAGATCAGACCATGATGAAGAACTAGACTTATATAAAATACAGAACTCTTTGTAAGAGACTATGGACTTATAGCTTGCATGTTTAAGTGAACTGCATTACATATATATATAGAAAATATCGAATAAAGATATATGCAGTAGTTAGAGTCTGTTAAGAACAAAGTTCAAAGTACAGATCATTAGGATACTTGGATTATGACAGCAAGTTAAGTGGCAGATTCCTTGATGGAAGGAACTGTCATTTAAGTGACAAACAGCAGTTACAAAGGATGCAAGATTTAACCAATTCTGATCCCTTCTAGTTCACTATATATAAATTATTCTCATTCTGTTTTCATTTGTCTCACCAAGCAAATCTGAGAAATACAGAAGTGAAACTAGAAGAAGATTAGTCAAATAGAATCAACAGGAAAACAAACAAGTTAGTATCTATTGTTTAACATCTAATCTTAATCTGTCATAGTATAATTTTCATGTTTATAGAAAGACTTCTGACAAGGCTGACGAACAAACTGACTGACATGAGATACAATGGAACTGGAAGCATAAGAGAGTACATCATGCATGGAGCAAATATTGCTGAGAAACTAAGGGGCCTGAAAATGAATATTGAAGAATCATTTCTAGTGACACTGCTTCTAAACTCGTTCCCTGACCAATACAGTCATCTCAAGAGCCTCTATAACACACAGGAAGAGAACTTGAGCCTCAACAAATTGATCTCTATTTGTGTGCAGGAAGAAGAGGATATAATTAAGAGGGGAAAGGCTGTGAGCATCAATTACATTAATAAGCCAAAGAAATTTACTGGAAACGAGCATTTTGGCATTAAGAATGGTGCATCAAGTTCTGGGGTGAAACATGATCTGAATAAGGGAAAGTCTGTGAAGCATCATAGTCCAATGAAGTGCTTCTTTTGCAAGAAGCCTGGTCATTTTAAGAAGGACTGTGAGGGTTTTAAAAATTGGTTGAATAAGAAACGTACATTTTTATCAAAACCAATTTTTAATTTTGAGTCTCATTCTTATATTGATAAAAATTCGTGGTGGTTTGATACTGGTTCGCCCATACATGTTGTTAATTCTTTACAGGGATTATCAAGCCAAACGATCCCAAATAAGGATGAAACAAAAGTCTGTGCAGTAAATGGACAAAGGGTGGAAGTTCAAGCTGTATGAACTGTGAATCTGGTGTTTAGGAATAAGTTTGTGTTAGTACTAAATAATGTGTATTGTGTTCCTTCAATAAAGAGAAACCTAATATCTGGTTCTCAATTTGTATTGAATGATGATTATAGTTTTTCATGTGATAATAAAATTATGTGTTTGTTTAAAAATTATATTTGTTTTGGTGAAGCTGATCTTGTTGAAGATTATTGGCATGTTAATTGCATAAATAAGGATGAAAAAAAATCATGTTTTCAATATTTCTCATTCTGTTGGAACAGAAAGAAAATTTTCACAACTCAACTCATCATTTTTATGGTATAAACGCTTAGGACATATCTCAAAATCTAGATTGCATGAACTTGTCAAACAAGGTATTCTTCCATAATTAAATTTTGAGGATTTTGAGTCATGTATAGACTGCATGAAAGGGAAAATGACAAATCAAAGAAAATTTTCATCAAAAAGAGCATCTGGTTTACTTGACTTAATTCATACAGATATTTGTGGTCTTTTTCCAGTACAAACTATTTGTGGAAATACATCTTTTGTTACATTTATAGATGATTTTTCAAGGTATTGTTATGTCTATCTTGTATCTGAAAAATCTAGTGTGGTGGATATTTTTAAATTTTTTAAAACAGAAGTTGAAAGACAGACTGAAAGATTCATTAAGGTTGTTAGATCAGATCGAGGTGGTGAGTACTATGGAAAATACTCAGAGAAAGGACAGCATAAAGGACCATTTGCCATGTATCTTGAACAATGTGGCATTTTTGCTCAATATACTACCCCTTATACACCACAACAAAATGGAGTTTGTGAAAGAAGAAATAGAACTCTTATGAGAATGGTGAGAAGCATGTTCTGCAGGTCAGGTTTGCCAAAGTTTTTATGGGGAGAAGCCTTAAAAACAACTAATTACATTAGCAATAGAACTCAAACAAGGCAGTGGATTTAACTCCATTTGAGCATTGGTGTGGATATAAACCGAGTGTTAATCATTTACATGTTTGGGGATGTCAAGCAGAAGCAAGGGTGTATAACGATGATAGAGAAAAATTGGAGTCAAGATCCATCAGTGCATATTTTGTTGGATATTGTGAGAAGTTAAAAGGCTACAAATTCTACATTAAAGGCAAATATAACAGAACTTTTGAGACACACAGAGCCACATTCTTTGATGAGGTATTTGATCAAAATGAAAGTTTGATGGAAAACAGTGAAGTGGAAAGTCAGTATTTTAATATGGAAGAATGGTTTGTTTATCCAAAATTTTTACAAGAAGTAGTTACAGCCACAATTGCTAATTCTGAACATTTTGAAGACACAGTGAATATTCCAGTTGCAGTCATGGAAAATCAAATTCCAGTAGTTGCAGAAGAAAATGAAATGCATGCAGTTCCAGTAGCTGAAGATAATGAAGATCAGAACCAGGAGCAAAACAATGCAATTTTGCAAGAGGAAATTGTGCCAGAAGCAGTTATCAATGAACAAATTGTTCTAAAAAGGTCTGAAAGAGCAAGAAAATTAGCTATACCTGATGATTATCATTTATACCTCACTGCTGTTGAATTTAATTTGGGGAAAAATGATCCCATGATATTAAAGCAAGCAATGCAATCTGAAAACAGTGCAATGGAGGATGAACTGATGAGCATGATACAAAACAAAGTCTGGACATTAGTTGAAAGAACCGAAGATTGATGGAGATCATTATCCAAGCACATTGTACCTGCAAAACAACTTCATACAAATATTACCCTCTTGTGTCATCGTTAGTATAGAGCAAGTAAGGATCGTTCAATCCGGGGAAATCAAGGGCGTTCAATCACATAAAGCATTACAAAATCATATTGGGGATTTGAAATTTGATTCTATATTCTACTGATTTTTACGAAATTAAATCCTAAATTATATATTTACATATGATCAACATCTTTCAAACAAAACACATCACACAAAACTCTCATGTCAAAAAAAAACCGATCACGAAACAACAATATGACAGAAACATTTATCACCGATTTCATGCAATTTAGTTCCAATTTATAACTAGAGCCCTTTGTGGTTCATCTAATCATTCAAAACTCCTCAATTATTTAGAGTTAGCTTCGTGCATAATCCTAAACATAGTGCTAATCAGTTTAAAGACACTTCGTGTAGAAATTAAACCAAGGAACACATAAGCACAATGAGTCGAATTGGAAACATGCAACAAGTATGGCGTCACCTCACCTTGCTTCAACATGCATATTTTCTGAATTACTCTACCCCTTAGAACCAATACAAGATCAATTAACTTCTTGTATAATTTACCCTATATTTGTGGTTCGGCAACATAAAGAAATAAACCTAAGGATCGCCTAGCTAAAGCTACCCTTAACCCTATAACTTGTTGTGCATACGAATTCAGAAAATAAACCAAATAAAATCATCAAATCATGCAACAAACGTACTGCCCTATTGCCATACAATCAATTCGTCACATACATGTTTATCAATTAAACAAAAAGAAAACCAAAACACATAACAGAATTTCAGAAATCCAATGTAAAATTAATAAAACCAAATAACAAACCACAAATCCTTACAAACTTCATAGACAAAGTTAAGTAATTATACAGAAAATTACAAGCCATGAGAGATGAGTGAATCATACTTTAAAAGAAACCTTGTAGAGGAATCGGCAAAGAGAGATTCGGTGGAGATGAAACTTGCGATCGGAAGTGGTGATGAACTATGGAATTGGCTTAAATTTTCTTTGGATTTGTGGTGCTAAATGGACAGAATTTCGGCTTTGAAAAGGGAGAGAGAAGAGATGATTTTCTATGTCAAAATCGTCCAATATATAGAGGCAAAAGGTTGGCTGCAACTAGGGTTCACAAAACCTAGTTTTTCTCAAACTTATCCTGCTGGCAGATTTGACCTTCGAGTGAAGATTACGGAATATCTTTCTCTAGAACATAGATATTGAGGTGATTCTAGTTGGGTTGGAAACTAGACTCCCGTAGCTTTCCATCCATCTAAGGCTCATTATCTGGTTCAAAGTGAGATGTCCAGGAGAGTCCGTGGAAGTTGGATGACGTGCACAGGAATTCTGCCGAATTTAATCAGGATTTGTTGTGATTTTGCTTCCTCTATTTTCTGCCGAAAATTATCAAGATAATGGCTAAATAATTGAACAATATATGTTAGGTTTTCCATGAATTAATTCAGCCAAAAATCTTGCACAAATGATGGAATTCAGTCAACATTCGTAAACCAACTCCAAGTAGAACTCGGTTTAGGATTCTTCTTTTCCATTCCGATTTCTTCTTTCTTTTCTTCTTTAATTCAGCCGATTTCTCCATGGATCAATGCATCATGGACTTGTTGACGGACTGGACTCAATCTTTGTTGAACAAAATATCCAAGAGGCAGCCGAAAGCTTCGCTATATAGACCGAGAAAGCACAAACCTTCTTTAGCCGATTCCATTATTCTCCTAATTGACTTGGGAGAACTTCTTTTCCTTTGTTCTTCGACTTGGCCCTTTCTAGGATGACTTCTTAATACATCATTATGTACATTAGCTCCTCAATGATAGTCTTGGACAAGCTTTTGATGTAGAAAAACAGAAAACACTAAAATCGGACAGAAGGTTTTCTTTCTCGGCAGTACTGACCTCCGTGCATTCAAACCAGCATAACTTTTTGCTCCGAAAAGCTTTTGCTACGATTCCCATTGCATATGAAACTAGACACACAGAGCTTTCATCCATATAAAATTCGCCTTCAAATTCCTTGTGAATCAGCGGGAATAAATTCGGGAAGTTGAGTGACGTGCACTGAAATCTGCTGAAGTTTCTGGATTTGCATCCGATTTGAACTTGTGATTCTTTGCATCTTATTTTGCTCCGATTTCAGTGAATCTTGTCATGCTCAATACTTTATTTGTCAACTGCATATGAGAGAAGAAAAATCTATCAAAAGCAAAGTTTATGTTTTACAGATTCCATAAAACATCTCAGAGACTTTTCGAATAGACTTTTGATAATTTTTGTCCAAATTCTTCTATTTAAGCACATTCTCACATTAAACTCAACCAAAACTCAAGACTCAATTACTTGACTCTTTCTTACAATAATAAGGGTTAAGCATTAGATAAATGGGGGTAAAAAAATATTAAGAACGTCGCATTTTATGCTCCTATCAAAGATATGAAGCCGATTAGATGCAAGTGGGTTTACAAAACAAAAAGAGATGCAGATGGCAAGATTGAGAGATACAATGCACGACTTGTGGCTAAAGGGTACAACCAGAAGGAAGGAATAGACTATAATGAGATATTTTCACCTGTTTCAACTAAAGATGCTTTTAGAGTTTTGATGGCTTTGGTTGCTCACTTTGATCTTGAGTTACACCAAATGGATGTTAAAACAGCATTCTTAAATGGTGATTTGGAGGAAGACATCTACATGCTTCAACCAGAAGGCTATGTGGAGGATGATAAGAAGGTCTGCAAACTTAACAAGTCGATTTATGGATTAAAACAGGTTTCCAAGCAATGGTATTTGAAATTTGATGCAGTTATCACTAGCTTTGGATTTGAAGAGAACAAGTTGGATGAATGTGTATACTACAAGGTCAGCGGGAGTCATTTCATATTTTTAATTTTATATGTGGATGATATCTTATTGGCTAGTTGTAGTGTTGATCTGTTGAAAGTTACAAAAGAATTTTTGATGAAGAATTTTGATATGAAAGATATGAGGGAAGCTCATCATGTGCTTGGCATTGAGATATGTAGAAACAGAAGTATGAGAATGCTTGGATTATCACAGAAAAACTACATAGACAAAATTATGCAGAGATTTGGTATGGAGATATGCAGATCACAGAAGGCACCTATTTCTAAAGGAGATAAATTGCACAAGGGTCAGTGTCCACAAAACTATCTGGAAAGGAAAAGCATGGAGAATGTGCCTTATGCAAGATTGATAGGAAGCTTGATGTATGCTCAAGTGTGCACAAGGCCAGACATTAGTTTTGCAGTGAATATGTTATCTAGATACCAGTCAAATGCAGGACAAGAACATTGGGTAGCTGGTAAAAAGGTGTTGAGGTATTTAAGAGGCACAAGAGATCATATGTTGGTATATAAGCATGTTGAAGATCAAGAACTGGAAGTAGAGTACGTGTTATACTGATGCCTATATAAACAGGATTTGGATGATTTAAAATCAACTTCTGGTTATATATTCATGTTGGCTGGAGGAGCAATTTCATGGAAAACTAGAAAGCAAAGCTTAACTGCTACTTCAACATTTCAAGCAGAGTATATTGCCATATTTGAAGCAACAGCACATGCTCTGTGGCTGAGAAATTTTATTTTCAGAACGAAGGTTGTGGATTCTATAAAAAAACCATTAGTGGTGTTTTGTGACAATGCAGCATCAGTATTTTTCTCAAAGAATAACAAAAAGACTTCAGCTTCAAGGAATATTGATGTGAAGTATTTTTCAGTTAGAGAAAGTGTAAGAGATAATGAGATTGAAGTGACCAAGATTGGTACAAGGGAGCAGTTGGCAGATCCATTGACCAAAGCTTTACCAGTTTCAGTGTTCACTGATCATGTTAAAAATTTAAGTAGCTTTGATGATTAACAATGCATTGTATAGTTAAAACTTATGATATGATATGTCTAAGTGTTTGCTATTGTTATCATTTATATCAGTATTCATTAAGAACTTCATAAAATAATGAATGAATTTATTTGTTCATATTAAGTTGCTGCATAATTTTATTAAGTAGTATACTTGTAGTAACTGGTTTCGTATCAGCAATTTTATGCTGTCTGAAGTTTCCATCTGGATCATTTATGATTGTAAATTCAATTATTTTGACAACATGATCATACTTGTGGTAATCCATGTATTTTGATTTACTGTGATGTGATTATAGAGGACTGATATTTTTCAATTTGTCATGTTCTTTTATGGTTCATCTCAGTAGAATTAAATTTGACAGGATTTTGAAAAAAGATTATACATTAAGTTCACGATGCGCGATTAAGAATGGTTTGTTTACAAAGTTTCTAAGTTTTATATAATTCTAGTTCAGTGGGAGATTGTAAGATCAGACCATGATGAAGAACTAGACTTATATAAAATACAGATTTCTTTGTAAGAGACTATGGACTTATAGCTTGTATGTTTGAGTGAACTGCAGTACATATATATACAGAAAATATCGAATAAAGATATATGCAGTAGTTAGAGTTTGTTAAGAATAAAGTTCAAAGTATAGATCATTATGATACTTGGATTATGACAGCAAGTTAAGTGGCAGTTTCCTTGATGGAAGGAACTGTCATTTAAGTGACAAACAACAGTTACAAAGGCTGCAACACTTAACCAATTCTGATTCCTTCTAGTTCACTATATATAAATGATTCTCATTCTGTTTCATTTGTCCCATCAAGCGAATCCGAGAAATACAGAAGTGAAACTAGAAGAAGATTAGTCAAATGGAATCAACAGGAAAATAAACAAGTTAGTATCTATTGTTTAACATCTAATCTTAATCTATCATAGTATAATTTTCATGTTTATAGAAATTACATTTTCCTCAATGAAATTGTAGTTGGTCAATATTTCATTGATCAACGTCACAGAGCCAATTTTGCTGCCTTAAGTCCTAATTCTTATTCCTTTTGGAAAACAAAAGGAATCATAATTAATCACTTGGAGTTTTCCTATCAAGTTAGTCTCTGTCTGAATCCGTAGCCCCCCAGATACCGACGGATTCTTGGTTGACCTTCACCTGCGAATATCACCGGATTAAGCCGGTCGATTCCCCTTTGATGCTTAAATTAGTAAGGTCAAAAGTAATAATATAGAAAAATAGAAAGTGCTTTAGCTTGTGATTGATTCTCCTACCATATATGGAAGGTGGCTAGGCTATTATATAGACTTCCCAGTCTGAGACCTGAACCTATCCCTCGATGTGGAACAAGGTTCCCTCTGCATATTTCGAACGCTCTCGTAAACCACCCTTCGTAGACTTCTTCTGACAGGACCCGCCCCGGATTTTACCCTAAAATCCGGATAAGATCCTGCGGGGACCACCTTAAGAGAGATTTTACCGAAATTTCGGCATGACCTCTCTTAAAATGGACAACCCAAACCTGCTAAACAACACAAAAACACTTCAACTATACCCATCCTGACTCCATGAGCCACCTGCTCCCCCGTAATCAACCACTTCCACAATTTTTTTACAAAAACTAAATTCAATCAAATTCAAATCCATCAAGCAATCTAATAACGAAGTGGAGATGCAAGTATAAAAGAAAATAGAATTTATAAACCAAACAAAATAAATTCCTGTGCTCCCATACCTCAGCCTCCCACCCATTGGGAACAAGTACAAACATAATTCTCAATTTAACTCAAGTGATGTATTCATAAAAAGATCAAGCTTTACTAATAAGTCATATAAATAAAAGAAATATTTAGTTTTACTTTCAAAACAATATACTTTTTAAAATCGAAGAATAATGTTTCACGACCAATCCTATTGGTCATATAGAAATCAAACTCCACTGTTTCGGGAATTTATTAAAATAACAGAAAGTCTCCCAAGAGAAAATATTCCCGAAACTCAAATAATATACAATCATGACCAATCTCATTGGTCATATAATAAAATAGGGGAAACGTAATTACCACCATTTAATAGTAGCCTCCCAGGCTAAGGGTCAGAGCCTCCAAGATTCTCTATAGCGTCCCACGCTAAACCTCTACACCACACTCCACCACCGAGTGCGAATCTGACCTATATGGTCAAATCGTCATCTCGCGTGGGATGAGGTTAATAAGCTAACTAGCATCAATGTATACATGGTCTTCAAGACCATATAGCGTCCCACGCTAAGCCTCTACACAACGCTCCGTCGACCATCGAACGTGAATTTGACCTATATGGTCAAGTCGTCACCTCGCGTGGGATGAGGCTTTATGCTAGCTAGCATCAATATATATCTGGACCCTGATATGGTGAAAATCCGAAAACAAAATCGAAAATACGCTTCCCCTTATATATAAAATCCGTACGGTCCCCGACCACACATCTGAGGCTTATAAATATGATAGTTACAATAATAGCCTCGAAAGATATCCATATATAACAGACATGTCCCACATGTCATAAAATAATAGTGAAATTAATATATAACATCGACATGTCCCACATGTCGGGAAATCATCATAAATAAAGAAATCACAAAATCATCGGAAATCTCATTTCCGGCTAAAATACGTGTGTTTCTGCACAAATCCTGGGGCCTGGTAGATACAGATGAATCCAACTTGATCTCCTGCAAACCTGCTTACTAAGGGGAATACCGGGCGGGCCGGTCTTCTCCTCTCCGATGCCTAAGTCAGTATAGTTGGAATATATATAACTTGAGCACGTATGTAAGCGATGAGAGAGATAAGTTACCTATTAATGAGGGTAGTTAGGACCCTTATATAGGTGGCTGGGGGTGAGGGCTGGCCTCACCCTTCGATGTAGGACTAGTTCCCTTCGAAGGGCAGTTCTGGTAACCTCTTTGGCAGACAAGCGCCCCCGGTCCCAGGGTCCCTGGCAGCCGGATAGACTGCTGGACCCCGAGGCCGGGTGCTGGTGGTTCGGTCCTGGGCCTCGGGCCGGTCCCTGGTGCACTTGCTGCGGGTCTGTGGGCCTGATGTAGCCCCTCTGCGGCTACTGTCAACAAGTCCCCCAAGTCCGCGTTGAATATTGGGCGTGACCGGGGTGAGTACCTGTTTACCGATGGCAAGCAACAGTTTATAAGTACGTTTGTAATATAAGTAGTACTGTGCTCAAGTGTTGTGGTGCTATGAGCATGGAGTGGGGTGAAACCCAGAGTGTATGAGATGATGATGCCATGCAAAAGATGTGTGCATGGGATGATAATGGAGCGTTGAAATCCGCCATGCAATAGATGTGTGCATGGAATGATAATGGAGCGTTGAAATCCGCCATGCAATAGATGTGTGCATGAAATCTCGACCGGGCACTCTGCCATATCGGTACGAAGCGGAGTTCACTAGGCCACTACCGGGCGTTCTGCCATATCGGTACGGAGCGGAGATCACTGGGCCACTACCGGGCGTTCTGCCATATCGGTACGGAGCGTAGTTCACTGGGCAACTACCGGGAGTTCTGCCATATCGGGACGAGTCCATGAGCATGGGACCTCGACCGGGCGTTCTGCCATATCAAGACGAGTCCATGTTGCTAGGCTGCGGGGGGTGGTCCCGGTGTTGAGGTCTGTTTGAAGCACCGGTCAACACTTGCTAGTTCTTCTCAGCTTGTGTTGATTAAGCGTTGAGGTAAGGGGGGGTAGCGTTGAGGTGACAAGGCTCGCCGTGCAGCCCCACGTTGATCGCGGTTCAATGCGATGCAGGGTTTTTGTCCTGCTGGACAAGAGTACATGGGTTAGACGTAAACTCACCCGGGTGTATAAAGCCCATGCCGGTCGAATGTTCTCATGACCGGGGTCATGCCATGGAGCCGAGCGAGACTCGACCGGGCATCCTGCCATATCGAGACGAGTCCCCTAGTGAAATGCCATGGGGCCGGGTGGATCGCGTTCCCAGAAAATGCTCTCGAGCCGGTTGGATGTTACGTAACCAGTGGGTGGATCTCGACCGGGCGTCCTGCCATATCGAGACGAGTCCCCCAGGAGAGATGCAGCTGGGTGGACCTCGACCGGGCGTCCTGCCATATCGAGACGAGTCCCCCAGCGAAATGGCATGCAGCCGGTTGAATGATCATAACCGCGAACTGCCATGGTGCCGGGCGGATGGCTCATTCCCGGGACAATGCTCTCGAAGCGGTTTGGGAAACCATAACCGATAAGAGGTCTTCAAGACATGCAGCGAAGAAGCCATGCAGCCGGTTGAATGATCATAACCGCGAACTGCCATAACGAGACGAGTCCCCCAAGAGAGATGCAGCTGGGTGGATCTCGACCGGGCGTTCTGCCATAACGAGACGAGTCCCCCAGTGAAATGGCGTGCAGCCGTGGAGCCTGGGGAAGTGCGGGAGGGCCTGACGCCTCGGTTCCCGCTCCTACCTTCCTGTCGCCAGCGTGTGGGGCAAGTGGCTGACATGCATTTAAGGAGGAAGTCCATCAGTCCCGTCAGTTATGATGGCATGGGCAGTTTACCAATGCTGGGACACGTGCCTGAAGGGAGCGATCTTGAGATGGAGGGCCTGGATTCGCAGGCGTTTGAGTTGTCCTGACTGCGTGTTTTGGAGGGATTTCAAATGCCTAGGGCACCGGCCCCCCCTATAAAAAGGCCTCTTATGCTCTTCTTTTTGTTGTTGCTTCTTGCTTTAGAGAAACTAAGAGAGAAAGAGAGAAATCCGGCGAAAGCTCTGAGCCCCTTGTCCTACGAGATCCGTTTTCTCGAGCGCTCCCTACTCTCTTCCTACCATTGCTCGCTGCTTTCGCAGGGCGGACTGTCCTCGGTTGAGCATATTGATCGGTAAGTTTGTTGATTTCTTTGCCCCGGTGTTGTTCTTGTTTTGGTTTTGTTGTTTTGCGGCGGGGGGGGGGGGGGAGGGATCTCTGTCGCTGACTGAACTGCTCTGCGGCAAACTTGGGGAGAGGCCGTAGAAGACGCTGTTGTAGCCTGTTGCTGATGAGCGCTAGGGTTTTGTTTTCTTCCCCTAGGTTAAGATGTCTGCTTAAAGTTCTGACGGGGTTTCCGAATCGGCTGCCAGGGGTCCCATTGTGGACGATGTGGAGAGGCTGGAGGACTGGCTCGGTTCGGAATCCCCGGAGACGGAAGTCGCTGACTGCTCCGGGAGCAGGGCTTCATCTCCGACTTTGTCTTCATCTTATGGGGCTGAATCCTCGGAGACTGAAGTACCGCACGGGGTGCGCCTTGCGGGTGCTCCGGCCGTGAGCTACACCATTGGCAGAGGGAAGGATGCCGTGGTGTGCGATGAACCAGAGGGTAGCATGACCCCTGGAGAGATAGCTGCGCTTCGGGAATCGTGGAGTATCCCGGATGAGGTTCTGCTGCGGCCCCTGAATCCTGGAGAGTCAGCCTGCAACCCGGAGGCAGGTTGGGTTGCCGTGCATCAGGATCAGTTCCGGCATGGATTCTCGCTCCCGCTGCCAGATTTCGTGCAGTATATGCTCAGTGCGCTGCAAGTGTCGCCCGCGCAGCTTCCTGGGCTCCAGTGGAGGCGACTACTGAGCCTCGGCTGCCTATATGAGCTGTCCGGAATGAGTATGCCAACGGTAAACGAATTCCGGGCCTTGTATAGGTTGTCATACTCAAGGAAGCAAGGGTCCCGGGGTTGCCTGTCCTTCAATGCCCGGAACCATCAACCGATCATCACCAATAAGCCTACATGGGTAGACAACAACTGGAGAAAGAAGGTGGTGATGGTGGGCGGGAGGTGGCAGGCGAGGAGGAAGATGTACCGGGTTCCTGGCGCCTTCCAACCCATTGGCGACCAGTCGTTCGAGCTATCCGATCTGGAGCACGAGAGGATCTCGACCATACTCGGATGTTGGGATGACCTGGAACGGAGTTCTTATAACTTCATCCGCCGGGAAGTGTTGGAATACTGCCAACTCGGGCGGGATCCCGGTGCGTAGCAAGCCTTAGCGGTGATACTTGTGCTAGCTCTTGCAAAATACTGACTGTTCGCTTTCCTTGCAGGTGCATCTTCCCGGGCGGTCATCAAGCCCGAAACCACTCTCTCAATGGACGGGGAAGACCTCCTTAACAAGCTGAAGGAGAAAGGCGAGACCGTCTCGCAGACCTCGGTGGACGAGGAGTCCGGCCGACTCACGACTCATCTGGAACCGAGGGCCATGGATGTTGATGACGGCGCCTACATCCTGAAGCGGGTGAAGAGCCATCCTGCTGCGCCCAAAGCGGTGCCCGAAAAGGGCAAGACTACCGGGGGGCCAGTGAGGATTCCCGGTGGAGTGAGCAGGATCCCCAACCGCCCGGTGTCTGTGCCGCTGGTGACCCGTGCCGCCCGGGTAGGCGCACGATCTTCTCCGGAAGGCCGGAGAGAGAAACGGAGGGGCGTGGACATTCCTCCCTCCGCGCTGGTGACGCTCACCGGCGGGTCGTCACGGGAGAACCTGGCCAAACGGCTCAGGGTTACCAGCGGTGCACAACCTAACTCCGCTGGGGAGAAGGCTGCCGCTGCCCGGCAGAGTAGCCCCGCACCTGCGGAGGCACCAAGGGGGAGCCCGGACAGTGCATTCGTCCGGCAGGTGGCGGCAGACCTGGCTGGCCTCGGCCTAGACAGGCCCGGGGTCACCGGAGTCTTGGCGGGTAGGAGCTGGCCAAAATGCAAGGAATCCGTCCTCCGGGTAAGCACTAATCGGTGCCACTACGCCGCTTGTAGTTTGTTTTCTGTTGCTACTTGAATAACTGTTTCTGTTGTTGTGCAGTTGCTGTACAGTCTGTACCAACCAGACTAGAGCGAGGAGCTGCCGGAGCTGAAGAGGCAGATAGCTGCTTTAACAGAGTCTCAGGAACGCCTGGAGGTGGAGAAGTCCCGGGTGGAGCGGGAGAGGGCCAGATCGGAGGAGAGGGCCAAGAAGCTGGAGGAGCAGAACCGGAGCCTGGAGAAGGAGAAGGAGCGGGCTGAAGCTGAGAGGGCCGAGCTGGAAGCCAAGGTAGATGAGCTCCAGGTGGGAGCCACCGCTCTGCGCGCGGCTGCCGCTGCTGCTGCCGGGGAAGAGGGCCCAGGACAATATGAGCGGTTCGTTCTCCGATACCATGAGAGCGACGAGTTCCTAGAGTTCCTGGAGAAGGCCAGGGAAGAGGGCATCTCGGATGCGTACACGGAATGGGCGGGGAAGGGGTGGTTAGACACTTCCCTGATGCCGGACGCCACTGCTGAAGGAGACGTCCATGAGCAGTCGGACATCCATCAGCAAGCGGTGGAGGGGCAGCCGGAAGAAGTGACTCGCTCGGACTTGGATTCTTTTACCAACGGTACCAAGTCTCCCCGAGCCAGAGTCGGCGCCGGAACTGAGGTCGATGACGAGGGTACCGCAGGAGAGGCCGGCGGATTGCCTGCTGAGGGTGGAGTCGTGGCTCCTTAGGATTTTCCTTGCTCTTCTCCTTGTAATCTTTCCGGAACGGTTACTGCTTGTATACTTGCTTGATTATGAATATACTTGAACTGGCGGAGCCGGTGAAATTTTCTCAAAAGTAGTTTGCATATATTTGTGACATTTTTTACAACGGTAGAACCGGTGATATGCCAAACTAACCGCTCGGAGACTTGGCGGGTTCACCAGGCCTGGTTATGCTCCCGGTCGGGGTCTGCTCTTCTTTCCCCCACGTATCGCTGGAGTTGGCCGTCATTAATCAAGCCCTGCACCGCTGTCTTGAGAGCACAGCACTGGCTCGTCCGATGAGTAGCCTCAGCATGATAGGAGCAGTACTTGCCCGTCTGCGCCGTTGTAAGTTTCCCCTTCGGGTACCTTCTCTTGGGCGGTGGGGGCATGACACTCCCGTTCTCAAGTAAAATATCCTCGTAGGAAGTGGTGAGAGAGGTGAAGACTTCCTGACCGGCCGGTGGTGCTGGCATGATCGCCAGGGGACGTTCTTGGCGGTAAGACGCCGGCTTGTACTCGCCCTGGGGCTGGTCAGGATAAGGCCTCTGCTGCCTTTGTGGCCAGTTTCTATTGGGCCGGCTCGGCCGGGCAGCGCGGTTCTCGGTCCGCTGACTGGGCTTGTCCTCTTGACTGGGCGGGGGGTTCTCTTCCCGGGGATGGTCTTCCCGCTGCTCATCCCGCTTCCTCTTCAGCAGGTGGTGCCCATATGTCTCGTGATCGGCCTGAGCATGCCGGATGGTCATTGCCATCAACTCATCATACCCCTGCAGGAGTTCTACCAGGACGGCGTAGGAAAACTTCCCTGGCCGGAGCCCTTGCTTGAACGCCATCTCGGCGATGCCCTTGTCTAGGTTCCGGACCCCGGCAGTGGCTGTCTGCCATCGGTTGACAAAGGTCTTCAGTTCCTCTCCGGGTGCCTGCATACAGTTGAAGAGGATGGTCGACGTCCGGGCTCCCTCGACCCGGAGGATGAAGCGGCCTACGAACCGGTCAGCTAACTGCTCGAATGCCTCGATCGAGTTCGCCGGAAGCTCGTAAAACCAGCTGAGCGCCTCTCCAGATAGAGTTTCCTGGAAGATGTTGCAGCATACTGCATCAGAGTAACCCTTGGCGCAGGTCTGGGACCGAAAACTGTCCAGATGCTGGTACGGGCAGCCGGACCCTGAATAGGTGAGCTTGAGGGACTTCTGGTTGCCAGACCTTCCCGACTCTATGACCTGGTGCGAGAAAGGGCCCATACGCTCATTAAACCGGGCGCCCTCCGTCGGCCGCACGGCTCTTCTCTCGTTGGCCTCCATTTGGGCCTTCAAGTCTGACACAGTGTCGGCTAACATCTGCAATGCCCGTGCGTTCGGGGTCTCAACTTCATCCACAGACGAAGTGTGGAGCTGGCTGGAGGTTAGCGTGCTCTTCGGCGGACCTGCACCGCCCGGTGACTTCTCTCGCACGGTACCACCGGGTCGACCGCCCGATGACTGCCCTGTTGAGGTTGGACTGGCATGGTTGCCGCTTGCGCCTTGACCATAGCGTCATTACGCTGTTGTCCTCTCTCTAGGACGGCCACCAGGGCAGCATTCACCGATTCCATCTCTTCGTACCGGGCGTTGGACTTGGCTCTGTCCCTGTCGCCCTCCTCTCTTAGACGATTGATCTCTGCAGCCATTGCCCGTATCTTTCCCGCCATACCGCTCTGGTCGGGGCTGTACGTAGTGTCCCGGTCGCTGTCACAGAGCGGGCTCTCAGATCGGTCACTCGGCTCATCCGAGAACGTCAAGGAGAAGCCCCGGTGCACTGGACTGTCTTCATCCTCTGCCGGGCCTTTCCCGCGTGAGCTGTCGTGGTGTCCCGGTCCCGGCATGCCGGATGGCCTACCACAGTTTCCTCCTCCCTGACTGTTGCCCTGGGCGCCATGCGGCTCCCGCGTGACGACCAGGGTGGAGGTGAGCGTTTGCACTGATGCAACACGCCCCTCCTCGGTGGTACCTCTCTCTCGGCTTATTTCCGAATTCTCTGCCATCGGTAATGCTTACACGGCTTCTTGTTCAAAGTTTCCCACAGACGGCGCCAATTATTTCTGCACAAACCCTGGGGCCTGGTAGATACAGATGAATCCAACTTGATCTCCTGCAAACCTGCTTACTAAGGGGAATACCGGGCGGGCCGGTCTTCTCCTCTCTGATGCCTAAGTCAGTATAGTTGGAATATATATAACTTGAGCACGTATGTAAGCGGTGAGAGAGATAAGTTACCTATTAATGAGGGTAGCTGGGACCCTTATATAGGTGGCTGGGGGTGAGGGCTGGCCTCACCCTTCGATGTGGGACTGGTTCCCTTCGAAGGGCAGTTCTGGTGACCTCTTTGGCAGACAGGCGCCCCCGGTCCCAGGGTCCCTGGTAGCCGGATAGACTGCTGGACCCCGAGGCCGGGTGCTGGTGGTTCGGTCCTGGGCCTCGGGCCGGTCCCTGGTGCACTTGCTGCGGGTCTGTGGGCCTGATGTAGCCCCTCTGCGGCTACTGTCAACAACGTGCTACTAAAATAGTAGTAAAATATATAACCTCAAAACCATATTTCTCTTTAAATATTAAATGACCAAAGATCATAATCATAATTCGATAATCGAGAAATCATAAAATATCTGAAAATCCATATTGATACCAGGATTTAATAAACCTTATTTTCCGTATCAAAAATCACATTTCCAAAGCGTAGAAAATTTCAATATCAAATCAAAAGACCATGGAACGTATTTCAATTATAAATGTCAAGATAATCACTTAAAACATAATTGCATGCACATTTATTTAAATAAAAGTCCACTCACCCTATACGTATTTTCATACAAATCATTTTGTATGGAACGATAAATATACTAAAATTAAACTCGTATACACTATTACTACAGTGAGGTTTAATCACCTTAATTTACCAGAAGTGGTAAATAACCAATTAGAGTCGCTTCAGACCGCTACAGGATCTCGTCGGATCGAATAGCTGCAATTCCGGAATCGGGTCAACTCCGGTCAGTGGTCAACGTCAGTAAACGCCGGTGAAAGGCCCAGTCAACGGCCTGGTCAAAGGTCCAGTCAACGGTCTGGGTCGGTCAACGGTCCGGGTCGGGTCTGGGCTGGGCCGGATCGGGTCTGGATGCTGGAAACGGGTCGGGTTGACCCGATTGGGTTCGATTTTTCTCGGCTTCGATCCGCTCGCCTCGGCCTGAAGTGGCCGTCGCCACCACGCCGGAACGGACTGCCAAGGGAAACCCTGCAGAACGGTGGGTGGCGCACCCCCGGCCGTCGCCTGCAGCGCCACCGCCCACGGTGGCAGTTCTTCTAGTCCCCACCGCTCCCTCCTCCGAGCTCCTCTGATGCCGATCCTTGGCTCAAAAGGAAGAGGAGGCCGAGACGCGTCGATTGCTGGGTGGCGCGCGAGCTGGGGTGGCCTAAAACGGAGATCGGCGCGGCGGCGATCCGGATCGGGATGAACAGTAAAAATACTACAGTAAATGTGCACAGTAATTGGTAAATGCCCGAAATGGAAAGTTACCATTTCCCGAAAAATTTCCATTTATATTGTAACTTTCTGAAATAGTAACATAACTTCTACAGGTCATAACTTCTTCCTACGACCTCCGTTTCACGCGTGCCACGTGTCTACAAGCTCGTATCGTCGCGCTCTACAACTTTCGTGAAGGGAACTTTTCAAATTTCTCAACAGATTACAAAGTCAACTTTCCCCCCTTAAAACTAAAAACATTTTTCAAATTTAACTTTCAAATATACTTCCGACATCAAGTGACAACTAAAATAAAGCGTACGAGATTCCAACATATATAATCCAGTTAATTTGTGGTCGGGATGTGACATCTTCCATCGGCTAGCCCACCTCTTACTAGAGGTCAGGTGGCCTGGCCTTGAGCCTGGGGTACGGGCACTCGCTCTGGCTCCTAGCGCGATTCCGTGGCCCCAGTAACCTGGCTATAGCTACCGTCAACAAAGTTAATTTTGAATCACCCGTTTTTTAAAAGTCACAGTCGGTGCAAGGTAATCTCTTGGCCCTTTGGTGGTGGAGACCTGACTGTCTTCAATTAGTAGAGGCAGTCCGATAAGTATCTTGAGGTAGCTCGGAGCTGGGTTTCTTGGTAGGCACTGATTTGTCTGAGCAGTTGCAGATGGTGTCTACTGCATGCTCCACTTCATCATGTTCGTAGGTCTGCAAATGGAGTGGCATGCACTCTTGCTTCTGAAGCAAAGATTAGCTTTCTTTTCTGTGCATTTTGCAATTGTACCTCCCCATTGTGTGGTGGAGATAATAACGCTGGTTGTAATGGTCCTTAAGTTAATGATGATATCATTCATTTCTAACAAAAATAAAAAACTTAGTCAGCTTATATCTTAAATTTTAACCATAAAATATATAAAGATAAAATAGATCAAGTTTTGATCGACCAAAGTATAATACAAATTTAAATTGAGATCACTATAGTGACTTTTTTTAATTTTTTTAAGGTGACTATATTGATACTATCTTTATAGTAATTTGTCAAGTCTCTATTAGGCGAAATTGAAATATACGTGATTTTTGTTTTTTGCATAATTTTTTTAGCAGCTTGTGTCTGTTAATTAAATGTTCAACATGAAATAGAGAAAAGTAATTAACTGAAAGAAATCGCTACTAAAAACAATATTTTGGATTGAAAAGTTTGTATTTAAAATTGGTGTTGTACGATTTACAAATATTCAAAATTTCATGTTGTCTTTGACATAAAGGGGTTTAACTTTCATGTAAGTCTCAAGTTAAGAGCTAGAGAGTTCTTTCGTGAATGCAACTTGAAACAACTTTCTTTCAAAGAGAGAGTTCACTTGAGTCGACATGCACTTGTCAAGGTGGACGACATGCAGAAACTATAAAGCAGCCAGAGATCAACTAATTAAGGAATTTTGATACATGACAAGGAATATATAATGGTTGTTCTATCAATAGGGGGATTACCACATATATAGATGAAGACTTCAAAATCTTCAATCATTAAATTAATCACTATTATATTAGATTAGATTGAGTACCATTAATAGTAACCCACAAAAGATGTAATTCACAACTTTAAAAGATAGAAAATAAAAACGACTGACGACTAAGATAATATTTAAGGATGGGATTCGATTCAAATATTTTAGAGGTTTGATCAATATTTAAAAGACTTTGAACCAAAATTACTATTTGACTATTGATTTCTAGCATGATCTGAATTGATTGATCAGAATAGATTCCCCATGCAATAGGTCATGTAGAGTTTTAATTGATCGCTAACAAATTATGTCATAAATTGATTGATCATGGTGAATTGATTGATCGAATTAATGTCTCTTTGTACAACTTTTGTAAATGCTTTCGCCAAAACATGTTAACTGATTTCTATATATTTCAAGACATACTTTAAATATTTCTTGTAATCAGGGATTAAAGTTTACTATGACCTTATTCCTATGTTTTCAACGGTTTCATTAATCGAGACTTAATCACAGCAGTATTTCCTTTTAAAAAAATGTTAATCGATACTTAATTACTTAAATAGCTAAATTAATAAAAGTTTGTAGTGTGCCATATCACCTCCCACTATATAACAAAATCATTGGCATCCATCCATATGTGGGGAAGGTGATCGAGATGTGCTTGCTAATCGATTGGCATTATTCTTGTATAAATCCAACCAAGCCCACCAAAATCACCTTAATTATGTCTTACTATATATAATTTCCTAGCTAACAAGTTCATCAATAACAAAAGCCCCTCTTTTCGTTTTGGTCAATAATGAATAACAAACTTCAAATCTAGCTAGGAGAGCAATACATAGCAACAACATATATACATAGTTCCAAAAGGGCATGCCACGTGATTCCGTACAATGGCCATGTGACACCCCACGCCTCTCATCCCCACAGGTTCTTTTACCCATACACTGTAGTACCAATACACCCACCAGAATACCTACTTCCGTTGCTTTCTACTTTCTAGTTGTGGGTGTCACGTATGTCTTCCGAATTTTTACCAACCCTAGCTAGCTCCCATTTCTCTCGATGCAATTTTGTTTCCTTGGTTTTGGGACAATAGTGAACTTGAAAAATAACATAACATCAACATTAATATAAAATCATTACGAATACTATACATATGTAATTAGTGAATCGAACATTTAAAATTATATCAATAGTGTTACTTTCGGTTTTAAAAAAAATATAAAGGAAAAAAAATAAAAAATCTTAGCGGTGCTTTCGTAGAGTTATAAGGACGTCGACCTATATATGCAACGTAACTCCGTTCCAATGAAGATTTGGCCAAGCTTTTCCTTAGGTCTTCGTCCTCTCGATCTCCGTCTTCGATCACTAGGGGAGGGGCGCGGTTTTGCTCTAGGAGGGCAATTGAATTGTTTTTTAGGGTGAATATATCTTGTCCGGTATGCGGGTTTGTAGTGTGAAGATCAGCTCGGTGCGACAATTGGTGGTGCTGATTGATGATGAAAGATAGAAATTAAAGAAATCGATGATCAATGAAAATGCTTCTTTTATATTTTCCTTGGTTCAAAAGATTTTCATTAGATGAAACGCGAGAACAACACATACATACAGTTCTCTTATTATAAGACCACTATTGCATTGAAGCTCAATATTTAAGTAAAGTCATTTCACACAAAATAAAAACAGTAGCACACACCATAATTGCATATGTAGAGGATCCATTTACTTGGTTTAAAAATTTCCTCATAATATGGAAGAATTTTTCAGTGTGACGGGAGGATAAGTGACAGTGTCTAGTGGTCCTCGCTACTAATAAAATTTTGACACGTGAGATTTTGTAACAGAAAATTATTTCAGTTATTTTTTTAAATACCATTTTAGATTTATTATTGTTTTTCTAAATCCTACACCCTAAACCCTAAAAAATTGATTAAAATCATTTTACAAAAAAGTAAAATACATAAATTTATAATTTTTATGCTAAAATTCCACGTATATATCGAAATTTAATTAGAAGAGAGAACTACTAGACATTGTCACTTGGTCTTCCCGTCATATTTAAAAATTTATCCATAATATGCAAGGTCGTTGCACCACTTATCATATTAAATTATGGGAAATTCATTTTACATAATTGCAAACCTTCCATAAAAAACTGGTCTATAATAAATTATTGAATCATATGTCCAAGTGTATCCAGAGAATCTATCGAAGCAATACGCCAACATTGTCTCATGCTCTTAATATTTTTCTTTTTAAATAGAAGTTGATTATAATATAAAGATCACCAGACAACAGTTATAACTATAATTTACCAAACTTACGAAAATAAGTAAAATAAATTAATAAAGTCTTTGGTACGCTCACAATTAAGCGAGCCTTTACACAAGAATTCATGCTCGCCTTTCATGCCTTTATGCATCTAGTCTCCTCATTTGCCTAAAACACGCAATTGTGGTACATATGGACCTAGCTGTCTACATGCTTAATTTCTTATTATGAGAGAGATTGAAATCAACCAACATATTACAACTCACTAACTATTCCATTTTCTTTCCGCTTTTTATATCCAAGGTAAAACTTATATATATTCAACACAGTTATATATATAACACCAGATTAGAAATCTAAAATCTAGAGGTCAAGCATGGTGATGTGAAACAATGGACTGATGATGACAATACATTTCCTTGGTCTTGCTTTGTAGGTGTGGGATGTAATTTCCTATAACAACGAGAATAGAATGGACGATGATGATAAGAAAAAATAATAATAGAAAAGAGTGTGGGTGGCCGGCGTCTATAATAACGAGAATTAAAGTCTAGGGTTTAGTGAGGATGGCGATGTGTAACTGCGCCCACATTGGCGCACTACTGTACACCAAAACCATCATCAAACCCCAAAACTTGTAATGCGAAGCCTCACGCCCTATATATGTATATAGTTCCCTCTCCCAAACAAACCCTACCTCCCCGCTGTGCAATCCTTGTGAGCTTCCTAACTTTTCCTCCGATCGATCTCTCGCACTCACAGAACAAGAGCATAGGCCCTAGAGTTAGATCTCATGCCTGTGATCTTCTTCCTTTTCTGGTTTCCATCTTCATCGCGATCTGTAGCCTGTTCTCTATCTTAATCCGAGCATTTTTCTGTTCTCTCTCTTAATCCTAGCAATCTTTTGGTTCTGATAAGCTTTTTCTATTGATATTCTGTATTTTCTTTTGAGAAAGTGGAATACAAGACTGGGTTTTTCCTCCTGAGTATATCTGTGGGAATCTGATATGGGTTCCATACTTGGTTTTTCTTTTGTCGGGATCGATCCTATCTTACAAACCTGATGACCTGCAGTTTCAAAATCTATGATTTCTGACAGAATATTTTTTATTTGCTCGAATAATTATTCTCTGCGACAAGTTATGCGAGAATAAAATGGGGTAGCCTGAAGAAAAAAAAAAGAAAGATTTTTTTGTTTTGTTTTGTTTTGTGTAGTTCAACAATGTTAGATTCTTCTTGGGGTGCCCCTCTCGCTTAATCACTTTACGTTTTAGCCATTAGTAATTGGCCACGTAAGCCGATTGCTCGTGGACATGGTGCTATTTAGTTTCTGTATATGAAGCTCTTTTCTTGCTCTACATTTCTTTGAGCTTTCTCATCTTTTTTATTTCTCACAAAATATACTGATCGGCCTCACATAGATCGATCAAGTACTTTCATGGTGGTGAATACAACTGTGGTTGTTTGCGGGTGTAGCATCATCAAGATTCACACATGCAACTCAAACTCCCTCTGTCTGCCAGAGTTGTTTGAAAGTACTGAGAATCTTGATGATGCTGCATCAGCAATAAACCACTATACAGAAGAGGGTTTGAAGGTTTAGACAAAACAGGTGAGCTTTTTCCCTTTCTATTTTTTATTGACGCGAAGCCTTCCATTGCTAAAGTATTATTGCCTATTGGTATGTAAGTTCTACATGCCACCACGATCAAGAGCCATATGATAGGATCTTATGTAGTACTGTTGAACTGAGGGATTAGCTTAAGCAGACATGGCTAGTACTTTTTGCAGATCTGTGACTGTACCTTGAGAGAAACGTATCTTTGGATTACAAGGGTATGTATATCTGTACTATATATATCTCATCAGTTCAATCCAGTAAAAGGGTGTTGATTGATGATCCTGGAAATGAAGGCTCAAACTTTCAAAGCATGCATTAAAATGGTATGTTTCTTCAGATCAATTATCTAGCTCTTCATCTTTTGAGTATTGAGTTTCCATTCAGATCCAGCCATCGACTCTGCAGATCTTTGAATTTCAATTCAATCATTATATTTGATATATGTGTGTGAAGATGCAATTAGTGTTTATGAGGCTAGCTTGTAGCTCCAATCGGGTGAGTATTTACTCCACAGTTAAACTCACAGATTAAGCCTCAAGTCTCTTCCCTGTAATTACCAAGAATGTATTTGGGTTAACTTCCATAAGATCGATTTGCTAGACAGAAGCTGGGAAATACAGGTTTTGAATACTTTCACTTGTTGTTTTGGGAGGGATAAAGGTGTTTTGATTCAAACTTTTAATAATTATTTTATGAACTGTATATATATTCTGCCAAGTGATTTCTGCTGTGGAATTAGTAGATCATTGAAAATTGGAACTGACCAGTTTGGAACTGGCCAAGTTAGGATCATCGATATGCAAAATCATATATGGTGGGAACTTGCATTGTCACATTGTCACTGCCATTCTTGTCTCTGCCTTTACACTTGTTTGTGGACCAACCATGAGAGTCATAAGCCTTCCAACTTCAATGTTACATGCATTGTACATGAAACCCTTCTCCTCCTCCTACAGACATAATGTTCACTGCCAACTATTTTTTCACCTCTTCAATAATTGATAGCTTGTTATTGATCATGATAGTGATTCTTATATTGCAGTCATTTCAACATGGAGATCTGTGTGCCTCGATCACTATCCATGCCTTTTTTGGGTCCTATATGTATCATATTTTGTTTTTTAAAAACAATTATGGAATTATATCACATATCTACCACCACATTTCTCTCGGTCATTGGCTACAAATCTCTGAATGTAATAGAGAGATATATTAGTTCGAACTTCTTTCATCCCGTGAATGGTGAAATGGTTCAAATTTATGTGTCGGACTCTAAATTTAGGACCACTGATCCGTCGCTTAACTTGTAAGTGACATGAAAAGTACCACCATTTTTTTCAAAAAAAAATCTGTTAATCGGGTGAGGAGAGTAGCTGTGAGAGTTCTTGTTGAGATATTGAAATTAACAAACCACAAACTGTACGTATAGAACAGAACATTGCTTCGATATTGTTCCCTGTATTAGATATCAATACCATCTTCTTTATAAAAGCAGTCTTTATAGATATCAAACACATCGTACCTTATTCTCTTAACGGTTGTTTATTTTAGCAGGATATGTGGTTTGAAAATTAAACTAGCATTTCAGCTTGAGAGAGATCTTAATGCAGAGATCATATGACTTCAGCACCTATGTAAATTTTGTTCATGACTTTTGTTTCTTGCTTTCATTTGATAGCTTAGTGTACTTCTTTTTCAGCTTATATACTCCAGAAAATTAAGATTCAATTCAGAAGCCTCCACATGTTCCTATATCAGATGATGCAAAGGGTTGTTTGCATGCCTTCTGATCGGATAATATTAGTCCTTTCTGGAAATCAGATGCGATCCAAAACTGGCAGTTTCGTGATTTTTTCCTTATTTCTGCTGGTTCATATATAATTATTTGTGACGTATAGATATTCTGCATTTAATTAATTAAGTTCTATTGGGCTGTACTGATTTTCTTGTAATATAACTAGCTTCTTGACATCATTATCATTATGAATAATAGTGCAATTTGTTGAAGAAACTTCTTTGCCAAGAGTCGCATGTTTCTTTCTGCTGCTGTTAATCGCAAACCCTAAATTGAGTCTGCTACATTGGAGCATGGATCTTATTTCTGACAGATCATCAATTCACAATTCTGCCGATTAATATTTTTTAGATAATTAAGTGTTCTTTTATTCTGTTCTGCAACTTCTGTATAATCTACCTTTACATGAAATGAACATACCCTCCTTATTTAAGAAGGTGAATTCACCTCTCTAACTCTAATTAAGGTCGAAGTACATTGACATTGTCACAGTGTAGTAGATACCAAGACCAATGAAGTGTAGACCAACCCCACCAACTACTGTTATCATTACATTGGGATATAGTTTGCAATATATAACTTAATCAACACGATTAATTGATCTAGCTATCAAAATTGTCTGTGAAGAATATTTATTAATTCATTATACATAACACCCACGCAGACAGCATATTATCAACGTAATTGGTTAAGAAAGCAGATTCAGGACGATCACTAATTAATATCAGACTGAATTCTCGTACGTTGTTCTGGGTGGAGAGTTTTACATTGTGCTGGTACTTGTTCTAAAGAGGGAAGGACCCAGAAGCAGCATAGAGTGGTCTCGATGTCTTAGAAGGTGGTCCAAGTTATGCATGCCACCCCCAGTAGGTGAACATGCATATATGTCAGTTGAGGACCATGCAGTAGTAGTATTTGATCTTGTTGGACGTACGACAACAAAATCCAACTCACTATATTCTCCCAGTACAGTAAAATATGTGTACTTGTTGCTGCACTTACCAGTAGTAATAGTAATACAGAATGTACAGTTTCCTAAAAAAGAACATTTATGGTGTGTTTTCAGGTTTTGACTACTTCTTTGATCAAAAGGGAAGAACAACTTCATTGAACGGATAAAATGTATCACCGGTCTTTGTTCAAGTGGAAGGGCTCGCAGAGGGATGAATCCGGAATTACACGAGTCAATAAAAATCCCGATCAATTTAAAGTTTCTATTTATTTATTAAAAAAAAAAGGCCAATTATAAAAAAGGGCTATTGAAAGTCCATAATTAGAAAAAAAACCTAAATTTTAAAGACCTTATAAAAAGGGCAGCAGTTAACGAATAACCAAATAAGCTAATATAATTACACAATATGCTACTGAAAAACTGAATTGCACTGGAAACGGAACGGGAAAACGGAGTGGGTACGATCACTCTCTCTTTCTCTAAAAAAAATACCGTTCATTCCCTCTATTTAAGTCAAAAAAATTCTCTACTGTTTAATTTCTCTGAAGAATACTGTTCTGCTTGTACTATTCTCTGAAGCCCAATCTCCAACGCGAAATCTCCGAAGCCGAATCTCCACCGTCACCGGCTCACGTCGCTTCGCCACCGTCACCGGCTAACACAGCTTCTCGACTCTCACCGGCTAAAAAGGTGAGAAATCAAAATCGATGAGATATATCATGAAGTTTGAAATAAAAAATGAGCAACTAGAGAAACGATTCAATATTTGCTCAAGAAAGATGAGAAATGTAAGAAAATTAGACTGGGTTGCAGAGAGTGAAGAGGAAGAAAGTGGAGGATGGATAATGATTTTAGGTTTGGGGGGATTCACTAACAAATTGGAAGATGATTTTAGGTTTATTACATATATACAGTGTTTACTAGTGTTTATAGCACAGTTTGTTAAAGAAAAAATGGTTGGAACTATCAAAGTAACTATTTCATTTTGAATTTTACTTGAGCGCTAAATATTCTGACTGTTTGTGTGTGTGGAAGAATGAAACTGTGTTAGAACTATATCAGTAAGTATTCTAGTAACTATCAAACTGTTTTTAATTTATGTGAATGAAACTATCTTGTATAAGTATTGAATAACTGTGTTAGTAACTGTGGAATTTGTTGTGTTAGTAACTAGCAAAATGTTAATGTATAAATCATCTAACTATGAATTGATTGGACCGCAGAAGAAAAAAGAAGAACAACCAGAAGGAGAAGACAAAAAGAAGAAACGGGAAAGGAAATCACCACAATCAGTAAATAAAAAAACTACTAACTGTATTTCTTATAAGTAACTAGCTCAGTAACTATGTTACAACTGAATGAGTGTCTCAATATATGTGTTTATTAAATGTGTAGCTACGCGAAGGTAAAGTATCGTCACCTGCCAAAACAAAAAAAAGAAAAACAAATGGTGAAAGCGGCGGGGATGATAATGATGCTGCTGATGGACGAAAAAGAAAGCAAGCATCACAATCAGTAAGTAAATGTCATAGTAACTGTTTTTGTTTTAAATAACTATCTTAGTAACTGTGTTTATTTGAAAAAACTGTCATAGTAACTTTGTTTATCAAATGTGCAGATAAGGGAAGAAAGGGGAACTCAAGGGAAGAAAAGAAAACTAAAGCAAAAGGATGATGTTGATGATGATAATAAATCTAAACAGGCGCTCACCTTGATAGAAACACAAGAAGAACATCAACTGAAAAGTCTTGTAAGTAACTATAAAAAAATAACTAGTAACTATCATAGTAACTATCACAAATATCTACTAACTATAATAGTTACTAGTAACTATAATAGTAACTATCACAAAAATCTACTAACTATAATAGTTACTAGTAACTATCATAGTAACTATCAAAAAGGTACTAGTAACTATAATAGTAACTATCAAAATAGATAGTAACTATCAAAAGGTACTAGTAACTATCATAGTAACTATGAAATTAACTAGTAACTATCGATGTAACTACCATTATATCTATCAAACTAACTAGTAAAAATATCAGAACAATTATTATTCAACTGTCATAGTAATTTTGTTGTTTTCACTACCAGGAAAAATACCTTAGGCGACGAAACAAAAATAGTTTCCTCGCCTAAGAGTTCTTAGGAGACGAAAAAATTTTCGTCCTCTAAGCTAGAACTTTCGTCGCCTAAGTCTATTCTTAGGCGACGAATAATTATTTTCGTCGTCTAAGAGAATACAATGACGACGAAATTATTTTTCGTCGTCTACGTATTTTCTTAGGTGACGAAAATAAATTTCGTCGCCTAAGGTGTTTACTTAGGTGACGAAAAAAACTTTCGTCGCCTAAGTTCTTTACTTAGGTAAAGAAAAAATTAATTTTCGTCGCCTAAGCTAAATACTTAGGTGAGGAAACCAATTTTTCGTCGCCTAAGAAAACACAAATGGCCGACAAAAATTTGTCGTTAGAGTTATTTTCTAAGACGACGAAAAATCGGTTTTCGTCGCCTAAGTTCTTTACTTAGGTGAAGAAAAATTAATTTTCGTCGATTAAGTTAAATACTTAGGCGAGGAAATCGTTTTTCGTCGCCTAAGTGTGTGTCTTAGGCGAGGAAAGTATTATTTCGTAGCCTAAGTAAATCCATACGATATTATTTAAACTTATCTCTCTCTATGGGGAGGCATAGTATCGGGAGGTAAAAATTTCCAAATTTTTATATGCATAACTGACGAGTCGCCGAAGCGAGCATCAAGCAATAATAACCCTACAATCGTTAGTAGTATAGAATAAGTAGGGATCGTTCTAGCCGGGGATTAAGGGTACCTGAAACATGAGAATGTTAACACAAATATTCACAAACATATATGCACACAATTGTCACACTTATATACATATATACATATTCACACGAAAATCAAGGGGGATTGAGATAGGATCGGCAGCAAAGGCTGCCTCTATATCTAAGATACGAAAATAAACCTAAACTACTATATACAAGTTTGGTCGACATTCTTCCACAAAGCACTAACACGAAAGCAATCAAAACACATAACAAACAAGCAAGCAAGACTCACAACAAGATGTTAAAATGTTCTAGACTCAACTTAACTCCAACCCAATTAGCTCCTAACCGGCTACTAATTGATTAAGACTCCTCATGTATTTTAAGTGACTAACCGCCTAACCTTAAAATTATACTAGTCATCTTTGAATATTCTAACCGACGTAAACAAACATGACAAGTAATTAAGCACAAAGTCTTTTTCTTTAGTTGGAAACAAGTTAAATAAGCAAGGTTGTCAATCATCTTATTAACAAGCATGTTCATTTAAATTACTCTAGCCCTCGTGAAAACAACACAAATTAAAATAACCCTAAAGATTACTTAACCCATGTTATTTTCGGCTAATGAGATTAATACTCCACATATTGCAATTATATAGACTACCAATCTTTAAGCACACGAATTTAAAGAACAAGTCAAGAAAACCCTAAAACCAAGTTAACACATATTCTTGCCGATTATCCTACTTACTAATTCATTACATATTTCCCTTACTCTTTAACAAACAATCCGATTCTTTACTCTCAAAAACCACTTAAAAATAAAGAAGATGAATTGAATATGCAAATCATAAAACCAAACTTCAATCCAAACAATACATAGACATAGAGTTTGAAACCAAGAATTCATGCTAACTTCATAGACAAAGTTTAACATAACTACATAAAAATTACAAAACCGAGAGTAGGGAGTGGATCACACTTTTGTATACACCTTGATGACTTCGACTCGTGTGGATCCGGCGGAGGATGAAGGAGATGGCTGCTCGGCAATGGTTAGGTGTCGGCAGAAATTGAAGGTGAGATGGGGGTGATTTTCGGTTAGGGTTCTATGTAGGATTCTTGGGAAATTTAGGTAGAGCTTTGGCTAGATTTTTGCTTTGGAATGTGACAAGTTTTTCTGTGTAAAAGTTGGCTATTTATAGAGGAAAATTCGGCAGAAAACCTAGGTAGAAAACCTAGTCCAAATCGGCAAAGGCAATCCTTGTGCAACAAGGTTTTGGTTCCTTCCTTTCTTGGTTCTTCTAGGAAACTTCTTTTTCTGATTTTTTTCTTCAATGCCTTGGCTTGGTGTCATCCTCTAACCTTCCTTAAGCTTGGACCATCATCACATATGCATTTGTACACCATTTGGTCCATCAAAAACAGAAAACACAAAAAGGGGGCAGTAGGTTCCTGGAATCGGCAGATTTGACCTTGTTGCAGTAATTCCGGCATATCTCCATCCGTGGAGCTCCGATTGATGCGATTCCAAGTCTCAGATAAACTAGACACATATGGCCATCTCCCCATAAAATATCTCGATTAAATTCCTTGTGAGTCATCGGGAATGATTTTTCGAAGTTGGGACAAAGTCCCAGGAAAATCCTGGAAGCCCCTGGATTGGAATGCTCGGACTGCCGTTTTGCAGCCAACGTTTGGGTGACTTCCCGAACTCCGATTGATCTGAAATTTGAACACAACATTCCTCAGTATATGAATAATAAGCACACCAAATTTCATTAAATTCGGACAAGGATAGATCATATTTGTACTCGTCACAAAATCGCGAAAAAGACATGTTTTGCACTATTTTCCAGATTTCTCATACTTAGTCATTTTTCGGACAATTAAACACATTTTACCAAAACTCTACCAAAATTGACACTAACTATATTATGACTCTATCTTAGACAAATAAGGGTTAAACAAAGCATAAACGAGGGCATAAGCATATAATATCGTCGCACATTGTGCTCCTATCAATAACTACGTCTCATCTATATGAGAGTTTAATGTTTGGAAGAGTCGATCAAACAAGGTCATCTAAAGGTACGTAATAGCGTTTTCGTGTGATAAATTTTATGAAAATATGGTTGACCGATTCGATCGAGCATCGAACGCTCAGGAAACGAGTTGGTTTTTATACTCTACTCATATTTAACTACAACGATCACATCAGACGGTCAAAATTTTCATTTTGTGAATTTAGCCATTATAATGACAACATGTTTACTAATGCGGTATTACTTGATTAGTAGATTATACTCAAGTGTACAACTTTTCAAAAAAACTATATAGAAGAAGTCAAATTTTGAAAAACTCTGTGAATTAGCATTTAATCGTTATGATGAAATACGGTGATGGTAAAAAAATCACTTAAATCCGACAAAGTTAGAGCCCCGATCGATGCGGTCAACCTTATTTAAACTTATCTCTCTCTATGGGGAGCCATAGTATCGGGAGGTAAAAGTTTCTAAATTTTTACATGGATAATTACGTCTCATCTATATGAGAGTTTAATGTTTGAAAGAGTCGACCAAACAAGGTCATCTAAAGATACGTAATAACGTTTTCGTGTGATAAGTTTTATGAAAATATGGTTGACCGTTTCGATCGAGCATCGAACGCTCACGAAACGAGTTGATTTTTATACTCTACTCATATTTAACTATAAAGATCATATCAGACAGTCAAAATTTTCATTTTGTGAATTTAGCCATTATAATGACAACATGTTTACCAATGCGGTATAACTTGATTAGTAGATTATACTCAAATGTACAACTTTTCGAAACAACTATATAGAAGAAGTCAAATTTTGAAAAACTCTGTGAAATAACATTTAATCGTTATGATGAAATAAAATTATGGTAAAAAAATCACTTAAATCCGACAAAATTAGAGCCCCGATCGATGCGGTCAACCTTATTTAAACTTATCTCTCTCTATAGAGAGTCATAATGATTTAAATTATGTATTTTTAAATTCAATAAATGTGTTTGTGATATACAATTATAAAATGGTGTGTACGTACGTACTTACTTACTTCGACTGTGAATATATGCAATGAACCAGCCATTCGGAGATCTCGCTATCTGTTATGTTGGATTATAGTTTCCTTAAGATTATATAAAACTGAGCTTCTTAATTTGTTTTTTTATTAATATATATATATATATATATATATATATATATATATATTTGGGGTCCGAGTCGACCAAATGCACCTATGAACTCGTCGCAAAACTTTAAAACATTAAATTTAAGCCGTTAATAGATTTTTAAAAAAAAAATTATTTTTACTTAGACCACGAAACAATCAATTTCGTCGCCTAAGCTTTTACTTAGACGACGAAATAAACAGTTTCGTCGTCTAAGTAAAAGCTTAGGCGACGGAATTGATTGTTTCGTGGTCTAAGTAAAAATAATTTTTCAAATTGGCGGCTTTATTTTCCGCCAATAAATTTTGCCATGATCTGATTTAAATTATGTTTTTTAATTCAATAAATTTGTTTGTGATGTATAATTACAATTATAAAATGGTGTGTATGTACGTACTTACTTCGATTGTTAAGCTTGAACCAGCCATTCGGGGATCTCGCTGGGTTATAGTTTTTTCAAAATTAAAATTAAACGACGAAATTCATAAATTGGTCTTCTAAGTGTCTACTTAGACGACGAAATAATATATTTCGTTGTCTAAGTAGAAACTTAGGCGACGAATTTATGAATTTCGTCATCTAAGTAAAATTGATTTTTTGAATTGGCGGTTTAATTTTCCGCCAAGAAAATCTGCCAAATTTTGAAATCATCTTAGGAGACGAATAAATATTTCGTCACCTAAGTAATATTTACTTAGGAGACGAGATTAAAATTCTCGTCGCCTAGGATTTTCTTAGGAGACGAAATTCAAATTCTCGTCTCCTAAGTAAGCACAATAAAATTCACAAGTTGATCCCTTAATTCGATCAGTTCATTCCTCATCAAATCCCTAATTCTCTAAAACCGCAGATTTTCGTCACCGCCCCCGCCCCCGTCACCACCCCGGCCCCCGTCGCCGCCCTCTCATTCGTGTCCCCGGGCGCTCCAGCCTTCGCCTCAGTCCTGCCCCGCCACCCTTCTTCACTGCCTCAGTCCTGCCCAGCCCCCACCTTAGCCTCCGCCCCAGCCTCCGCCTCGATCGCCGCCACCGTCTCCACCCCAGCCTCAGCCTCGTGGCCCCCTCACAGTCCTCTCGCGTGACCTGTCCCTCTCCCTCTCCCTCTCTCTCTCTCCCAAACCGCAGTTTGATAGTCTTCGGGTATGTTCTCTGTTGATGACTTTGTTGATGAATTTGGTGAATTTGGTATGATGAATTTGGTGGAGCTCCGATTCCTCATTAACTCCTCATTAATTTCTTCTGAAACTCAATTTTTTGTATGATGAATTTGGTGGAGCTCTAATGATGACATTGTTCACTTTGTTTTGCTTAATTGATTGATTTCTATCTCTTATTGTTGGTCATGAACTCTAAACTCATGTTGCAATGTAAATATGATGAGCTCTTTGTTCTGTAAATTGAGGAATGGTCGACTGGTTAGTTGATTGCATTTTTGTTTTGTGGGTAAAGAGTGGTGGTGATTAGAAATAGAGGCTCGTCTCTGGAGTTGAATTTTTGTGAGTCAGTATTGAAGTGAAGTGGTGTAGAATGTTAAGGCTGAGAGTAGAAGTCAAAACGTTGTATAGATTTTGTTCATTTATCTAAAGGGATGCACAGCTAGCTACATCTAATTAATCTTAAGGATAGTGGTCATGGTAGACAAACCTTAACCCACATCAAAGGACATACAAAACAAGATTATTAAGCAGTAGTTGAGGGGAAACTTGGATGCTGAAATCTAACCTCAGATTTGCCAAAAAGGGGATTCCTTTTGCTTTGCTGATGGGATGCTTATATTTAGTTCAATGAAATAATGTACCAGGATGATAAGACTTATATACAACAAAGTTATTAAGATGACATTTCAGTTATATGCTAGGGGTATTTCCTCATTAGTATTTAAAGAAAGTAAAATTGCATGCAACTCAAATCCTCCATGAAAACATGAGGTAAGGCATATGTTTATAATAAATTCTTCTGGCCCTTGAACTCAAAGACATAACAAAAACTAGTATACCATATCATAATTACCTTCCAGGGCAGGGTTGCAACAAGAGGAGCAGACACTTATGATGTAAGGGATGCTCTGGTTGGGACAAATATGGTCTTGTACAAAAGTATAAGTTTTTCATGAATAAGAGGCTTCAAGCGTTCCCTTTCAATTTCTTTCAAGTTGTCTATATTACCTTATAACTTATAATAGAAGATGCCTTTTAGGACTCCACCATATATACAGTAACAAAATGATTTGTTAATGTTGTAAGTTTCTTTTCTTTTTAGGCCTGTACATGTATGGTTATTAGTTTCATGCATGTGATATACGGTATTTATATATGATGTTTTTAATATGAATTCCAGTATGTTGTGTTTAATTTGTTATATAATTCCAGCAGGTACGACTGGCCAATGAGTAGGCCCGAGAGGCTAGAGAGCGTATCACCATACTTGAGGAGCAGACACGACAGACCACTGAGAAGTACCAAAATAGTGAAGATCGTCTTAGTCGGTTGGAGGAACACTTCCACCCTTTTAGAGGCTCCTCTCCCCTTACGATATTGTTCGGTTTAATATTAAGATTTAAATATTTTTATTTAAATGAACAAATGTATGAATAAATTTATTAATATTCAGTATTTAATTTGTATGAATAAATTTTTTAATTTATATGAATATTCAGTATTAATTTTTTTTTTTTTTTAAATTTAATACTTAGGTGACGAAGAATAAATTTTCCTCTCCTAAGTGATATACTTAGGCGACGAATACATTTTTATTTCGTGGACTAAGAACAGTACTTAGGAGACGAAAAAAAGGAGTTCGTGGTCTAAGATAATTACTTAGGCCACGAAACCTAATATTTTCGTGGCCTAAGTAATACTCTTAGGCCACGAAATATAATTTTTTCTTGGCCTAAGAGTATTACTTAGGCCACAAAAATATTGAATTTCGTGACCTAAGTAATTATCTTAGACCACGAAAACTATAGATTTCGTCGACTAAGTAACTCTCTTAGGCCACGAAATTTAATTTTTTCGTGGCGTAAGAGTATTACTTAGGCCACGAAAATATTAAGTTTCGTGGCCTAAGTAATTATCTTAGGCCACGAATCCTTTTTTTCGTCGTCTAAGTTAGTCATCAGCCGACGAAAAAAATCGTCCTCTAAGAGTTTTTTTTCGTCACCATTTTCTTAGATGACGAAAGTTTTTCGTCGTCTAAGAATTATCTTAGACGACGAAATTCATATGGTTTCGTCGCCCACTTACTTAGACCTCAAACTTTAGACGACGAAACTTAGGCGACAAAATTTTCGTCACCTAAGTTCTTAGGCCACGAAAATCCCTCTTAGGTGACGAAATTTTTTCGTCGCCTAAGATTTTCAATGTTATAGTGTTTAATTGTGTTTTAAAATGAGCAGAAACAGAAGCAGAAGCAAAAAGGGCCAACCCTACAGTTCAGAAGCACCATACCAAATTTCAAAGAGTACGGGTGCGAAATACCACAAGAACTAGTCGAGCTGGTCCAGAGGACTCCATTTGCCCAGCTGTTTGAAGCACTCCACCAAAACCTAATTTATGGTTCAAAGTCAAACAACCAATTGGGGATGGTGCTAGAAGCTTACGATCACGTAACAGATGTGTTTCAATTTGCTGAGAAGAAGTTCAGAATAAAATCTTCACACATTTCACAAATTCTGGGGCTCAACCGTACAGGAACGTACATTCAAAGAAAAAAGACTCCAATTTCTGATTTTGTGATCAGATTTTTTGGACAAGCAAAGGAAGTCAACAAAAAGATGGTGAATTCAGCCATTACAACAGAATTGCAGAAGAATCCTCAATCTGATGAGGAAAGAGTCAGCAGATTTAGAGATATAGCAAGGCTGATAATCATCGACATTCTGATCAAGCTTCTCTTCCCAAATGCAAAGGGAAGCCTCCATATAGACATGGTCAGAGCTGTGGAGGATTTAGAAGAGACATCCTCATATGCCTCGGCAAAAGAAGTAAAAATATTCTTGAAAAAATGTCTCACAATGTACAAGAAATCAAAACATGCATCCAAGAATACAGGAGGATGTGTTCATGTCATTCTGGTAAGCGCGCGAGTTTTATATTCCTTTATTTTTTTTTATATTACAACATTTTGCTTCTTATAAAAAACTAACATTCCTTCTGCAACCAGTATTGACTTTGCATGAAGACAAATTTGGTGGAGCCAATTCCAGGGAAGGAAAATGAACAACACCAGGTCAGAAAATGGGACCTGGAAACGTTGAAGAAAAAGATGTGGAAGTATCAACTGAAGGACTTGTCAGTAAGTATCATCTCAGTAACTATCATCTTTGTAAAAATGCCTTAGTAACTATCATCCGAGTGAACTATCTGTGTGATTATTTTAGTAACTATTTTAGTAACTATCATCCGAGTAAACTATCTGTGTGACTATTTTAGTAACTAGGTATATGATAGTAACTATCAAAGTAACTAGGAAAAAAAACTAGTAACTATCATGGTAACTATGAAAAATAACTAGTAACTATCTTACTAACTATCAAACATTTACTAGTAACTATCACAGTATCTACTAACTATAATAGTGTGTAGTAACTATCAAAGTAACTATCATAGTAACTAGTAACTATGATAGTAACTAATCAAAGCAGATAGTACCTATGATAGTAACTATGAAAATTAACTAGTCACTATCTTAGTAACTATTATCTGATTCACTTATATGCTTACTCTGTCAGGAAATTGTTATTTTATTTTTTTCAGAAACATTTTGCAAAAAGCAATGAAGACCTGAGCGGGACTAGTGAGGAGGATGAAGATGAACCTCAAGAAGCCGAGCAGGCTGAAAGAGACGAAATCCAACCTGGAATGCTGAACGACGAAATTTCATAACAGCTAAGGCAAAAAAATTTGAAAATTGAAGATTTGGAAAGAAAATTAATGGAAAAGGAGAAGAAACTGGAGCAGTTGTCAGAAGAATTAGACCCTGCCAGACTGGAAAATGTGGTGCTCAAACAGACAGCAACGGGACAAGAACAAGAAAAAATCAAAATGAAGGCTGATTTAGAGAGCCAACAGAAGATTGTGGCCGCGATGACTCAATTCTCCGACTCAATGGAGATGACACCACAAGAAACTCATTCAGCTGCCCTGGAAAAACTGGCAAATCTAGCAGAACAAGAAGGGCAGAAAACTGAAGAGGGGGAAAACACCAGTCCACAAAAAACAGAAATACAAGAGCTAGAGGCAGATCAGCTGAATGCCTTAGAAAAAGTAGAGGAAGAGATGGAAAGAAGGCGTAGGTTGTCTGCAAAAAGAGCAGAGGAAGAAGAAGCTGAGAAAAAAACTCAAGGTAATTATTTTGCTAACTACATTAGTAAAAACTAATTGTCAGTAACTATCTTAGAAATTATAGAGCTAACTATATGAGTAACTACAGAAATAGAAGAACTAGAAGCATATCAGCTTAAAGCATTAAGAAAAGTGGAGGAAGAAATCGAAAGAAATCGTAAGCTGGCTGCAAAAAGGGCAGAGGAAGAAGATGCTGATAAAAAACAAAAAGAGGAAGAACAACTCGAGGGTAATTATTTTGGTAACTGCATTAGTAACTATAAACTATTCTGGTAACTATCTTAGTAGCTATCATTCTAGTAACTATCTGTTTTAGTAACAATCTGATTTCGTATCGCTCAGGCGCACAGGAAAAAGTTCAAAAATATCATAGAAAAATCCCAAAAGAAGCAAGATGGTCACCCAAAACACCAGTAACTGAATATCCTTCTTTCAATATCTTGCCGGAGATTGTATCTCCTTGGGGAGGTCACAGCACCCCAACTGCATCACCGCAACAGCAATTTGACACACCAGCAGAAAATCTCAGGACTCCATCAGTTCCCATTCCTCTTGCAACTGGATCACCCTCTCTGAATGACATGATAGCAGAACCTCACAAGTTCCAGATCATGGAGTCACCGGTTACAATGGCTGTTTACAATCAATCAGAGGCAAGAAAGAAGAAAAGAGTGCATTTCAAATCAAACAAAAGTGTGACGGAATTTAAGATTGACGAAATGCACTCTGAGTGTTCGGCAGAGTCGCTGGGAATATATTCGTATGTTGTGCGGGTAAAAACCAGAAAGAGAACTTCTAAAAAAGACAACATCTACTGGTGGGGTGATGTCAAGGCTGAACGGGAGATAAGAAGAAAACAGAAGGAAGAGGGAAGAAGAGATGAGAAAGAAGAAGGAGGAGGAAAGTCTAAAAAAGGTGGTCCAACCAGAACAGATGCAATCTGAAAGTGCTGTTCAAACGTCTGAAAATCCTGTTCAGACGTCATATGACGATCTGGCTGGGATCACAGAGGATGGTAAACCGATATACCTCATTGGTGATTCACAGGAACCTTTCCAACCCAGCCAAAGGGAAGTTCTGGACTGGGATGACCAAATTGTCTACAAACAGTACATGGACGAGAACACAAAGCTCAGGCTGCAAGACTCTGGAACAAGGCACCGAGCGGGTAATCTATCCTTCTATCTGTTGTACTAACTATTTCCTGGTATCTGTTTGGATAACTTCTTTAGTAACTATGTTAGTAACTATCAACTGAGCATCTATCTTTTTAACTATCTGCAATTAATTAAAGTAACTGTCTAAGTAACTATCATCTAAAAATCAATTCTTTCTAACTGTCTTTCTAACTATCGTCTGAGTAACTATCTGACAACCTATCATCTGTGTGACTATTTTAGTAACTATCTTAGTAACTATTATCTGATTCACTTTCATCTGAATATCTGTATTAGTAACTACTAAATATGATAGTAACTATCAAAGTAACTAGGAAAAAATAACTAGTAACTATCAAAGTAAGTATGAAAAAATAACTAGTAACTATCAAAGTAAGTATGAAAAAATAACTAGTAGCTATCTTACTAACTATCAAAAAATAACTAGTAACTATCAATGTATCTACTAACTATCATAGTGACTAGAAACTATGATAGTAACTATCATAGTAACTATCAAAGTAACTTGTAACTATCAACTTATTTAATATCATGTGTGCAGAGTGTTCTTCTGGGAAGGAAAAGAGGTGGGAATAGAAATTTCTAAGTCTGAAATAAAACAGGTGGTGTTCGGAACTGAAGTTGCGAACAACATGATTGATGCGTTTGCTGCTCTATTATATTCTGAAATGATAGACAAGGACTATCCAGATGAATATAAAGTAGAAATTATACAGACTCACTCTTGGGTAAGATACTTTTTAACAGGACAATTATACTTTGTAAAAAATTATGAGATAACTAATCATAGGTTTTGTTTATTTGAAAACAGATGTCCATAGAAGAGCTAGAAGCAAAAACAATGCACCAGTTCCTGTGTGAACCACTGTACGAGAAGTTGGGTAAAGCGGAAATGATTATGATCCCCACTTACTCATAAGAGGAATTTTCACCATACTCTACTCGGTTTTGATAAGGAAGCATGCAGATTTGCACACTTAGACTCCATGAAATCCAGAAAACCAGGAACCGGGCAAAGTTATAATGATGCTAAAAAAATGGTATGTTAGTAACTATCTTAGTAATTATCGTCTGTGGAAATCTTATTGAGTAACTATTTATTGAGTAAATATCAAACTATTTATTGAGTAAATATCATCTTTGTAACTATCTTAGTAACTATCATTCTAGTAATTAACTATCTGTTTTAGTAACTATCAACTATTTCAGTAACTATCTTTGTAATTACCTTTGTAACTATAATCTACGTATCTATTTTACTAACTATCTTAGTAACTATCATTCTAGTAACTATCTGTTTTAGTGACTAACTGTTTTAGTAACTATCAACTATTTTCGTAACTATCATAGTAATTACCTTTGTAACTATAATATGAGTATCTACCTTACTAACTATCTGTGTAACTATCATTTTAGTAACTATCAACTATTTCAGTAACTATCTTAGTAAATATGGTCTTCGTAACTATACGTGTAACTATGTTAGTAACTATCTAACTAACTATGTCTGTAACTATCTGAGTAACTATCTTATATGAACTATCTGACTAACTATGTTATTAACAGGTCACAATGATTGATATATGGATGAGAGCTGTCCTTGTTCAAGCATATGATATGCTGGAGCAAGGATGCCGGTACAAAATAGACACCAGTAAAAGCTCCAGCACAGAATTGAAGATGGTAGAATAGGCTCTTAATGAAGATGAAATTCAAACTATAAGGTGGATTAAGGACAACTACAAGTCCAACATGACTATAAGTCCGTTCAAGGGAAAATTGCCTCACCAACTATCTGATTCGTAAAGTTCTAAACCCAGCATATCTTAATAACTATCAACTTGTAACTGTCTGTAGAACTATGTTAAGTAAATATTTGAGTAATATCATCTTTGTAAATTTTCTGTGTTTTTATAGTAGTAACTATCTAAGCAACTATCATATCTGCAACTGTCATCTTTATAACTGTCTGACTTTAAGTAATCTTTTTATTTTGACAAAACAGCGTCGACTGTGGAATATATGTGATGTACTTCATGAGCCTCATTTTTTCACAAGGTGATTTCACAAAGAAGTTTGGGAAGAAAGAGGCTGACAAGTTCAGGGCTCATATGTCACATCCCGAACCCGATTTTAATTGTGTTAATTATATAAATTTCTCGTAATTACTAGAAGCGTGAATTGAAAGTATTTGAAACTTCGTACGCTTTTATTTTAGTTGTCTCGCGATGTCGGAAGTATGTTCGAAGATTAAAATTCGAAAAATGTTTTAAGTTTTAATAGGGGAGAAAGTTGACTTTATGATCCGTTGAAATTTTTGAAAAGTTTCCTTTACGAAAGTTGTAGAGTGCGACGATACGAGTTCGTAGACACGTGGCACGCGTTAAACGAACGTCGTATGAAGAAGTTATGGTCTGTTGAAATTATTTACTGTTTCGGAAACATTACTATAAAAGGAAGAAATTTTTCGGGAAAGGGGGAGAAGTTTCCATTTTCGGAAATTTACTTTTACTGTAGCAAATTACTATTCACCCCTCTCCCGATCGGGTACTGTTCATCATTGATTTTCGCTCCGATCTCCGCCGTCCGGCCGCCACAGCGCAAGCGCCACCCACCGCTCGACCGGGTTTCCTCTCCTCTGCCGTTCGAGCCAAAGTGCAGGCCGGTGGAGCGTATGTGCGAGGAGCTGCATCGATCGGAAGGTTCCGGCCACCGTACGTGGCGGAGGAAGGCGGCGCTGGGCTCGAGCCATACATCAATCCGCTTGTCTCGGCCGTGCGCTCCACCATGTGGAGGTGGTTTTCGCCGATTGACGCTCGATCGAGCGGATCGAAAATTAATCCCAGCCGACCCGTTTCCACTATTCAACCCGGTTCGACCCGGAGTTGACTCGACCCGGCCCACCTTGACCCGACCCGGAACGCGTTGACTGATCCGGCCCACGTTGACCGTTGACCAGGTCGTTGACCAGGTGTTGACCTGAGTTTGACCCGATTTCAGAACTTCAGCGATTCGATCCGACGAAATCCTACTGCGATCCGACTCGATCCTGAACGGATATTTACCATTTACGGTAAATGAAGGTAAGTAAACCTCACTGTATTAACCTTAAATACGAGTTGAATTTAATATAATACGATATGAAATATCGGTATATAGTGAAATAAATAAATACATGCCTGAATATTCTACTGAAATAAAATGTATCTTAATTATCCTGAGCTTGGTATGAATTATCGAGGGTCGATAATTCATATATGATTTCGATGTGGTCATTTAATATATAAGAAAAATAAGGATTTGGGGTATATGTTTTCCACTATTATAAATATTACGTAATTTTACCCGTAAATGATATTTTTAGAAATAGTATGATTTGTTAGATCATATTTGAACATTTTGATTATCTTATTAATTAAAGGACCGGAAATGAGATTTCCGGAAATTTTATGATTTCGTTAATTGTGATTTCACGACATGTGAGACATGTCGAGGTTATTGTTATATTTTTTAATTTTTCGATATTATTTTCTGACATGTGGGGCATGTCGGTATATATGTATATCTTTGGAGGCTATTATTATATTTATGCCTCCACCCAACTCCGCCGTCCGGCCGAACTGGACCGCCGCACCGGTCACGTTTGGACCGGCTCGGCCTCCTCGTCACGCCGGTGGCAGTGGCACGGCGGGGCTCGATTGCAAATTTGGCGGCGGAGAAATTTGGCTCGGTCACTTTTGCGCTGGTTTTTGGCGGAGGAGGCGACGGGGATGAGTCCCCGAGGTGGTGGCGATACTGCTGTGGAAATTTGGGATCGATTGGAGGTGGTTTTGCCTCCTGTGGCGGTGCTGCCGGCGGCGGCGCTGCTGTTCCGGCGGCGTGAGGTAGGAGATGATGAACAGTGAAACAGTAAAAAGTAAAAGTAAAACGGTAAAAGGTGAAAAGTAAATAGTAAACAGTAAACAGTAAAGGTAAACAGTAAAATTAAATGGTAAATAGTAATTGGATTTTAACAATTTACTGTTTGACTTTCAGAATTACTGTTTGACCTTGGATTATTACTGTTGACTTACCGTAAAAAGCTTAAAAGCTTATTAAAAGGGTTTTACGACGAAATAATCAGAAAATGGATTAATCGGACACGAGGTGGGTGTCCTGAGTAATTTCGGACGTCGATTTCAGGTATTGAGGCGTAATTCCTATACCGATAACTGAAAAAGAGAAAATTGGGAGGTTTCGTGCGAGTGAGGACTTCCATAGATTTAACGTTTATGATTAAATTCCGAGTTTCGTAATAATTATAATTACGTCCCTATTACAGGTCGAGAGGTTATTCGACGGGACGAGAGATCGGATTAGCAGCGCTGTACTGTGAGTGGATTTTATTTTAAAATAAATACATGCAATTACGTTTTATTGAAATGCAATTTATTTAATTAAATGAATTCGTAAGCATGATATGAATTATCGAAAGTCGATAATTCATATACTTCTGTTATAATTGTTGATTTAATATTTAAAGTAAATTATGGATTTGGGTTATACTTTTATTACTATTTTAGTAGTACGTATTGTACCCGGAAATGAGATTTCCGGAAATAGTAGGATTTGATAAATTATACTTAATCGTTGTTATTGTATTTTATATTTGAAAGACCGGAAATGAGATTTCCGGGGAGTTTATGATTTCACGACATGTGAGACATGTCGACATTATATATTCTTTTCGAAATTATTTTTATGATATTGAGGCTTGTCGGATATTTATATATGTTCCTTCGAGGCTATTATACTGATGATTATTATAAGCCTCAGATGTGCGGTTGGGGACCGTACGGATTTATGATATATAAGGGGAAGCGTACTTTCGATTTTGTTTTCGGATTTCACCATATCAGGGTCCAGATATGTTTATTGATGCTAGCTAGCATAGTCGCCTGAGCCCATGCGAGGTGACGACTTGACTACATAGGTCAGATTCACGCTCGGTGGTCGACGTGTACGGGCATAGTGTCGCCTGAGCCCATGCGAGGTGACGACTTGACCACATAGGTCAGATTCAAGCTCGGTGGTCGACGTGTACGGGCATAGTGTCGCCTGAGCCCATGCGAGGTGATGACTTGACCACATAGGTCAGATTCGCTCGGTGGTCGACGTGTACAGGCATAGCGTGAGGACGCTATTGAGACTCTTGGAGTTTTGACCCTTAGCCTTGGAGGCTACTGTTAAATGGTGGTAATAACGTTCCCCTATTCTATTATATGACCAATGAGATTGGTCATGATTTTATATTATTTGGTTTTCGGGAATATTTTCTCTATGAGACTTTCTATAATTTAATAAATTCCCGAACCAGCGGGGCTGAGTTTTTATATGACCAATGGGATTGGTCGTGAAATATTATTAATTGATTTTCAAAAATATTTCGTTTTGAAATACATATATAAACAAAATCATTATTTGTTTATTTGAAATATCAGCGGGGCTGATTTTTAAATACGATTTTCTTAAAACGTGGGACGTTTTATTAAAGGCATGCAATGTGGTTTTATTTATAAAATATTGGGAAAGTAATATGATACTTTCAATTAAAGTATTATATTAGATTGTTTTATTTTTATCCACTCACTTTAACGTTTTTAATTTACTTTTCCCTGGACCCTTCGTTTTAAAATCGCCCAGTGTGCAGAGTAGTGATCAGAGGTCAAGAGTACTCGGAGTCGAGGCATAGTCATCATCATTGTCGTTTCTGCTAGGTGGGATCTGTGATCCCTTATTCTTTTATTTTCATATTACACTTCTTGTTATATTTCCATTTGTGATTCCAGTTCATTTTGTTAGATTGCTCTGATTACCTGTGAGCCTTTGAATATTAAATTAATTTGATTTTGTGTTTATCTTTGGCGGTGGTTGTATTTGGGGAGCAGATGACTCCAGGTGTTGAAGTTGGAACTGGAATTAGAAGTGTTTTGGTTGTTGCAGGTTTTAGGGTTGTCCATCTTAAGATTGATTTATCGATTTATCGATAGAGTTAGTCTTGAGGTGGTCCCCGCAGGGCCTTATCCGGGTTTCAGGATGAAATCTGGTTTGGGTCCTTTCACTGACCCTCAGCCTGGGAGGCTTAATATTAAATGGTGGTAATGACGTTTTCCCCTATTTTATTATATGACCAATGGGATTGGTCATGATTTTATATTATTCGAGTTTCGGGAATACTTCCTCTTATGAGACTTTCTGTTATTTCATAAATTCCCGAAACAGTGAGGCTTGATTTTATATGACCAATGGGATTGGTCGTTAGACATTGTTATTGAATTTTAAAAGTATATTGTTTTGAATATAAAACAAAATATTACTTGTTTATTTGATATTTCAGCATAGTCTGATATTTTATTATGAAAATATTGGGAGTGGGCCGACGATGAGCATATTACTTGATTTAAATTTTTAATTATTTTAGTCCTTGTTCCCAGTGGGTGGGAGGTTGAGGTATGGGAGCAAGGAGATGTTTTTGTTGGATAATGGATTATATTTTGGACCTGTTTCGGATTTCAGAGGGAAATCTTGGGACGGGTCCTCTCATCACATTCTAAAGAAGTTTGCGGACAATCGGCATAGTTGGAGGCCCTCTTAGATGGATTAAACTGATTTTTCATGCTTTTATTTTGAACAGTTAAACAAATTATTGAAGATAATTTGTTTAGGGAACAAATTTTGTATCTATTCAGGCTGACAAGTTTAGGGATCATTTTCAGTAACTATTATTTTTTTCATATACTATCAAACTAACTATCATCTTAGTTTATATCTATTTCATTTATATCTTATTAACGATAACTTTTTCAGTAATTAACAAATTCAATTAATCTTATTTCTTTGAAACTGAGTTAGTAACTAGAACATAAACTATCACTTTTTCAATAACTATCTTAATAACTATCAAAATAACTATCATTTTACTACATATCTTACTAACTATCATATCAGTAACTATCAAACTAACTATCATTTTACTTCAAAATCTTACGAATTATATTAGTAACTATCAAACTAACTATCATGTTATTGAAAAATCTTTGTAACTATCGTTCAAACTACAAATACTAATTATCTAAAAAACCATCATCTTAATAAAACTAAATAACTATCTAACTATCGTACTAACTATCAAAGTAACTATGAAAAATAAAATTGCTGGGCAGAACAACAACTTATCAAAGTATGAAAATTGCAGGACACAATGCAGTGTGCCGCTGCACCGCACAACGGCAGCGGAACACTGCCGAACTCAACATGAATAAAATAATAAAAGTAACCTTTCAATTATTGTAAAACAAGTAAACAATCAATGTACATTTCAATGTAACTATCATAAAAAAAAAATAGAACTGCATGAATAGCTATCTAGGGAACTATATAATTTCTCTACAGCTTGTTCTGTTGTGACTAGCATATTTGTTACACCTGCTGCACTTGACTGTCCTTTTCACTTCATTTTTACTTCTGTATCTCTGTAATTTTGGCCTTCCAGGTGGTCTCTTTGTTAATGGTGGTTACACCAACAATGCAGGCTGAGCTAGATCCACCGGCTTTGAAATAGTAGGAACAGGGTTAATTGCGAAAGAATAAGTTTCACGATATTTATCCACCTAAAAAAAAATAAAAAAATAAATGATATAATGTCAGGTTCATGTAACTGTACCAGTAACTTCACTAGTATCTGTCAGTGTAACTATTTTATTTGAAGTAACTATCTTACTAACTACCTCGGTAACTGTTTAAATAATCACTACTACAAAAAACTCAATACACAACGGTGCTGCACCGTTGTGTAAGTTCGAAAAAACCGTCGTATATCTCGAGCTTGTGTGATGAAACGTCCAACAACCAACTTATAATTTCTGTTGTACAACTTATATGCCATGCCATGGCTGGCTTGGCATTCGCTGCACTGACATGTCTAGTTCATACAACAGAATATACATATTTTTATGTTGTGTAAGTTTTAAACATACAACAGAATATTGCAATTTTATTCTGTTGTCTGATTCGCACAACAGATTTCATCTCCCACTTATTTAGTTGTCTGATTCAGACAACTGGTTTCGTTTCATATTTATTGAGTTGTATGATTCACACAACTGATTTGATCATCTAGCTAGCATGTTGTAATGTTGTATCACACAATAGACTTAAGCTTTTGGTCATATGAAAATTTGTTGTCTGAACTTCAAACATACAACATATTTAACACAAAAGCATGTACACTGTTGTACAAAACCTGCACCATTACCGCAAAAAAAATTAATCGAAACCATTGCATATAAATTAAGCTTCAATACATTTCATTCAAGTGATCATTGTACCACATACATGTAAATAGCCTAAGCTGCTACATTCCTAGCTATAATTAAAAGCTGCACACCCTCTACTACATACAAATTCAAAAGCTGCTCAGGCTTCTATATAAAAATAGGTCAAGGGAGTTGAACCAAATAAACAGGGTCTTCAATTGGGTCTTCTTTGAAGTATGAGTGTCCATTTATAGTGAACCTTATTCCTCCTGCACACCCTGCATCTCACCCTGCAAAATATATATGCAGATAAACGATAAGCCTTAAAATATGTGATACTCATATATACTTACTACAACTGAACTGTGTGACAGAGAATTGATCAATTAGAGTTAATCTGTTTACCTTCTGTATGATACAGGGACAACCCCAGCATTCATACAACCAAACAATACAAAACCCAACATTCACAAAGCCAAACAACTCCATAACCAATAATCACAAAATATCCGGCTTAACTCATCTAACCAAACAACTTCAGACCCAGTAATCAGATGAAGAAACTCAATTAAACTCATCTCTAATGTATCAATTGACGAATACACACATTATCAACCACAAAACTTCACTAAAACGCCAACAAAAACTACTTGGAAAATACAATCAAACTGTAACATACAGAAGCAGCCACGAATTCGGAGCTTGAAAAACTTGACTAATTGCAATTACAGCATACCATAAGTGCATGTTTAGGAACATGTCATAAAAAAAAGAGAGACAGAGATAGTCAATGACACTTTCCATGCTGCACAGAACTCTGAAGTTCATGCTTATATGTAACTGTGTTGTTTAGATCTTTTCAAGTATTGGAAGCGTCTGGGTGAAAGCTATTGCAGAAACTGTTCATAATCAAGGAGCAGTATAAAAGCTTTTGTTGTTCATAAATGGGATCATGCATGACCAAATAACCAAGTGATGAGAGCAATTTAATATCCACTTTTGTAAGGATATGTACGAGGTATAACTATATACTAAATTCAAACTTTCCATAGTTTTAGAGTACAACAATTAGGGCTGAACACAAATACACTCCTATTACACCGTTGCCTTCGAAAATTATCAGAGAATACCAAGAAAGAGATATTGTGCTTTACTCAGAAGTTATAGTCTAATAAAGACATATGAGCCACAACTTTAAGTTCACCAAAATAAAAACAGATGACAATATAAAGACAAAAATCTAATGTATGTTCACTTATAGTTATATTCAAAAGCATTGATTATCTGCAAGGATACCATTTTTCTCATTTTGGGTATAATAGATATCATACCGGGTTGTCAAATTCAAAGCTCTGAACAGTGCCACAGACAGTGCAGAAATCTGCAGCAAAAATGGCGCCTTAGAGCTGTAATTGATTTACATAAACAATGCAACTACTCAAGTAATAAAATTCAATTTGAAACTGCCGCCATATTTATCATAGAATCCAATTAATCATAAGCGCCACTTTATGTCCAATACTCTTGACTAGGCCTCCCACAGGAGTTCACAGAAACAAAAAAAATAAAAGGAAATACTTGAGGGAGATTGTATCAGGAAATACTCACCTCTTCTTGAGTCCCTTCACGAGTTTCAAGGGCAAAGTTCAAAGCCGAATGGAATGATCTCATCACACTTGTAGTTCTAACAAGAAAATTATTTTGAAACTGAAGTGTGGAAACACATCAATCAAAACCAAGAAAGTATAAGTCATTAGTCAACCTAGAACCAAAGTATACATATCTAATGCAGGAAAATAACTAGTGAAACTAAAACCATACCCAACAGACCAGGGGAAGCAGATGGTTCGCAGTAAGTTTTGCAACCTTGGATATATGCAGCAAGTGTTCTGGTAGAAGAGAAAGTAAGGAAGCCTGCCACATTAATCAAATTTTCTCAGGAAGAAGTAGACTAGTAATTTCCTGTACCCAATAATATCTGAAAAAAAGAAAAATCCTCATTTCCTTGCCCCTTTCGACCTTCTTGAGACCCTCACTGCTGAAGACCATGGACATTTGGTGCGACTTGGCGCTGCCATTGGCCAGCAGAGGCCAATTTTAACCAAATTAATCTTTACAGTTCGAAATGTAAAGAAAAATGAAGGACACAACTTACCAAATGTTTGACAGTCTGAGAATTCAATTCTCGATAGAACCGACTGGCTTTTACAGCAGCAGTTGCCACATTCTTCATGTCAGCAGCACGTATTCTTTGAGAGTTGAACAAGGCCTCCTCATTCTCAAACTTGGTCAGTTTTATAAATGCTAGTCCTAGCTCTCCCATAGTCTCTCCCATGTCTTGTTGGGCTTTTACAAGTGATTCAGCCTATAAACCATAACATGAAATTCCAATCAACTAATCACACTCCAAATTGACATATGCAACAAACAATTAGATAGTTTTTGATTCAGAATTCATTACCTGCTGCGATGCATTGCTGAGTTGTTGCTCGAGCTCCTGCATGTGGTCTTTCTTCTCCATAAACTCCTTATCCTCCTCTCCCACCAGCGGCTTCGAACCTCCCCAACTCTGTTATATACACCTAGTGGTTAAACACAGTATCATACTTATATTCCCTGTTATCATTTCTGTTTCTTAGTGACTGGCGAGTAAGAATTCCACAACTCTGTTATATAAATCTAGAACTTCAACTCTTTTTGGGTAGCAAAGTATGTTTTAAGACATCCAGGCCAAAAGACTTTTCAGAAATCTCCTTTGATATTCCCAAACCAGAGAAAAAAAATCTTTATTCTTTTACAGTAGGATATAAATTAGATTGAGGGGCTCTGTTACGTTGTTGAGATGAATACAAAAAGAAATCTTATCAAAGCTTGCTCCAGATTTTGATCCATTACCAAATATGTGATGCATACCTACTTTGAATAGTGGAAGTATTCAGCAGATTTGGAATTGGATGGGAAGGTGTTTCATTAGTTTGCTTTAAACCACCAACTCTTAAAGCAATAACTGAAATTACTAATCAATCTACAGTCAGCAAGTTCTTACCTTGATTGTAGCACAAATTTCCATTTTCATAAGCTAAACTGTCCCAATATTCTCCAATAGCAAATGCTGGAGATGAAGCTTCAATGTATTCCTTTACGTAGGTACCAGAGAAGCCTCTGCAAACAACAAAAAGGAGTTAAGGCCACAAAAACTGAAGGAAAAGAAACGAAAAGAAAAGAAAAGAGAATTATGAATACATAAGAGCTTTCAGAAGTTTTCCAACAAACCCTGCACATTACCGGTGGTCTAAGGCATCAAATTGGTATGTGCCTTTAATATTACATGGAACACATTCTCAAAGCTTTGAGTTGGAGCTTATAAGTCTTTGGAACTTTGATTGTCTCTATCATTCCATGGGAGTGAGAAAGTGCGAGGGAGAATTGTAGAGAGAGAATTGAACCCCAGGAACCACACAGTCATTAAACTGCTTTAAGAAAAATACAAAAGGCAAACTCACCCTGCCATCAAGACCAGTGGACTCAAACAAGCTCCCATTTCGAAGGCTATGTTGACGGCGAGGAAGTCGAAGCCCTAGATATATCGGTCATGGCTGAAGATGACGGGAGAGATTGAGAGCTGAGGGGAGGACTGAGCGAGATTGAGATCCAATTACCCTGTCAGCATCTCTTAAGCTAGTAATGTCGGGCGTGGTCACCAGCACGGCCTCATTGGCCGGAGTGATGGCGGTGATGAAACCAGCGTCAATGCCGGCCGGGCAGTCTATGAGTATGAAGTCCGGGGTCCCCTCTTGGCGGGCCTTTAAGGCGTCGACGACCCAGACGAGGGCCTTGCCGCCGAAGCCCATGGGCAATTTGGATCTGGGCTTGGAAATGCAGAGGAGCTCGAAGTTGGACCACCGCTTATCCCTGACCAGAGCCTGGTCGAGGCGGCAGTCGCCGTTGAGGACCTCGACGACGGTGTAGTTGACGCGATTCTCGAGGCCGAGGAGGAGGTCGAGGTTGCGGAGGCCGACGTCGACGTCGATGGCGACGACGGAGAAGCCGAAGCGGGCGAGGGAGAGGCCGACATTAGCGGTGGTGGTGGTCTTGCCGACGCCGCCTTTGCCGGAGGTGATGACGACGACGCGGGGGGTGTCGCCGGAGAGCTGGGGCTTGCGGGTGTATTGGAGGAGGGAGCGGACGGTGAAACGGGAGGAGGTGGGTTTTAGGGTTTTGGGTTTAAGGGCGGCGCGGCGGATCGGGGTGGTGGCGGTGGTGAAGGAGGAGGTGGGGAGGAGTTGAAGGGCGAGCATTGCGGCTTATTATGCGGAGAGAGAAGGATAGGCAGAAGTGAGAATTGAGAGATTTGTGGTGGTTATGAGGAAGAGAAGTCTATGTGAGTTGTTTGCGTGTCTTTATTTGTCTTAAATATTTTCCAAGTTAAAGACACAACAGAAAATATAAAAAAGAGAGGGAATTTTGCCGCTTGTTACAAATTTAAAGAGTTTGACATAGCATTAGGTTTTCATTCATACAATAGAAAACGTTTAAGCTGTTGTACTAGTTTTCTTCACTTTGCACTTGGTATTCCACTCGGTGGTTTCCTGTAGAAACTTCAAAATAGTTGCACAACAGAGAAGATACAAATTGTTGTGGGATTTTTAACACACGTATGTTTCAAAAACTCAAAGTCCATGGAGGCAAAGTTCCCGCTTTGAAGGGGCAGCATTTCAGTCATTAGAGCCAAAATGAATCTGGCCCAAACACAAGCAAAACAAGTCATACAACAAAACTACGAAATTCTGTTGTACAAGTATTTATCACTTTGCACTTGGTGACACCTAATGCAGGATGTGACATTATCACACAACACAAAACAATAATTTTGTTGTCTGTTCATCTAGACCTTGCCCAAATTTGAGTTTCAATGTCGGAGGGAATTCTGCCGCCAAGATTTTCATTAATCATACAACAGAAAATGTGTGTCAGAGTTGTGTGACAAAATCTGGAAAAATGTTTTTCAGAATATGGAAAATGTGTACCATCATACAACACAAATTATTCACTTTAGGTTGTGCGAAACAGTTCAGTCATTCACACAACATGTAACTTTCAAAATGTTGTCTGATTTGTGTTGTGTATTGAGTTTTTTGTAGTAGTGAATGTTAAATTTAGGAAAAGTGGTGCACCTTGAAAATTGGATTGACATATGAGTACACATTAGAACCGTGTTTCTGAATCACGACAAGGGCATGTGAGCAAGGAAATCCGTGAACTTGCCATTCTCCACATGAACAGTATAACGCTTCCAAGTTTACCATCTCAGAATACTTTTGGCACTGAACTTCATAAACGTATGTATCAGATCTACTCACTAACCAGTGTCTACCCAACTCCAAGTTGTCAACCAGCTTCTTTTCCAAATTTGGACACAGCTCAGTAACCCATCCAGCAGATTCTTCCTTCCGAGAAGTAATTAAAGCCATAGACTTAAGACGAATGCCTTCGTTAAATTCAATAATGGGAAGGCTCTTCAACTCCTTCACCCAATTGTTGAAACATTCAGCCAAATTATTTGTCATTTCACCAAACCTTTCACCATTAAAAAAACTAGAATACCATGTTTCCAGAGGGAGATCCTTCAAAAACTGATCAACAACCTCACCACCTTCATGCTTCAACTTCTCGAAATTAATCTCAAAATATTCACGAGTGCGAGAATAAGCACACTTCATAAACAACAATGGAATTCTTTTGCTCAGATAAGAACCACATTCAAACTTGTTGCTCAGATTAGCCTGAAGATGCCTATAACAAAATTCATGAGGACTATTGGGAAAGACTGCACGAACTGCATTTAGAAGACCAATATTACGATCAGATATGAAAGTAATTTGCCTTGTAGAATATCTCGACAACTCTTCAGACAACATCTTAAGAAAGAAGGTCCAGTTGCTCTCATTTTCAGAATCGACAATAGCATAAGCAACTGAATATAATCCTAAACAAAAGAAAGAAAGAAAATAATGTCAGGTTCATATAAATAACTATCAAAGTAAAAGTAACTGCACTAATATCTATCAAAGTAACTATTTATGCTGAAAGTTCCTGTAACTATAAAAGAATTTTCACTAGTATGTATCAAAGTAAATGTATAATCTGAAAAATTCATTTAACTATACCAGTAACTACCATACTATCTATCAAAAGTAACTATTTGGTCTTGAGCTTTCTGTAACTGTATAAGAAACTACCATAGTATCTATCAAAATAACTGTTGGTCTGAAATTAATGTAAATGAAAACCAACAACAATGAAGAAAAGAAAGAACAAAACAATGAAGAAAGTGATGTACCACAATTCGCATCCTTTGTCGAAGCAGCAAGAAGCATGCCTTTGTATTTATTTGTGATGAATGTAGCATCAATACAGAGAATTGGTCTGCAAGACTGAAAACCATTCAACCAAGCAGAATACGTAACAAACATACGCAGGAACCTTTGTGTTTCAGATTCGTACTCTACAGCTAGCCTAGAATATGGGTTGCATTCATATGTGCGCTGGCAAAACCATGATAAATTCTGGTAAGACTCAGAATCAACACCAACCACAACATCCCTTGCAAGTTCTTTGTCATACCAAACAGTATGATAGGGGACATCTAAGCCGTAGTTTAGCTTTATGTCTTGCAGTATATCAATAGCTTTCTTACTGGGATTCTCACTAACCTTGTCAAGCATCACTTCCCTAATAATCTTGTTGCAAATCATCTTACTATTTTGAAGCCGGATGACACAACGATATCTATGTTCGTTCACCAATTCATTGATCACAAAGAAACCATTATACCTAAATAAAAGGTGCAAAACTCAATCAACATATATACTTTTTCATAGTAACTATCAAAGAAAAAAAAGCAACTATACAAGTAACTATCCAAGTAACTAATAACTATCCAGTTAACAATTCCTGTAACTTTAACACTGAGAAATATAGAAGTAACTATCTAAGTAACTACTAACTACTGAAGAAAAAAAACAGGTAACTATCAAAGTAACTATCAAAATAAAAGTTTGTCTGAGTTCAAAACTAAGAAATATATAAATAACTATCTAAGTAACTATACAAGTAACTATCATGCTTAAAAATGAAGCACACAATGCAGCGTGCCGCTGCACCGCAATATGGCAGCACAACACTGCCGATATCAACTATACAAAATTAAATTTAACAATACAAAATACGTGCAACGGCTAATAAAAATGTACCTGCATAAAGATGCCTTCACACACCAATTGCAACCTTCAGAATGTTTTTTCTTGCAGAAAGCAACAACGCGTTCAGACTTATTTCTATCAAACAAATACTCAAAACCAATCTCCACAGCATAAATCCGCAACTTCAGCCTAAACTCTTTTACCACACCCTCAAACGTCTGACCCTTAGAGTGAATAAGATCTTTCCATCATTTAGAAGATATATTTTTGGGTCCTCACGCCTATAACATCCCAAAAATTCATTTTCTTCTACCAAAACACTACTCTCCTCACTAATAGTATTACAAACTGCACTTTCGGAAACAAAAGCAATGGGATCCACACAATGAACATCCACATCAACAAAATCAGATTGATATCGTCCCAAAACTCTAAACATCATGCGCACATCAACCTCATTTTCCAGAAAGTAAACAGTAGGATCTGGATAAACATTGTACTTAAGTTTGAAAACCAATCTTTCCAAGTCGGGAAAACGATCGCGTATCTTATGACAAAAATCAACAAAACTACAATTATGAACAAACGAAAGTGCTGCTCCTTCACCAGAATACACGAGCTTAGCAGTATAAAAACTGTCAATTGCACCTACAGGAAAAATCATAACAACATCAATAATTATAATACTATCAGAGGGCGTCATAATTATATCTGTTACTATCTTACTAACTATTCTAGTATCTATCATCGCAATAACTATCTTACTAACTATCGTACTAACTATCATTTTAGTAACTATCTTACTAACTATTACTTAGTAATTATCTTACTAACTATCTTACTAACTATGAAAAATAAAAAATACAGCAACTATCAGCCTAGTAACTAACTTACTAACTATCGTAGAAGCTGAAATAATAACTATGAAATTGGTAACTATCGTACTAACTATCATCTTAGTAAATATCTCACTAACAGTAACTAACTCACTAACTATGAAAAGAAAAATGCAGAATGGAAAAAAGATGATGAGGAAGTTTTCGGAGCAGTAACAGTATGCGAATAACAGATGCAAAGTTTCAAAGGCAAATCGAAAATCGCAGAATGAGCAAATCAACTGAGAAACTATAGACGCAAATCTAAACAGTTGCAAAACATTAACATACCTTCAGAGACAAATCGCAATCGCAACGCAAATCTTCAGAGACAAATCAGAATCGCAAATTGAGCAATTAAACAGATGAATTGCAGATTGCCGGAAGAAAACGAATTGCAAATCGGTGGCAAAAAAGGAATTGCAGATCGGCGGTAATGAGGAATTGAAGATCAGAGGCAATGAGGAATTGAAGATCGGAGGCAGAGAGAAAGAGAGAGGCGACACTGAGAAGAAAAAAAGAAAACAGAGCTGAAAGAGGGAAAGTAACAGAACGGGAATACAAATTTGATGCTTAAGGGTAAAATAGTCCGTTGGAAAATCAAAAACAGCCCTTTATTATAATTTAGTAAAATTGAAAAGAGCCTTTTCTCATAAAAATATTAAAAATATGTCTTTTTTTATGAAGTGAAAAACAGGGGGCTTTTTGTCTAATTTACAAAGCTAGATGGTCCCTTTCTTTAAAATATGGAAAAAATAAAACAAATTTGTAGCTCATAAACAACGGAGATTTCAACTAATTTTTTTTTTTTAAATTTAATCTTCAAATTTTTAATCGAGGCAGTAAGTGAAAGTAGGTTAACAACATGAACATGGAACACCCTCACGAGTAACAACAAAACATGAACCATGCAAAACAAATAAAAACCTAAATTATTTAAAAAATCAAGACCATCTTACGCATAAGGGATTGCCCTAAATGAGGAGCGATCATCAATGTCACCCTGCTTAATGGCTACACCATAGCCGACCCATCCTTCGAAAGCACCAACTTTCGAGCACAAAACACCAATTCTTAACCTTTTGTGGACCCGAGCTTGAACCATTCTCCTCCATTGTCTTCTTCTTATTCTTATACTCAAAGGACGGTTTGCCTTCCTTTTCTTCTCCCGTGAATTAAGTACCCCATGTTGACGGGTAGCTAGACTGAGCTCATTTTGGAACGGTACTCCAGCTGCTGCACCACCTACATCGGACCCTCACCACGACTTTTTTTGCTCAGAGAGCGCACATCCAGAGAGGTCAGCCCTACAATTGGTTTTGCCTCCATGAGATCAATCACTTGAGATAGACAACCCTAAAACCTGCAACAAATAAAAACACTTCTAATTTCAGTTTCAACCTCAACACCTGGAGCCATCTGCTCCCCAAAACACAACAACCGTCACAGATAAACACAAAATCAAATTCATCTATTACTCAAAAGGCTCACAGGTAATCAGACCAATCTAATACAAGTAAAAGATCAACAGATTCCACCAAGCGGAAGCAAAGACGACGATGACTATGCCTCGACTCCGAGTACTCTTGAACTCAAATAAACTAGTCTGCAAACTGGGCGATTTAAAACGAATGGCCCAGGGAAAAGTAAATTAAAAACGTTAGAGTGAGTGGATAAAATAAAATAATTTAATATAATACTTTAAATAAAAGTATCATATTACTTTCCCAATGTTTTATATATAAAAACCACAATGCATGCATTTTAATAAAACGTCCCACGTTTAAGAAAATCATATTTAAAAATCAGCCCCGCTGATATGCCAAATAAATAACTAATATTTTGTTTATATATTCAAGGAAAAATACTTTGAAAAATCAAATAATAACATTTCACGACCAATCCCATTGGTCAAATAAATACCCAGCCTTGCTGGTTTGGAAATTTATTAAATAACAGAAAGTCACATAAGAGAAAATATTTCTGAAAACCAAATAATATAAAATCATTACCAATCTCATTGGTCATATAGTAGGGGAAGGTTAGCACCATTTAATAGTAAGCCTCCAAGGCTAAGGGTCGAGCCTCCAAGACTCCATAGCGTCCCACGCTAAACCTGTACACGTCGACAACCGAGGTGACTCTAACCTATGTGGTCAAGTTGTCACCTCGCATGGGCTCAGGTGACTAAGCTAGCTAGCATCAATATATCTACGGACCCTGATACTATGAAAATCTGAAAATAAAACCTAAAATACGCTTCCTCTTATATATCATAAATCAGTATGGTCCTCGACCGCACATCTGAGGCTTATAAAAATATCATAATAACCTCGAAGAAAATATATACACGACATGTCCCACATGCCGTAAAATAATGTCGAAAAATTTATAAATATAACATCGACATGCATGTCTTACATGTAGTAAAATCACAAATAGGAAAAACATAAAATCGCCGGAAATCTCATTTCCGGTCTTTACATTTAAATACATATAAAACTTATTCAGCAGGATCAAATATGAATGATTAAAACATACTATTTCCGGAAATCTCATTTCCGGGTAAAATTATGTACTACTAAAATAGTAGTCAATATATAACCCAAATTCATAATTTACTTTAAATATCAACTTCATAAAATTATATGAATTATCATGCTTCATAAATCATTTATTTAAAATAAACTGCATTTTATTAAAATATTTACGCATGCATTTATTTAAAATCAAATCCACTCACAGTACGACCGAGCGCGCCGTTATTTCGAGATTTTGTCACATCGAGTAACTTCTCGACCTGTACCAGAGACGTATTTAAAAGACATTTCAAAACTCGGAATTTGATTATAAAAGTTAAATCTACGGACGTCCTCACTCGCCTGAATAACCCTATTTAAATTCTTGTTATCGGTATTGAAATTATGTCTCAAATAGCAAAACGATTTACGTTCAAACTTACTCAGGACACCCATCCCAAGTCCGATAACTTCTTTTACTGGTTATTTCATCGTAAAACCCTTTTAATCAGCTTTTACCCTTTTTACGGAAAGTCAACAGTAAAATTATAGGATCAAACAGTAATAGTCAAAGTCAAACAGTAAATAATCAAAGTCTAATTACTATTTACCATTTACCTTACTGTTTACTTTTTTACTTTTACTGTTTACCATTTACTGAATTACTGGTTTACTGTTTATTTTTCAACTTTTACCGTTTTACTTTAATCTTTTTACCCTTCTTCAACCTCCCGCCACCGGTAGCAGCAGCGCCGCCGCCACTGCTGCCGGGAGCTTCGCCACATAGGTTAAAAACTCCTCCAATTCATCCCAAATCAACCCAAAACGACCGCCACCAGTTCAGGACCTCATTCCCGCCGCCTCCGCTGCCAAAACATACTGCTGCCGCCACAAACGGCGGCCGACACGGTGGCAGATTCTCTCCAATTTCAAAAATCAATAAAATTCAACCAATCAAACATCAAACTACCCTCAATCGACTCCGAACAACATCCTAAACACGAATTCGACTTCCAATTACATCAATTTCATCATCTCCACCACTCACCAACAAAGAACTCGAAACCCTAGAATTTTAAATTCAAAATTCTCCTTACCTGGTTCGAACTGGATCGATTCCTTTCATGTAATTGCTACACAGGCTGAGACCTACGATTCCCGACCGGAATCGAGACGAACGGCACCAAGAGGAGAGAGCTCCGTTCAATCGGGGGCTTTTGGTCTCGAGCGTTGCACGGCCAAACGGCGGCGAACCACGCCGTGCCGCTGCCACATATGCGAAGAGGAGGAGAAGGCAGTTCAAACAGGACCAGCGGCGAGCCGAACGGTGGCCGGACGGAGGAGAGAGGTGGAGGGCGGCTGATAAGAGCATAAAATGCGACGTTCTTAATATGTTTTACCCTCATTTATACTTTGTTTTACCCCTTATTTATGTAAAATCGAGTCATAATATGGAGGAATGAGCTTTGGGTAGAGTTATAATGAAAATGGGCTTAAGTGTTGGAAATTAACAGAAAATTGACAAAGTGCTGAAAATCGAAGTATTTAAATGTTTCGTTGATTCTGTAAAGCTTCCATGATGCTTTTGATTGATTTTTCTTCTCTTATGAGCAGTAGACATTTAAGGATTGAGCAATGGAAGGAGTTATAGCAATTGGAGCAAAAGAAGCTACTGAAAAATGTTATGCAATTTCGGATTCAACAAGTTTCAGGAATTTCCTAGACACATCACTCAATTTCCAAAACTTCTCCAAGACGAACCACAAGGAACTAGAAGGCGTGCCATATATGCACGGAAAGCTCTTCGAGTCTAGTTTCTATAGAACTTGGAATCGTACCAATAGCTGTCCTGAGGAGAAAGTAATGTCATTGCCCTGCCGAGAAGAACTACCTACTGCCCGTTTTCTGTATTTGAACATCTAAAGGGCAATCGAATGCATCAAGTGAGAGTTTCCAAGCTTAATGAAGGTTAGAGGATCCAGCCATGTCAAAAAGAAGTGAAAAAGATGAAAAAAAGAGATCTCCTAGCTCGGATAGGAAAGCTTGCCGGTTTGGACAGATTTCTGCCGATCCGGAGAATGAGGCTTACAGTTGTCGATCCATGGACCATTGTCCATCAAAGAGAATTGTCGAGTCCACTTGAAGATTCTATAAAGTATTGTAGCCTGATCCACAAAGAAAATCAGCTGAAGAAGTCTCCTAGAAGAACCAAGAAAGGAAGGAACCAAAACCTTGTTGCATAAGGATTGCTTTGCCGATTTGCATTAGGTTTTGGTCCCTAGGGTTTCTGCCGATTTCCTCTCTATATAAAGCATTTTTTTCCTACAGAAAAATCATCTCATCTCAAGCACAAGTACTATCCAAAAGCTCTACCAAGTCTCACAAACACTAAACACCAAATACTTAGCCGAAACCTATACCACCACCACCCAAATTTTGTACCTTCATCCTGCTTTCTACCGAGCAGCCTCTCCACCAAGTTTCAGAAGTCTTCAAGGTTTCTAAAGTGTGATCCATTCTCTCTATGGCTATTGTATTCTTTTATATTTGCGTAGTTTGTAAGAATTTATTTCGATTCTTGGTTTTTCTTGAAACTATGTATGAACCGATTCTTGTTTATTTGTAATATAGTTTTTCAGATTTTTAACTTGTAAAATTTTGTATGCATAGATAGTTAGGGCAGTGGTATTAGATGCATGTTTAGGACTTCAAATTGGTTAGTAATCTAAGGTGAGGGCATGAAAATCGATACTTGGTGTTGTCTTTGAACATGATCTAGGTATTAGGTTTAATCGGCTAGAGTAATAACAAACTTTACTAGACGTGACTGTTATTTTGATTTGTGTTGCTCACTTAGGGCAATTAATCTTAGAACTTGCATGCTAAATAAGATGATTGACAACCTTACTTGTTTACATGTTTTCAATTTAAAACTCTTGTGCTTTAATGTTAAGTCTTGACCGGATTAACATATATCTTTAGGGCTAGAACGAAAGTTTGTTGTAAAGAACTTAAGAAGTCTAGTAACTAGGTACAGAGCGGAAGCTCTAGTTACGATTGAAACTAATTTGAGTTTAAAACGTGTTAAATACTTGTTCATTACTTTCTTGCATGCGTGTCTTATATGTTAAAGAGTTTTATGTGCTAAATGCTCTGTGTGAAAGATGATGATCACTTGTATATAGTAGAATATGGTTTATTTTCGTGTCCTTTAGGTCTAGGGCAACCTTATTGCCGATCCCAATTTATCCCCCAAGTATGACGTTTTTATGTGTATTTGTGAATATTTGTTCTAACATTCTCATATTTCAGGTACCTTTAATCTCCGACTAAAACGATCCCTATTTATTGATATACGAACGATCTTTCGTAGGGTTATTATTTGCGAAGTGCTTAGGCAATTCGTCAGCGGCGCTGGGTCGGTGGGCTCAGGCCGAGTCGCGGGGGAGGGAAAGAGAAAAAGAGAAAAGAAAAGAAAAGAGAAATGGGGGAATTTCTCTTTCGGGAAATTTCCTTCCGGCTATTTATACTCGTCCAAAAACTGAAAGTTTCGGGTTTTTACGTCGTAAGTTTTTCACACGAACTCTAAATTAAATGTGTCACATGTCCACGAAATCGTTTCAACGTCTTATATCTCGTCGAGAAATAAAATTCTCCGTCGGGTCAACTTATTTAAAGTCAACTTTTAGAACTTTCAAATCGTAAAAACAATTCCCGTAACGTAAAATAAAAGATAAAATTGTCAGGAAACAACTCGAAGTTTGGGTCGTATCACACTTGGCCTGTAAAAGAATAAGTGAAGTTGAGATAATTCATAATAAACGGGTCGCTCAACGATGTCGAGCCTACCCCTCCACCCAAATAGAACCCTAGATCCAAGTTATCCAAGTTAGGGCATAGGGTTACACCTTTATTGAAGCACCGAGAAGCCACCAAAACCTACTGTCATGAGATTAGTGTTAAGGTTTTGAATCGCTGGCACCCCATCATATTGGAGAACCCGTGCTGAGCCCAAATCCGGTGGACCACCACATTGTTGGCATCTCGATGTTCGAGTAAACTACAAATCTTATAAAATCCAAAGGTTTTATCGAACTTGAACGCTAGAGTTGTCAAAACCGTCGAGATGCAAACTCGTAGGTTGTGAAGGAAAAACTTGTTTAATCAGATTTGAGATTTGGTGAATGTCTCGTAATTAGTTACCTTGGTACTTCACCAGATACCTACCTCATCCAACTCCACGATATGACCCATCGTTTCTATAATCATCTCTATCGCGTCATTTGTCATCAAGGCTGACAACAGACCAAAAGTCTCGATCCAAACTGGAAAGGTAAGAATCATAATGTTGGTTGGATCACATAGACCATCAAAAACTACGATGGTAAAGAAGGTGTAGTTGAAAAACCACAACCCCCCTTCCAATACCTCCTTTCGATCTTCTTCCCTTGTAAATTTCAAAACGAACTGTTCCCCTTGTGCCCTCATCTGAAGGCAGTTCTTGAGGCCCAACTTCGTGGACAACGTGCTTATGAAAGCTTTAAGTTATGATCTCTTCTTCTTCTTCTCAGATAGAAAATGCCCGATGCTTACCAATGTTGCGGTTAAATGCACTAAGACCTGAGAGAGAGAGAGAGAGAGAGAGAGAGAGAGAGAGAGAGAGAGAGAGAGAGAGAGAGAGAGAGAGAGAGGACTACATTTTTGTTTCTAATTATTGAAATGGTTGTTTTATTTTTTATTAACTATGGATAAGATTTTTTTTTCCTCTTCCTTTCCTCCTCGACTAGCGTCACCACAGCGCCAAGACTTATGATGCAGCTTGATTTGGAAACCCGTTTTCTTTTTTCTCTCCAAACCCCTACCCTCTTGGGGATCGGTTCTTTGATTCGACACCTTTTAACCTTTAACTCTCTTGGGATGGGTTGACGTTGTCATTGCTCATTTGTGATGCATGGTTTCTGATCGGGTATGTGTTTTGTGTTCGTTGACCTTGGGATCTAGGTCGTGAGCGACGTGGGCCGGAGTCGGTAGGGTAGGTTGTGGCGGCTGGAGGGTGTCGTCATCTCCTAGAGCTACTTTGGATGTCCACTTTGGTGGGTGTCCTAAGTAGATTTGGGGGTTTAGGGGATTAGACCTAGGCTCAGGATTTGGGTCAGATCCGGATCTGGGATCCGGGTCGAATGGATCCGGGTCGAATTCTCTTCTTATATAAATGTTCTTAGTAGTTTACAACTCTGCACAATGCATGTGTCTTTTTTTCCCTATTTTTTTTTACATGAAACAAATAATTTATAAATGCTAGAAAGAAATTAGCTGTCCAGTAACATTTCGTAAGTAAGAGGTTGTGAGGTCGACTCACGAAAAACTAATTGTAACATTTGAGTAGTTTATCTAATAATAATAAAAAAAGACAAATAGCTAGAGACAAAAGTATGACAAAAGCTAAATAAAACATATGCTTGAAGACTATCTTCTAATCTGCTGTCAGATTTGGAGGACTTAAAACAATGTAGTCAACCGAGATGCGCAAACCTCTCCTTCTTCAATTGTTCATGTCGTCGCCTCTCTTAGATTTGCCTAATGAAGTGCAAATAAGAAGCACAAATCGACTTTTCTTAAAAATTTGAACTCTTTTAATTAAGTGGATGCCTTCTGCTCCGAATTAGTTCAACTTAATTTTATTGTATCAATCACTACTCTTCTTCTGCTGCTGGTAATGTGTTGAGGAATTCTTCTGGTCATCCCATCGTCTTTGGTGGCAAGAAGATCCTGTCTACCTTTGTTTGTGAAGCTGAATGCATTGCCCTTAGAGCATATCTACCAATAGACTAAAAACATGGGTTGGAGTAATTTTAGGACCAAAACCATGATCCACCGTGCAAAATTAGTTGGGGTAATCAGTCGGTCCCACTTGACCCGACTCAGAGCTGGGGTAATTCTTAACCCATGTCTTGGTCTGGACCTATAGAGACGCGTGACCCACAACTTAGTCTGCCAAGTAAATCAGCAACGTGCACTCACACTATGTGCAAATCAGCAACTGGACCCACACTCCCCATGTGCCAACATTCCAATATATCTTTAATATGGGCCGTAGATCAAAGATTTAAATAGTAATTGGTCCGCATATTGGCCTCGTTAGTGTATTGATGAACAGAAGACTAAGAACTGATTTAGATAAATTGTATATTAATTCGAGTTTAGAATTAGTTCAACCCACCCAAAATGAGTGCATTTGCTCTTAGAGAGGGTCTCCTTGCTGTTGTTAGCTCCAATCGACGACTCTTAAAAGTGGAAGGAGACTATGCTCTCATTATCAACTGTGTAAAGAAAACTGCTTTATCCCTGGAAGCTAAAGTCGATGGTTCGATATTAGTTCTCTTCTAAGCTCTTTCGAAAACATAAAATTTGCAAACGGCTTCAGAAAAACAAATTTTAACTGATGCCAGAGCCTATACTAGGCCTTTTTAATAGCCGTTGGCCCTCGATTGGTGGAATTGAGTTCCTATCTAAGTCAATATGACTCTTGATTTAGATTTGTTTTGGTTTTAGCCGTCTTAGAGACGCGCCGCTGTAAAATATATATATATTTTTTTTTTTAAAAAATAAAAAATATTGTAATGACTTGTTTTGCCTTGCATTTATTAAACTCAAATTTAAGTCAAACGAAATATATCCTGGTCTACGAAAGAAAATAGTATTATAAATTTATATTTATAGTTGGGCATAATGGGAATCTCACCTTTCGTAAAGAATTTGACCGGTGTTGCTGAAAAACAAGCAATAGTTTATTTTCCGTGGCATTTCTCCTTGCTGTTTGTGTGTTTGAAAATATAGTTGTGTTGTTTGCCTATGCGAACCAGCCTGGTGTGGCGGATTTTCCCATAACAAAACATCACTCCCTTTCTCCCTAGATTTTCCGTAACCGTCTCCACCCAGTCTCCCCTTTCCACCCTTTTTTTTTGTCGAATATTTCCAATGCCCAGGTAAAACCAGTTCTTCAATCCCATTATGGGATTCCAATTCGATTCCTTTGAGCCTATTCCCACTCCGGGTTTTGCTTCAAATTGGTTTCTTTTGTTTGTGTGACTCTTGATTCTGTTTTGGGTTTTGGTTGTTTTCTTTCAGATGAGCAGTGGAGGGGTTAGAGCTGAGAAGCTGTTTTCTTGGTGCTGAGGTTGTGGAGATAAGAGCCAGTCAGGTTAGTCTTGTTGTTTAAAATGTATGCTGGAGGATGTTTTTTTTTTGGATGTTCGAAATTTTCGCTTTTGATGATGGGCTTTGAATTGATTAATGTTGTCTGTAATTGCATGGCAGACATGTTTTTTTTATTTTTTTTATTTTTTTTTATTTTTTTTTAGGATGGTTAAGTTAGTTTAGTTTTTGGTTGTGTGCATTGTGTGGTTCCTTGATTGCATGTTGTTTTCTGAATTGTGTCGGTTCAAAGATCTTATTACAGTTCTAAGTGAGTTAAGAGGATTTGCAGTGGGAGTCTAGTATTTAATTTTATCCTAGATTCTAGGATTTAAGTCGAATGTGTTATGAGCGTACGGATTCGTGTCGCAATTATCTGTCAATTTAGGCAATTGCTTATGCAGACAAATGTTGGTTATCATTTTGATGTTGTTTAGATAGGAAATAATCATTTCTAAAACTGTGTCCTATTCCAGTCATGGTTCAGTCATATTTACGTTACTTGGGTTATGTGGTTTGCAGAATTGAGTTAGTTAGGTAGATTGCATTGTAGAAAATAGGACTGAAACAATGCAACCCTGCAAACCACCTTGTCAGAAGCAACGTAAACCATATAACATAAATGGTCATATTTAAGTCCTATTAATGTCGTATTGTCGTATCACAGTTCTAAAAATATATGGAGCTACTGCTTCAATCCTATTTAGTCATATTGCTGCACGATCTTGCAAGGGGTGTACTATGAAGAGGCGACAATCTGCATAATTGATGAATTAGGTTATAGATAGCTGTTTCCCCAACAATATTCACAATCGTCACTCTTTCCTCATTGTTCCTGCGGAATTAACAGACCGAAGCAGAAGGTTAGGCCTTTAGAGATCCTTTTGCTAGGGCTAAGATTTTTTCTCTTTGCTTTACCCATTCCCATGGAAACCATGTCACGTGACTTTCACTCCTATATACATTCTAAACTCCAAATGCCTCTCCGATACGAAACAAAGTATCCTTTTCATTGCCTACATACGAATTTCGATTGACCATACTATATGCATTATGATATACTGAGTTTTGATTGATGATACTAGCTGTGGCATCAAAAGCTGCAATTATAGCTTTTTTGGAAAATTTTAGAGGAAGATATGAGTTTATTATTAATACTGAAGACTTGATTTGTGCTATGTCCCATTATTGGGGTCCGCACTAAAACCTTATTTGACAGTTTTATGTTGATTTTAGTCATAGACTCTTAATCATGAAGAGTTGAACCTTATATCTTGCATCTGGCTGTGTTGTCAGGTCATTATATATGACCTTGCATACATCAAAAGTTTTGGTTAATTACCCTCCGTCATGAATTATTGTACATGGGTTATTCTCACAATATCATTGATCCCACATTATTTAATGAAAGACTCAGTACTTATAATATTATCAAGTACTAGTTAATGTGTTCGAAATTCCCAAAAACAGAACAGGAAAAAAGAAGAAGCACAAATTGAAAGGTACTCCCATGACTAGCATATGGAAGCATTGAATCAGATATATTTTTGACTAGGAAGATTAACAATCTATAGACAATTTTCTTAGAGATTCTAGGAAGCCATGACAGAATGTGCATAATATCCAGTGGAATCAATCCCACAATGATTTCATTTGGTTACATTAGTAAGGATTGAACCCGGACATATCCTGACCTTAAGCCATTTTATCCATGTATTGAAGTATCAGTGTCCACTTTGTTTCAAGGGAAGACTAGTTTTTTCCTTTCCTTTTCCCTGAAATCTCCTTGTGGCCTTCCTAAATGGGACTACATTGAAGTCTGCTGACTTGTTGCCACTGTTATTTCTTTAAACAAGTTATTCTTTTATTGTTTAATCAATTATTTTAAAAATTTGGCATGAAAGTGACTGCACTTAGATTTTTCGGTAGTTTAGTTTTTTGTGGTGCATGTTCCTTGATTTCTTTAGGCAACCATTGGGTAACTATACTTAAAGTGTTAATTGTGCATGTTGGTTTAAAGAGTAAGGTGGGTACTAAGAAATCCTTTACTGATGGGTTTGAGCCTCAGTCACCTGGTAAGTGTATTCCTTAAAATATAAGCTCGAGCGTATGGCTGAGCTATTTTTAAGTAAGCAAATTCTTGCATCAGATGTACTTTTGAGTAACTAATACTTTCAACTTTCCCCTGTATTAGTACTGGCCACATCTTTTAATGGAGTATCTTTTCTTGGATATGTCAAGTTGAGGTTTAGCTTTGCAGAATCCTATCCAATGGGATTTGTATTACAGAAGTTTTTTATGCTGAGTATGCTCGCATGATTATTCTGTGTTTGTCGGAATTCTACATGTCAGTCCAATTCTAAATTTGTTAAAGGGTTTGCATCGTGTTTTCTGAAATTTGGAAATTGAGTATTTAAGTTTTTCCAAAACGCCAAATTCATATAGGATGCTTCTTGATTATGAACTTACTATGTATACATCTCTGCTGCAAATAATCCAAATAAAAATTTCTGAGTAGGAAAACCAAATAGTAATGAATTGAATGTAGTACTGCACTTAAAGATGGAAAGATGCCATATGCTCTCCTCGCTACTAATGGATCATTGCACGGTATTGGTCATGCTCTAATATGACCATTCTATCTGGATATCCTTCTCCACATTTTTGTTTCATATGGTGAAACTTGAGAGTTTTTCTACGTTGTGTTTCTGAGTTTGTCCGACGTCCTACTTTTCTAGAATTATTCTTTCATTTTGTCCACAGGCTTGTATTATATTCTACTCCCTAATTTCCTCTCTATGACACAAACGGTCAGCCAGTTGTCCGTTCTTCAGAGAAAGAAACGCTTTGTTGAACTGAAGTCGTTCTTAGCACCATTAGTAATCCTTTCAATAAGCCAGATAAGAGATTTCTTATTGGACTGAAGCCACCTGAATGCCAAAACAAAAATTCTCTGGACTAACATGTACACGAAGTTGTGATGATTAACACTAACATCGAGGCAATGCCTACTGGGCATTAATGTGTTTATGCATGCAAGAAACATTAATGATTGCTTTTTATGTTGGTGACACTTGAAGTTAAAGATGGTTTATGTTAAATTCATTATGTGACCAAAGAGAAAATAAGCTTTTACTGTCGGCTGTCGTGTTTATTTATTGTTTGATAGGAAATTCTACATCAGAAAAAGTCATTGGTAGCATGTATACTATACCTGGAGATAGGTACAAGGTGACATCTGTGAGCCTCAATTCCTGGACAAAATTATGAAACTTAATTACTTTCTTAAGACCTTTATTACTCTTTAGTAAAGCCACAGAGGCTATTCGTGATCGGATTATTATTCTATACAATTTCCGTTGAGGTTGTATTAGTTGGGTCCAAAGCTGCACAACCTGTGGAAGACCAATGGTGGTTATGTAATGAGGTCTCAATTTTGTACTATCCACTCAGTTGCAGCACTTTTAGTAATGATTAGATAAGGTTCTCTACTCCTGATGTTTCTAGTCATTGACTGCACCAATTGGAAACTTTTAGAGGATGGCAATGGTTATGGTAAACATAAGTATTGTGTTAAGTGTGGTAATCATGGTCTTTTACTGGGCCCTTGTTTGGCAATCATATACTGATTTGGATATCGATTATTATCCCCTTATAGTTTGGAATGATTTCCTCTAAGATTTGATTTCCTTTTTTCGTGCTGTTAATTTATTTTTTCTCTTCCTATCCGCTCCACCATGCTTTGAGCATGCATTGGTTGACTTCTCTTTGTTATGGGCTTTTCTTGGATTACATTTGCTCAACTTTCAAATTGTAATGATACTTGGGAAGTCTGCAACAAGGTTGTCATCAGCCTATCCATCTTCAGAAAAGCTAGTTTGTTGGGGCGTAATTTGCCTCTTGCTGAGCTTGTTTTACCTAAGTAGACAATAGGTGTGATTGAGAAGGTTCATTTTGCAAATATTTTTAATGGTCATCCTAATTTTTATATCTGATGTGTCTGAGATAGACAAGTCAAACACAAATCAGTCTGTAGTTAACAGCTTTTCACCCATCTTGTTAAGCAGACCCTATACCTAAAGCCATTATATTTTTGAATGTTTTTTATGCTATTGGTTAAAATGTAACTACCTATGCCTTCACTGTTGATAAAATTTTGGCACAAATCATAAACTTGTGTTTATAAAGATGTGTCTGATGCTTGTCTTAATAGTGATTCGTCGAAAGGCGATCACGCTAAGACCTTGATTTTTCAAACTCCCTGCTCCAAAATAACTTTGACCCAGATGCGTATGGGTTTTTACGTTCTTGTCTGTTATTGATGTTTTTTTTATTCTTTTTGCGAAAACCAAACTGTGCCAAATGGTAAGCAAGAAAAATAAGTTTTGTGTTAGTGGGATCTTTTCATTTCCGCCATTATTTGTTCTGACTTTTCTATCTTGGATTCTTGGGTATCTGTTGATTTATTCTGTGCCGTTATTTCTTTGATGTTCTAGTTATTGTCTCTATGTACTAAGAGTGAAAAAAGAGCATCCTGCTCATCATTATGCTGAGGCCTGTTATTATACTTGAGTTGTGGTATAAAATTCCAAAAAGTCTTAGTTCTTGCCTCATGGATTGTAAACCACCTTTCAATATGCCTATATCTTTAAATGAACTCATTATAATGTAGCTACTATTTGTCACCTATTCTAAGTTTTCATAATGCGTAAAGTAAAAAGACACCAAGTGAGGAACTGTATGATGTGTATTGGCTGAGTTGGAACAACAAGCGGAAGTCGGACCGCGGGTGCTTCACCACTCCAAAAGCTTGGAAAGCTCCTAAACACTTTCTGTTCATTTGGTTAATCCTCATTAATTCTAACATGCAATGGAGGCTTCATGGTGTCATCTCTATGATGTTAGTGGTTTTCAGCTTTTTTCCTTTTCATTTCTATGATCTTAGAACGGGAAAGAATTTGTATATGGCCATAGTAGTACTGTGGAGAAATTATCTTCTGCTTTTATGATGTCCATGGGACACAGATTGTGCTGATCCTCAAATTAGGTAAAGAGAGTTGAAAGATTAATACTTTCTTTTAGGAAGAGTAATGCTGAAATGATTGATTGATCAATCTCAAGGTTGGCAGTTGTTTGTGGGGAGTTTGACTTTTACTGGTCAAAAGCATTTAACCCTATATCTGGGGTCTCGGATTCAAATCCATTCTCTTTCAATAATGTGACTTGTATGTAAAAGAATAGAGAGGCCAATAGTAGTGACCACTTAATTAGGAAACTTCTTCTGATAAGGATTTCCTTAAAATACGTGTATAGTTGAGCTTTTTGGGTAGCTTCTTGGATATATTTAATGTAGTTTACATCAGTATGGAAGTCTACTTCTTTGTATGCAAAATAATGTTGATGCAGTATGCTGATCGTGGATAACCACCGGTCTTTCAGGTTCATCATTGCTATAATCTTCTTCAGTTGATGATATTGTTCTGCTAGTTCCTGTTTCAACATGAACAACTCATATGATGAAGATTATGTAAGCCCTTGGAACCTTCATGGTTTTTGTTATCAACCATCAAATGGGTCCTAACACAAATTTTCTGTGCAGGATGAAGCAACTGTTGCCGGATTTGAAGTTATAAAATCACCTGATTCAAGTTACAATAATATGTATCCGGCTAATGAAGACGAGTCACGGGATCCACCAATTGTCCCTCCACACCTGCAGGAGACCTTACTTAGTTATCCAGCTAGCAGAGACACTGCTGGCACTCTTCCCTCGCCACCAAATGTGACCCTCAACCATCTTTACATTGAGAATCGGGAGAGCCCCCGGTCTGTTGTCGCACTTGGGTTTACTCATCGCTTTCGTTCAAAATTTGTTACTGTTGTTCTTTACAAACCAGTTCAAAGAAGGGGGACTAGCAGTACTTAGAACATGCAATTTAGGAGACACCTATATTAGAGTTGGTTATGCCTAGTCCTGATTATGATCCCATTAGTGGTATAGACCCAAATGAAAAACTAGTAGTGAAAGGTATTCATCGCCTTACAGAAAGACATGAACTGAGGACTGGTCAACTTCGTTGTAGACTTGAAGTGGATTAGTCTGCAGTGTAGATTTGCTATATTGTGAAGTTCTACATTAAAGTATGGGAATTGAATATTCTTTCAACTGTTATACGAAATGGGTTGGCTGATCCATTAGAGCTCGATTAAAGTTGCTTATTTTGAAATCCTCGATCCTTGCATTTGTGGTTTGTGAATATAAAATGCCTGGTTTGGACAGATCAGTGTCTTGTCCCTATGATTTGGTATTTTGGCATGGATAATTTGGTTGAATGTTCAACAATTCTAGCAGCGAAATGCGTTCAATTATCTGTCATAAGCCCCTAATTTATGTGTTTGACTAGGAAGCTTACCTCTCGGGGGAGTTTCATTGGTGGTGTGCATGTCCCAAGCATATGTGATTTGTGATTTGTTTGATATATTTTGTGCTTCAATTATTCAGCTATTTTTCAACAGCCAGCTAGTACGGTCAGTAGTAATCCTTCTCATATGGAGGTCATAAGAGGATTAAATTACTATGCATTATTGATGGGTTTTGGAATTGGTACTAGTCAATGCATAACAGTTGATAAGTTTATAGGCTTATCACGTAGCTCAATACTAATCTTACACGATGGAGCTTCGAAGGCAAAGGGGGATATCATAATTTATAGAACTAGAATTCTGTAACTACATTGGCTTGAAGTTTTGATACTCCTAGATCTAATCATTCTCTAAGATATATATTAGTTGTAAATGGTTGAGTTGCTGGTTCATACTGCATGGAGAATTTGAGATACATTCACTCTACGATATATAGCTCACCTGCTCCCATATATTCTAATTCTCAAGAGATATGTGAGGACCTTAGCACAAAAATAATAACTCATTATCAGGATGTCTTGTCAAAGAGGATGCCAATTGAGAAGGATGCTCATTGACATTAAGCTTAAAAGTCAACTCATTGTTAGAGCTAATTAGTACTGTACATCCGTAGCCTAAGGTTGACATTTTAGTTGGATCAATCCAAATAGGCAAATATCATGTCATGTTTAGGTAGTCATTTGATGCAGTGCTTACTATTTTTGGATCAAAATCAAGAACGACGAGGCAAATAAACTAATTCCAACCATTAAATCATGAAACCTTTACCAAATAGCAGGGTCTAGAGGCCGCTTCTCTACCGCCCCCATGACCACAAGTCCACAATAGTCTTGAGAGAAGAGCGCGCAATAGAACTGTGTGTTTCGACCCTTTGGACTTGTCTATCCTCCGCGTCTCGATTTAAGGTTTGCACTACTTGTCTGCATAGCCTAGTTGCATGTCATAGACGTCGCTTTATCAACAGCCTGCTGCCTAGAGTCGACCCTAAAAGAACATCCGTCCCTTCCTCTATGTTTAGAGAAAAAAATTGCTTCCCACAGCGACCAACGTAGCTAACAGCCGGTGAACAAAATATCAGACTAAAATTGACATATGAGCACTGCCAAATGCCAATGTCCGAATGCAAGTGCAATGCACAGCTAGCGAAGTTGAAGGCGTGCACTGCTCGACAATGGGACGCTAGAGAGTTGCTGCGCTACAAGCTTCGAAACCCTAGCCGAGGGTTCCTTCTTTGTCTTTTACACAGATCTTAGAGAAGAGTAAATCATAGGATAGTTTTGAAAAACACCAACTGTATAATAGTAGCGACTCGATCAGTTAAAAACTTGGTGCAGTAGTCTTTAATACAACTCCCGAATTCGCTTTTCTTACTGTTCCATATCCTTTCATCACTTTTGTATGAACCGTACAAGAGTCTATTTTATCAATACAAATAAGAACAGCGGATTCAAATTAGGTTATCTGGGAATTGGACACAATTATTCAAATTAGATTATCTGGGAATTGGACACAATTATGCATACATATTATCTGCCAACATTCTTATCTATTTGTCCTTAGCAAGCGAATCCGATCCAACTTGGATTGACGTAATACATAGTCAATCTCATTTTCTTATTAAAATTGAAAAGGTCTCAATTAAAAGATGTCAGCAAGCACACTTTGTTTTTGTAGCTAGCTTTTCTTCTGATTCTGAGGGTTACTAAAGCGCCTGAACTACAGCTCCCTTCCAATGCATTCCCGACAGAGACCAAGTCATGCATGTTGTCCAAATTCCTCTTTGAGCAACTGAAGGGTTGTTTGAGATTATATATCATTTAGTATATGACAATGTATGACTTTTATTCTTAATTATATGGGGGAATTATAATGATATCAACCATCTAATTGGCATTGATTGATCGATGATGACTTAGCTTGCAAGTTGTAGGGTTTGAATTTTGCTAAATATATCTGTACTTCTGCAGTTTTGCAGCGGAATTGAAATTATTTACTGGTTATACACGTCTCAGTGAAGGCTAGGGTTTCGAATTCCGTTTTATTGGTTTTTTTTTTTCCTCCTGCTATGAACAATAATAATCCTTTCGTCCCTGCAATTGCAATTGTGTACGTAAAACCATTCCTTTGCAAGATATTAGGCCCTATAATTGTTGGATTGGGTAATTTCTCTTCAGTTAGGTGATTAACCTTCGAAATAGGGAAAGAATCAAAAGTCCTCGATCACCTGTCACCACCATACAATTGCTTCCATCGATCACCGCCCAACCTTTATATATAATTATAGGGTTAATTATACATATACAAGTGTTTACATTCATGCTAATTCTTAATATGTTCACTTTGGTCTATAAGTAAAGCAACTTGCTATACATATATATGATTGCTAAATCAATCTGATCGACCTAAGTCAATGTGACGTCCTTGGAGGATGGACAATAGGCACCGTTGGCTGTTACACATAACAGTAATTAACTTATGAGCTGTATCGTTCCATGTAGCTGGGAAGTACTATACGAGTGTTTTCCTCATCCACCATGTTTGGACACATCAAAACATCTTTCTCTTGTTTAGCTTGTTACTGGATGTATAACGTTTGTACATTTCAAACATTGATGCGTGCGGTAATTAGCTAGATAGTCCGGCTATAAATTTGAATTGTTTGATGGATTACATGTCGCGCTCACGTACCCTTCAAAGTTTTTCAGTAATAATCGACTAATCGATCTGTAGTTTCTCAGTATTCCGGCCAATCCATTTCAGTGATATCGCAGGAACTTGTACAAAAATCAGCCAAATTAAATTAGGGATAATGACTATTTGCACAAAAATGAGTTAAAAATTGATCATTTCAATGTTTATTGCCCATTCCAATGAATCTTGGCAAAAATACATAATTACCCTATATTAAAACTATATATAGGGTAATTATATATATATATATATATAGTTTTAATATAGGGTAATTATGTATTTTTGCCAAGATTCATTGGAATGGGCAATAAACATTGGAATGATCAATTTTTTATGATCATATATATATATACATATATATATATACATATATATATATATATATACATATACATATATATATATATATATATATATCTCTCTCAAGCTAGGGTTTCACTTTTCTCAATCACTCTCTGATCCTCACTACCCTTACCCTCCTCCTCCTCTCCTCCACCGCCACCTCACCGCCGGAAACCACAACCTCCAACTTCATCTGCTCCACCAACTCGGCCTCCACCGCCGCAGCAGCCCCTCCCGATCTCGGATCAACACCTGCACCTGATTCCTGCACCCGTAACCTCGCCACATCGAGCCTAGATCGAAGCCACTGCCTGTGCTCAACCCAAATCAGACCTCCGCCGCCTCGACCCAACAGTCCCACATCGTTGATGTCGAGCCCAACCGAGCGCCGACGACACAGCCCTCAGCCCAGCAAATTCGCGAGTCGGGAATTGAACGTGGTTATTAGATATGACGTTCAATTCGATCGGGGAATGAAAGCCCAGCCCAGCCCATCCGGGATTAGGTGTTCGATGGGTGATCTAGGGTTTCGCGATTAAGAGGAAGAGAAACTAGGTTTGATTATAGTTGATTATAATGGTTGGAATTGAAGACGCGATTGAAAATGCAAGGCTATACATGGGAGGGGAGGTGAGGGTAGGAAACGGAGTCGGCACATGTTTTAGCTATTCTTCTTTAACATTTACCCTAATCAGTAAAACTATTACCGGAGGTCAGTAAAACTATTACTGGGGGTCAGTAATACTATTACTGGGGGTCAGTAAAACGTAGCCATGGTCATGTTCTTGTGGCTGTGTGCTTCTGAGATTCTATGCTTCCGCAATTTCAATTTCATAGATTTGAGTTTCCCCAAATTTGGATGTTTGGTGATTAAAGTGGATGTTTGGTGATTAAATTTTAATTTCTGGGATAATGTGGATGTTTGGTGATTAAAGTTTTGCAACTTCATGCCTGGATTACTGGGGGTCAGTAACCTGGTTACTGGGGTTCAATAATCGATTACTGGGGGTCAGTAACATAGTTACTGGAAAATATGGAATCTGTAACCTGATTACTGGGGGTCAGTAATCGATTACTGGGGGTCAGTAATCGATTACTGGGGGTCAGTAATTTGATTACTGGAAATCTGTAATCTGCAAATTTCTTACTGGGGGTCAGTAACCATCGTCCAATAACCTGATTATAAAAAAAATAAAAAATAAAAAATAAAAAAATATATAAAAAAATCCGGCGAAAAAAAAATAAAAAATAAATTGGTGACAGAAATCCGACGACTCCGGCGACCGGCCATGAGAGGCCGGAGGAGTTGGGTGACCTTTCTGCAAAGTTTCTTTATTTTCCATTTTCTCAGCACATTATAATTCAAAAATCTGTTAGATAAGATAGAAGGACAAAATAGGAAGAAAAAAATTAAAATTGTACTAGGGTTGAAAAAGATTTGTTCAAATGGGCAATAGAGTTGTAATCTTATATTCAATATGGGAGAAAAATAAGATGGTCATTGGAATGGGTAATGAGGGGGTCAAATTAGTACTAAATGGGCATTTTCTAATTAAATTATACTGATTTAAAACGGAATAATGTTGCATCTAATTAATCCTTGGAAAAAAAAAATATTGCATAAGCTTGTATGAAAGAATTTGATTACAAGAGCTAGACTACAAAGGAAAATATTTCTGTACGTCTGTATGAGATTATCCCTAAAGACAATATGTATCTGTATGTCGTGATCTAGGCAACCATTAGTTTCAATATACTGAGCATGGAACAATGTGTACAAACCAGAGCTAAGATTTCCGAATAATTAGGATATTCACAGAATTAACAAATAACATTAGAGTATGCACAGTATGCAGTTTAGGCAATTAAACAGCTGTTGGCCTATTAAGCAGGTAATGTGATCCTTTGGGATATACGATGAGACCATACCTGTTCATTTTAGATGCGGAGAACTGAATCACAAACTATATAGAATCTTTCTCGACTCTTCAGAGCTATTTACAATGTCAACGCAGAAGCCCTATATAAATGCCACACGCCCATCTCACCTTCCTCACACAGCTTCACATCTCCATTTTAATTATATTAAGTACAAGTTTCTTCCTCCTCCCTTTCCTCCGTACTCAATACTCGAGATCTCGAAATCTCGAAACCCTAAATGGCGGAATCGGCAGGTGAACCAGGAAGCTCTATGCATGGAGTCACAGGCAAAGAGCAAACATTTGCGTTCTCTGTGGCTTCACCTATTGTCCCGACCGATACCACAGCAAAGTTTGATTTGCCAGTTGATTCTGAGCACAAGGCTAAAGTCTTCAAGCTTTTCTCCTTGGCCAATCCTCACATGAGAACCTTTCACCTCTCTTGGATCTCCTTCTTCACTTGCTTTGTCTCTACTTTCGCCGCTGCTCCCCTCGTCCCTATCATCCGTGACAACCTCAACCTCACCAAGCAAGACATTGGAAATGCTGGAGTTGCTTCTGTTTCAGGTCAGAAATTTCATTAATCGCCTGAAATTTTCTTTACTGTTTGGTTGTTTCTGGAAGCTGCTATAAACACACCATTAATTTTAGTTCGTCCACATTTTCACACGCTAATATTTTAGGTCTGGCGAATAGCATATATAATTAATTAACTTCTGTTCTATATGATGTGTCTCTGACGAGTTTTTTCCATAACGATATTTTGTTCACACCTATTAAATATTTTCAAAGTCTGTATCAATATTTACCTTAACAGCCTATTGAATTGATCCGTTTATTTGTTTCACAGGGAGTATATTCTCTAGGCTTGCAATGGGCGCAATATGCGACTTACTTGGACCAAGATATGGGTGTGCCTTTCTCATAATGCTTACAGCACCCACAGTGTTTAGCATGTCATTTGTTTCAAATGCTGGGGGTTACTTAGCCGTGAGGTTCATGATTGGTTTCTCTCTCGCTACATTTGTTTCTTGCCAGTACTGGATGAGCACCATGTTCAACAGCCAAATCATAGGTCTGGTCAATGGAACAGCAGCAGGGTGGGGAAACATGGGTGGTGGCGCTACTCAGCTCTTGATGCCTCTAGTGTTTGATATAATATTGAGTGCCGGAGCGACTCGTTTCACTGCTTGGAGAATTGCCTTCTTCATTCCTGGTTGGCTTCATATCATTATGGGCATCCTGGTCTTGACTCTTGGCCAAGACTTGCCTGATGGGAATCTTGGTGCCCTACAAAAGCAAGGTCAAGTTGCAAAAGATGAATTTAAAAAGGTCAGTTTAATTGGGATACTTGTTTCGCCTCTCTAATCTTAGCATATATATATATATAGAAGATCTAAGAAGATTCAGTTCAAGGATACTGATTCTGTAGTTTGATTTGAACAGGTGTTGTGGTACGCTATCACAAACTACAGGACCTGGGTGTTTGTCCTCCTGTATGGCTACTCCATGGGGGTTGAGTTGTCAACTGATAATGTCATTGCTGAATATTTCTATGACAGGTTTGTTGCTTCACAACAATTTCCTTATAATTTAAGATTTGAATCTAATATGTCATTTCACCAGCTAGCTAATTACAAAGGCTAGCTAAACCCTAACAATATGTTAAATCATCTTATTGTAGATTCGACCTCAAGCTTCGCACTGCCGGGCTCATTGCCGCCACATTCGGCATGGCAAATTTCTTAGCTCGACCCTTTGGTGGGTGGGCTTCCGATGTGTCAGCCAGGTATTTCGGCATGAGGGGTAGGCTCTGGACTCTCTGGATCCTTCAAACCCTAGGAGGAGTGTTCTGCATCTGGCTTGGCCGAGCCACCACACTCCCTCTCGCCATCACCGCCATGATTCTGTTCTCAATAGGAGCTCAGGCTGCCTGCGGCGCAACTTACGGCATAATTCCATTCATTTCTCGACGATCGCTTGGGATCATATCCGGTCTCACTGGTGCTGGCGGGAACTTTGGCTCCGGACTTACCCAACTTGTGTTTTTCTCAACCACAACCTTCTCCACACACACTGGTCTCTCATGGATGGGGGTTATGATAGTGTGTGTCACTTTATCAGTGACTTTGGTTCATTTTCCACAGTGGGGAAGCATGTTCTTCCCAGCTTCTCAACACGTCGAGAAATCTACTGAGGAGTTCTATTACGGGTCTGAGTGGACCGATGAAGAGAAGAAAAAGGGTTTGCACCAGCAGAGTATCAAGTTTGCAGAGAATAGTAGGTCTGAGCGTGGGAGGCGCGTGGGTTCTGCTCCGACTCCACCCAACACCACACCTTCCCATGTGTAGGCAACACACTAAGATTAATTAACATCGAGTTGCAATTAAGTTAATCGAAGTGTACGTGGAACCGATTAATAAGGAGAGGAGAAATGGAAGTCGTAATTGTGGGGACACTAGCGCGCGTGTACCTCTATCAATGTATATTTCCTTATGTTTACAAGTATGTTTACACGCATGTTTACCTGTTATATACAAGAACTATTTCTGCAACAGTCATATATAACCCAATACGTAGTTACGTACGGTTGAAGTAAAAACAACGACCTCTATATTTGGCAATTGGCATCTTTGTTCTTACAATTTGGAATATTATATGTCAAAATATGCTCATAAGAAACATCTGGAAAGCTTCTCAAAATATGAAAAACCAACGAAACTATATCGTACACAAAATAGTATCAGTACGTGTGTGGTGGGATCATAGGTTGTTTGGATTGACTAAAATCCTAATAACAAGTACCATCAACAATTAGAATAATGATAAAAAACGAAGCATAAGATGACGACATTATTAAATTGTCGAAATATGGGATAATATAAATGAAGTTGGCTCGGAGAGTTGGAGGCATTATCAAAGTTCAATAATTGATGATAAATTATATATAGAATCGGCTATTATATGTTTATACGATCAAAATCTAAAGTGATCATCAAGCTCCTATTTTTTGGAGATTCCATATATATATATATATATATATATATATATATATATATACCCATTCTTCAAAGTTTAGCGCAAAAGTTGCTTTAGTTTTTCAATCATACTGCACATAAATAGACTCTACTGGCAAGTGAAAGGTTAATTTACAGTTCCTATTCAGAGTGAATTTTCGTCCTGAAATTAACATGCGTCGTTCTTTTTTTTGACATATTTTTCGGTCATATTTTCACATCTCTACTGTCTAGATGTTTGAACTCAATGTATATATACATCATTCCTCCAAAATTTCATCTAACTTGATAGTCGTTTGACTTTTCGTTATGATGATTTATACTGACAATTTAGATTGAACAAATTTAATTTGTTCATTGATGTAATATAGTTTTGATACCTAACCAAATTAGATGAAAATTTACAAGAATATGATCTATATATTGAGTTCAAATATCTGGACGGTAGAGATGTGAAAATATAACCGAAAAGTATGCCAAAAATGAAACTTCGCACGTTGATTTCAGAGAGAAGTGTCGCTCTGGATATGAACTGTGTGTGTGTATATATATATAACGATCACCAAATTGTAGGAAATTTGGCAGAGACGATCTATACATTAAGTTCTGACATTTGAACGATGGAAATGTTAAAGTATGACCGAAAAGTGTGCTAAAAACTGAACTTCACACGGTAAGTTCAAAGCAAAAATTTGCTCTCAATAGAAAATATATATATATATATATATATATATATATATATATATAATGTAGTATATATAAGTCTCCAACTCATTAGTAAATGAAAGTGATTCTTAATTATGTGACGTTTATATTGTCATCGAAGTGGGAAAAAATAGAGATAGATCATCCATCACATGCACAGTCTCACAGACTTTTTTTATTTAATTTTTATTATTTTAATTGCGGAGTGTCAATCTATTAAATTCGTAGAATGAGACCGGTATCACCCTAGCTATAACTATGTAGTAGCGGAGAACTCAGCTTGATTTTATCATGATTACTTGGTTACTCAGTCCGATTGCTATAGCAAAGTTAATTTTACGTAGGGTTGGCTAGGACTATTGGTAGTAGTCGTAATATGTAGACATGTCAAAAGTTTCAAAATTTAGAGAATAAAGGTTCATTCTATTTCCAGTTATTTAAAATTTAGAAACGAAAATTATTCCAAATGCTCATTTATCGAACTAGCTAGTAGACATGTCAAAAGTAGTGGACAACTACATGTTAATTAAGACTCATTCCTCATAAGAGTATATCAGAAGGTCATTACCTAAATAATGCACATAATCGTGCTATTAATAGTGGAAAACCCTAGCCTCCTCCTAATTCTCTCTCTGAGGAGAACTGAAGAAGGGCGGCTCACCTTTAACAAATCTCTTCTCCTCCGATGGCGCCCAAGGTAAGCCTCTGGCCTTGCCTTCTTGGGTTTTCTGTCGGGCGAGGATGTCGATCGACTCTAGGGTTCCAAAGGCTCTAGATACACCGTGTGGTCTTAGGCCTGAGGGTTGTGGTGGAGTCCTCTCTACTATCATGATGGTTACTTACTTTCGTAGTTTTTTGTCCGCTTGTTTGGACGTTTTTTTTGATTCTGTCGAACTTTAATTTCATTTTATTTCGTTTTCATTGTTTTTTCTTTAGAACTCTTTAGTTTGTAGTGGCTTTTCGGCTCCTGCTTGACCAGGCACAACTTGGTCGTATGGCTTATGCCAATAAATTTATTCATTCCCCTAAAAATAAAAAAAGTGGAGGTCCTGGAGGACATAAAGAACACCGATTCTGAACGATTCTTTTTTTCTTTTCTATTTAGAATGGTGATTCTGAAATATTCAGAGGAAATTTAGAAAAAGTCAGAGCCAATATGCTTGTGTGAGGCATTTGATGCTTCCTAGATCTAAATCATGAACTTGATTCGACCCCGCAAGTCTCGAAATCCAGACTCAAACACAAGTAATAGCGTTTGTCATGTCCAACGTCGACTAACAACTGTCTATACTCTATAGTGACTTCAACGGTAGATTTCTTTCTACTATGAAATAACAACACCCTCACTATCGTTTTCATTGATGAAATTTGCTCATAAGACGACAGTGGCGACCTAGACCTTCAAGCCTTCAACAACTATGCACTAGGCAATTACCACGGTAACCTAGCATCGTGAACCACAATATGGCAAGTTCGCAACCACCGCTTAGACATGCATGGCTTGTTCTTTAGGGCCATGGTAGATTCCCCTCTCATCTGAATCCGGGTCTGGAGAGTGGCATAATATATCCACAAACGCATGACTTGTCGTAATCAGTCAAGATCGATATCCTGTGGGAAGGTGAGCATTCAAGATAATTAAGCATGCAATCCTGATTATATTCGCTACTTTAAACGCTCATATATATATATATATATATATATATATATATATATATATATATATAATTCCTATTAAGAGCGAACATTCGTTCTTAAATGAACGTGCGAAGTTTTTTTTTTGACACACTTTTCGGTCATAGTTCTATATCTGTACCGTTCAGATATTAGAACCTAATGTATAGATCATCTCTGTAAAATTTCATCCAAATTGATAATCGTTTGACATTTCGTTATGTTGATTTACACGAACAGTTCAGGTTGAACAGTTCATTGATTTAATATAGTTTTGATACCTTAATGGTAATCAAATTAGATGAAATTTTTCAAGAATGATCTATACATTAGGTTCAACCATCTGAACGGTGGAGATGTGAAAATATGACCGAAAAGTGTGTCAAAAAATGAACTTTGCATGCTAATTTCAAAACGAATGTCCACTCTGGATAGAAACTCTATATATATATATATATAGTCTCTATCCAAAGCGGGGTACTGCTTTGAAATTTAAGAGCGAGACCCCTTATTCCACCCACTTTTTAGTTAAATTTCTACATCTCTACCGTTCAGTATTAGATATATGTGTGTAGATCACGCATATACCTAAATGCTGAACGGTGGAGATATAGAAATTTGACCAGAAAGTGGGTCAAATAAGGAGCCCCGCTCTTTAATTTCAGAGCGGAGCTCCGCTCTAGATAAGGACTGTGTGTGTGTGTGTGTGTGTATATATAGTCATTCCACTAAGGGATCACATTTTAACATCTCCATCGTTCAATTACTAGGTTTGTATGTGTAGATCAATCTTGTAAATTTTTAGCCAAAATGTTGATCGTTAAAGCATCTAACTAGATAAAATCAATAGACGTAAGAAATCTGTTAAACCTGAACCGTTCATTTTTTTATTTGTAAATTTCAATTTTGAATGCTCTAATGATTATCAAATTGAATGAAAGTTGAACGGTGGAGATGCTAATATGTACCGAAAAGTATGTTAAATGATCGATCCCTTAAAATGGGCAAAATAAGGAATCCCTTTGTTGACAGTAGCCACAGAGGGGCTACAGCAGGCCCGCAGACCCGCAGCTAGTGCACCAGGGGCCAGCCCAGGGCCCGGGACCGGATCACCAGAACCCAGCCTCGGGGTCTAGCAGTCCATCCTCCTACCAGGGGCCCGGGGTCCGGGGGCGCCTGCCTGCCTAAGAGGTCACCAAAGCTGCCCTTTGGTGTGCAAACAGAAGGGAACCAGTCCCACATCGAAGGGTAAGGCCAGACCTCACTCCTGGCCACCTATATAAGGGCCCCAACTACCCTCATTAATAGGTAATTGATCCTTCCTACCGCTTATATACGTGCTTAAGTTATATCTATTCCAACTATACTAACTTAGGCATCGGAGAGGAGAAGACCGGCCCGCCCGGTATTCTCCTTAGTAAGCAGGTTTGCAGGAGATAGCACGAAGATTCACCTGTCTCTACCAGGCCCCAGGGTTTGTGCAGAAACAATTGGCGCCGTCTGTGGGAATTTTGGACAAGAAACCACGTAAGCACTATCGATGGCAGAGAGTTCGGAAGCAAGACAGGAAAGAAATACCGCCGAGGAGCAGCATGTTGCACCAGTGCAAACGCTTGTCTCCACCCCGGTCGTTATGCGGGAGCAGCGCGGCGACCAAGGCGATCAGGAAGGCGGGAGCTGTGGGAGGCCGACCGGCACGCCAGGGCCAAACCACGACAGCTCGCGCGGTAAAGGCCCGGCAACTGAAGACAGGCCTGTGCACCGGAGCTTTTCTTTGACGTTCTCGGATGATCCGAGTGACCGAGAGGAGAGCCCGCGCTGCAACAGTGACCGAGACACCACGTACAGCCCCGACCAGAGCAGTATGGCGGGAGAGATACGGGCAATGGCCGCAGAGGTCAGTCGCCTGCGTGAGGAGGGCGACCGGGATAGAGCCAAGTCCAACGCCCGGTATGGAGAAATGGAGGCGGTAAACGCTGCCCTAGTAGCCGCCCTGGAGAGAGGACAACAGCGCAACGAAGCTATGACCAGGGCACAGGCACCCCTACCAAGCCAGTCTCGACGGTTTGAGGCGGGGCAGTCATCAGGTAGAAGGCTCAGTGATCCCGAGCGAGCAGAGTCACCGGCAGGCACGGCACCGCCCAAGAGCTCGCCGACGCCCCATCGGCCACACGCTTCGTACGAGGATGAAGCCGTGACCCCGACTGCACGGGCATTGCAGATGCTCGCCGACACTGTGCCGGATTTGAAGGCCCAAATGGAGGCCAACGAGAGAAGAGCGGCACGGCCGATGGAAGGCACATGGTTCAACGAGTGCATGGGCCCCTTCTCGCACCGGGTTATGGAATCGGGGAGGTCCGGTAACCAGAAGTCCCTCAAGCTCACCTACTCGGGGTCCGGCTGCCCGTAAAAGCACCTGGATAGTTTCCGGTCCCAGACGTGCGCCAAAGGCTACTCTGATGCAGTATGCTACAACATTTACGAGGAAACTCTGTCTGGGGAGGCGCTCAGCCGGTTTTATGAGCTTCCGGCAAATTCAATCGAGGCCTTCGAGCAGTTGGCTGACCGGTTTGTAGGCCGCTTCATCCTCCGGGTTGAGGGAGCCCGCACATCGACCATCCTCTTCAACTGCATGTAAGCGCCCGGCGAGGAATTGAGGACTTTCGTCAACCGTTGGCAGACGGCGACGGCCGGGGTTCGGAACCTTGACAAAGGTATCACCGAGATGGCGTTTAAGCAAGGGCTCCGGCCAGGAAAATTTTCATATGCCGTGCGGGTGGAACTCCCGCACGGGTATGACGAGTTGATGGCAATGGCCATCCGGCACGCCCAGACCGATCACGAGACGTACGGGCAGTACATGCTGAAGAGGAAGCGGGAAGAGCAGCAGGAAGACCACCCCCGGGAAGAGCACCCCCCACACCGACAAGAAGACAAGACCAGCCAGCAGACCGAGAACCGAGCCGTCAGGCCAAGCCGGCCCAACAGAAATTGGGGGCAACGGCAGCAGAAGCCCTATCATGACAGACCCCAGAACGAGCACAAGCCGGCGCAGTACCGGCAAGAACGCCCCCTGGCAATCATGCCCGCACAACCGGCCGGTCAAGAGGTCTTTACCACTCTCACCTCTTCATACGAGGAAATTTTGCTCGAGAACGGGAACATCATTCCACCACCGCCCAGGAGAAAGTACCCAAAGGGGAAGCTTACCACGGCACAAATGGGCAAGTACTGCTCCTATCATGATGAGGCTACTCATCGAACGAGCCAGTGCTGTGCTCTCAAAACAGCGGTGGAGGGTTTGATTAGTAACGGCCAGCTCCAATGGTATATAGGGGAAAGGAGAGCAGATCCCGACCGGGAGCAAGAGCGGGGCTGGTAGACTCGCCGAGCCTCCAAGCGGTTAGTTTGGCATATCACCGGTTCGACCGCTGTAACATCAAGATGTATATACAAACTACTTTCAAGAAAAATTTCACCGGTTCCACCAATTCAAGTACATTCATAGTCAAGGGATAATACAAGCAGAGGCCGTTCCGGCAAGTTTACAAAAAGAGCAAGGGCAAAATCCTAGGGAGCTACGCCTCCCCCCTCAGCGGGTAATCCACCAGCCTCTCCGGATGAAGCAGCCGCGCCTTCAGCAATCTGAGGTCCACCCTCCCCTCCCGGTTGCTCTTCCGCCGACTGCTCATGGATATCCGACTGCTCATGAATATCTTCATCAACGGCCTTCGACATCCGGGAAGTATCCAGGTACCCCTTCTGCTCTCATTCCGTGTACGCATCCGCGATGCCCGATTCCCTAGCCTTCTCCAGGAACTGAAGGAACTGATCGCTCCCATGGTATTTGAGAACAACCCGCTCGTACAGTTTCGGGTCCTCTTCCCCGGCCGTAGCGGCAGAGGCGGCGCGCACAGCGGCAGCTCCCACCTAGAGCTCGTCCACCTTGGCCTCCAGTTCGGCCTTCTCCTCCTCAGCCAGCTCCTTCTCCTTCTCCAGACTCCGGACCTGCTCCTCCAGCTTGGCCACCTGCTTCTTGGCCCTCTCCTCCAATCTGGCCTTCTCCCGCTCCAGCCGGGACCTCTCGGGCTTCTGTCAGCTCGGCCACCTGCCTCTTCAGCTCCTCACTCGGATCGGGCTGGTACAGATTGTACAGCAGCTGCATAACAACAGAGAGGCAATTAAGCAAGCAGCAAAAGAAATAAGTTACGAGCGGTACAATAGCATTGCAACGGGCAATTCTTACCTACAGGACCGACTCCTTAAACTTTTCGCCTCTTCTCACCCTGGCCGTCAGGCGAAGAAGATTGCGCGCCTGATCGGGTTACCCGAGTGACGAGCGGGACTGACCCCGACCGGGTATGGAATCCGGCTCACTCCACCGGGAATCTTCAGTGGCCCCCCGGTAGTCTTGCCCTTACCGGGTCCCGCCTTGGGCGCAGCAGGATGGCTCTTCACACGCGCCAGGACGTAGCCCTCGTCCTCAACATCCATGGCCCGTGGTTCGGGATGAACCGTAAGCCGACCGGACTCCTCGTCCACCGAGGTCCGTGAAACGGCCTCGTCTTTCTCCTTCAGCCTCGCGAGAAGGTCTTCACCGTCCATGGATAGGGTGGTTTCGGGTTTGATGACCGCCCGGGAAGATGCACCTGCAGGACGAGCAAAGGTTAGTATTTAAAAGTTGGCAAAAGTGTCACCACTAGCACTCGCTACGCACCGGGATCTCGCCCGAGACAGCAATACTCCAATACTTCTCTCCGGATGAAGTTGTAAGAGCTCCGTTCGAGATCATCCCAACATCCGAGTATGGTCGTGATCCTCTCCTGCTCCAACTCGGACAGTTCGAACGATTGATCCCCAGGGGGCTGGAAGGTACCAGGAACCCGGTACATCTTACTCCTCTTCTGCCACTTACCGCCCGCCATCACCACCTTCTTCCTCCAGTTGTTATCCACCCAAGAAGGCATATTGGTGATGATAGGTTGAAAGCACCGGGCGTTGAAGGACAAACAACCCCGGGACCCTCGCTTCTTCGAGTAGGACAACCTGTACAGTGTCCGGGATTCGTTTACCGTTGGCATACTCATCCTGGAAAACTCGTACAGGCAGCCGAGGCTCAGCAGTCGCCTCCACTGGAGCCCTGGAAGCTGCGCGAGATATACTTGCAGTGCACTGAGCATGTATTGCACGAAATCTGGCAGCGGGAGTGAGAACCCATGGCGAAACTGGTCTAGATGCACGGCAACCCAACCTGCCTCCGGGTTACAGGCTGCCTCCCCGGAATTCAGTGGCCGTAGCGCCACCTCATCCGGGATACTCCACGTCTCCCGGAACGCAGCAATCTCTCCGGGGTTCATGCTACCCTCCGGCTCATCGCACACCATGGCACCCTTCCCTCTACAGATGGTATAGCCCCCGGGCGGAGCACCAGCAAGGCGCACACCGTGCGGTATTTCCTCAGATCCTGACGACCCGGAAGACGAAGCCCCGCTCCGGGAGCGGTCAGCGGCTTCAGACACCGGGGATTCTGAACCGAGCCAGTCCTCTAGTCTCTCCTCATCATCCACAACGGGACGCCTGACGGTCGATTCAGATGCCCCATCAGAACTTGCAGAAGACATTTTTAACCTAAGGGGAAGAAAAAACAAAACCCTAGCGCTGGTCAGCAACAGGCTAGAACAGCGCCCTCTGCGGCCCCTCCCCAAGTTTACCGCAGACGCTCCGCTTAAAACAACTCAGTCGGCGATAGAGACCCCCCCCCCCCCCCCCCCCCCCCCCCGCCGCAAAAACACCAAAAAAGAAAAACAAGAACAACATCAGGCAAAGAAAGCAAGATTTTACCGATTAGTATGCTCAACCGAGGAAAGTCCGCCCTGTGAAAGCAGCGAGCAATGATAGGAGGAGAGTAAAAGAGCACTTGAGGCAACGGATGTCGCAGGGCACCTCCACAGAGTTTTCGCCGGATTTCTCTCTCTCTTATTCTCTCTGATCAAGCAGCAAAACAGAACTTGAGAAGGCAGAGGAGGCCTTTTTATAGAGAGGTCCGGTGCCCTAGGCGCTTCTAATCCCCCCAAAACACGCAATCAGAGCAACTCAAACGCCCGCGAATCCAGACCCTCCATCTCAGACCGCTCCCTACCAGCACGTGTCCCAGCATCAGTAAACTGCCCACGCCATCATAACTGATGAGACTGATGGACTTCCTCCTTAAATGCATGTCAGCCACTTGTCCCGCCTGCTGGCGACAGGTAAGGGAGTTAGGAGCGGGAACCGAGGCGTCAGGCCCCCCCCACTTCCCCAGGCTCTACGGCTGCATGGCATCTCTCACCGCTATGAGTTTTCCAACCGCTTCGAGAGCATTGTTCCGGGTATGAGCCATCCATCCGGTTCCATGGCAGTTCATGGTTAGGTATCATTCAACCGGCTGCATGGCATCTCTCACCGCTATGAGTTTTCCAACCGCTTCGAGAGCATTGTTCCGAGTATGAGCCATCCATCCGGTTCTATGGCAGTTCACGGTTAGGTATCATTCAACCGGCTGCATGGCATCTCTCACCGCTATGAGTTTTCCAACCGCTTCGAGAGCATTTTTCCTGGTATGAGCCATCCATCCGGTACCATGGCAGTTCACGGTTAGGTATCATTCAACCGGCTGCATGGCATCTCTCACCGCTTTGAGTTTTTCAACCGCTTTGAGAGCATTGTTCCGGGTATGAGCCATCCATCCGGTACCATGGAAGTTCACGGTTAGGTATCATTCAACCGGCTGCATGGCATCTCACCGGTTAGGTAACATTCAACCGCCCCGAGACCATCTCACCGGTTATGATCATCCAACCGGCTCGAGAGCATTCTTCCGGGAACGAGATCCACCCGGCCCCATGGCATCTCACTGGGGGACTCGTCTCGATATGGCAGAACGCCCGGTCGAGGTCCGCCCGGTTCCATGGCATGACCCCGGTTATGAGAACATTCGACCGGCATGGGCTTTATACACCCGGGTGAGTTTACATCTAACACATGTACTCTTGTCCAGCAGGATAAAAACCTTGCATCGCACTGAACTGCGGTCAATATGGGGCTCTACGGCGAGCCTTGTCACCTCAACGCCACCCCATTTCCTCAACGCTTATTCCAACACAAGCTGAGAAGAACTAGCAAGTGTTAACCGGTGCCTCAACAAACCACAACACTGGGGCCACCTCCCTGCAGCCTAGCAATATGGACTCGTCTCGATATGGCAGAACGCCCGGTCGAGATCCCATACTCCGACTCGTACCGATTTGGCAGAACGCCCTGTCGAGGTCGCAGCCTAGAAATATGGACTCGTCTCGATATGGCAGAACGCCCGGTCGAGGTCCCATACTCCGACTCGTACCGATTTGGCAGAACGCCCGATCGAGGTCGCAGCCTAGCAATATGGACTCGTCTCGATATGGCAGAACGCCCGGTCGAGGTCCCATACTCCAACTCGTCTCGATATGGCAGAACGCCCGGTCGAGGTCTGGCGCACAAGTTCACTTGGGGGACTAGTCTCGATATGGCAGAACGCCCGGTCGAGATCCCATGCTCTCCGGCTCGCTTTGATATGGCAGAACGCGGGGTCCAGGTTCCATGCACACATCTATTGCATGGCGGATTTCAAAGCCCCATTATCATTCCATGCACACATCTATTGCATGGCGGATTTCAACGCCCCACTATCATCCCATGCTCATAGCCCTACAACACTTGAGCACAGTGCTATTTATATTGCAAGCATACAAACTGTTGCATATCATCGGTAACAGGTACTCATCCCGGTCACTCCCAATCTTTAACGCGGACTTAGGGGGCTGGACACCGTTGGGTTGGTAACCCTGCGGGTCTGCGGGACAAGGGCAAGACAGTTTTAAGTCCCCATTCAAGATTGCACTTGACCGGTAACTTGGGGGACTTGTTGACAGTAGCCACAGAGGGGCTACAGCAGGCCCGCAGACCCGCAGCTAGTGCACCAGGGGCCGGCTCAGGGCCCGGGACCGGATCACCAGAACCCGGCCTCGGGGTCCAGCAGTCCATCCTGCTACCAGGGGCCCGGGGTCCGGGGGCGCCTGCCTGCCTAAGAGGTCACCAAAGCTGCCCTTTGGTGTGCAAACAGAAGGGAACCAGTCCCACATCGAAGGGTAAGGCCAGACCTCACTCCTGGCCACCTATATAAGGGCCTCAACTACCCTCATTAATAGGTAACTGATCCTTCGTACCGCTTATATACGTGCTTAAGTTATATCTATTCCAACTATACTAACTTAGGTATCGGAGAGGAGAAGACCGGCCCTCCCGGTATTCCCCTTAGTAAGCAGGTTTGCATGAGATAGCACGAAGATTCACCTGTCTCTACCAGGCCCCAGGGTTTGTGCAGAAACACCCTTAAAAGGGGCAAATGGATCCCTTAGTGGAAGGGGCCTGATATATATATGTGTGTGTGTGTGTGTCTATATATATATATATATATATATATATATATATATATATATATTTCCTATTTAGAGTGAACCTTTGTTTTGAACTTACCGTGCAAAATTCAGTTTTTGGCATATTTTTTGGTTATTTTTAACATCTCCACTGTTAAGATGTTAGAACCTAATGTATAGATCGCTATGCAAAATTTCATCCAATTTGATAATTGTTTGGCATTTCATTATAGTGATTAAGACGAATAGTTCAGGTTAAACAAATTCGGTTTATTTATTGATTTAATATAGTACATTAATGATCACCAAATTGAATGAAATTTGGCAGAGACAATCTATACATTAGGTTCTAACATCTGAACGTTGGAGATGTTAAAATATGACCGAAAAGTGTGCCAAAAACTGAACTTCGCACGGTAAGTTCAAACCGGAGATTCACTCTAAATTGGAACTATATATATATATATATATATATAAACAGATGATGATACCCTAGTAACACTCAAATTTTACTTACAATATATATATGGTAAGTAAAATAAACAAATGATATCCTTCTAGTATCAGAGCCGTGAGTGTTGATAATTACTTCTAATTCATTTTACTTATCATAACATGTCTCTACTTAAACCGAGGAGGCGGATTACCGCCATTTGGTGTCTTTTGAGTTAAGGCTTACACTTTCACACTTGTCTATCCAAGTGGCTGGTTATTGGTCAATTTGTGTGCGGATTATTTTGTGATTTTACTCTCCACTTCTAACTACCTCATTTCTTTTTTCCTCTTTTACACCAAATAATAAGTTCAGGTCCAAACATTAAGTCTTAAATGAGGCATGAGCGGATGTGGTTTATGTGGTCGTTGAAGAAGCCTTGAGTTTCAAAGGTAGGCACTAAGTTTGAGGAGTGATTGATAGATGAACATAGTTGTATGAGATTAGATAGTATGAGGAGTGATTGATTGAAACTAAAGACACGAGGTCTAAACTGTCGATATCTTCATAGTATAAGGATGGACCAATATTTTGTCTATTTTTTTATTATTTTTTTAAATTCAATTTTTCTTATATTTGCAGCTAAAAAATAATAATATTACAATGTTGACAAAACATCACTTGAAATCTATACTTTTTTTTTTTGAAATCTATACTATTATTAAGTAAACATGCTTTATTAGCCAAAAGGCCTGTGAAAATACGACTAAACCCTTTAATTATAAATTATGTTAAAATAGATTTTAATAAATAATAAAAGAACAAAATAATAAAAAATAAAATATTATTTAGAAATATTCTAATTTATTTTCCCCTACAATCTCTCTTCAACCTCCCATAACTTCTCACTCATCCCTCTACAACTTCTAACTCTCTGTTTTGTTTTACTTTTTTTTTTTCAAATCAATTTCCATACACATAGTATGTAGTGCTTTTTATTGTAACGGTCAGACCGTTAATATTGCCCGAAATCATTGATGAACACTTGTACTTTAATTGAGCTATCAATTATTTTGTATTTGTTCAAGGAGAAATTATAATAGGGAGAACTGTGTGTTTATTGATTGATAGAGAGGCTTTTATATAGGCATTACAACAAGTATCCCGATACATTAGGGATTCCCTATCTAATACAGAATCAACTATACTAGTCTAATTAGGTCAAGACACATCCACGAAGTTACGGAAATAACTTTCCTACAACACTCCCCCTTGTGGCGAGTGCCTAATGTCTTCATGGTGCTTACCATGTTGCCTCGCTAAAACCTTACCAGCAAAACAAAAACCTCTTGGGAAAAAATAAAATGCATGGATGAAGGGAAAAGAGCACAGCACACCAACACTACACTTGTGAATAACATGTGATGTAGACTCCCCCTGAAGTCTAACAAATTTAGAGCTCTGATATATGGCGCATGCCTAGGCTCTTCACATGTTTCACATGCATAGATTTTCCCAAAGACTTGGTAAACAAATCTGCAACATTCGCATCTGAACTCACTTGATTAACTCGGATGTTCAGGAATTCCTATTGTTGCACATTGTAAAAGAACTTGGGCGATATATGTTTAGTATTATCACCTTTGATAAAACCCAACTTCATCTGCTCAATGCAGGCAGCATTATCTTCATAGATACACGTAGGTTTATCGGTGGTAGACACTAGTCCACACGAATCACGAATGTGGTGAATAACTAACCTTAGCCAGACACATTCTCTAACAGCCTCATGGAGAGCAATGATCTCTGCGTGATTCGATGAAGTAGCAACCAAAGTTTGCTTGGTTGATCTCCAGGATATCGCTGTATTTCCCATGGTAAAAACATAACCAGTTTGGGAACGAGCACGATGCGGGTCAGAGAGATAACCAGCATCCGCGAAACCAACTAACACGTTGTTGGGAGTGTTTGAGTAAGGGAGACGTCCAGAGAAGGGCACATTTGAATGGCCGGACGCATCACCATCATCATCTGCCACGTTACTAGCGCCAGTGGCAGTACCACAGCGTACGATGGTATTGTCGAGGCAGCCGGAAACGTTGGTGTGAGGAGGGTGATCGGCGGAATTTTCTCTCTTTGTGCTGAAGGGATAGAACAGACCCAAATCAATGGAACCTTTTAAGTAACGAAACAAATGTTTGACACCGTTCCAATGACGATGCGTAGGCGCTGAGCTAAATCTAGCTAGTAAGTTCACAGCGAAAGCAATGTCTGGTCTAGTGCACTGTGCCAAATACAAAAGTACCCCAATCGCACTTAAGTATGGGTAGTCAGCACCAAGAATCTCTTCTTCATCCTCTTTGGGACGGAATGGATCCTTGTTTATGTCCAGACTACGAACGACCATAGGAGTAGACAACGGCGTACATGTATCCATGTTGAAACGCCTGAGCATCTTCTGCGTATAAGCAGACTGGTGAACCAGAATACCCTTGGTTCTATGCTCTAACTCAAGTCCTAAACAGAACTTAGTCTTCCCAAGATCCTTCATCTCGAACTCAGATTTCAAGAATGAAACTGTCTCTTCAATCTCACTTGAAGTACCGATGACATTCATGTCATCAACATAGACAGCTACAATAATAAATCCAGAGTCGGTCTTTCTAATGAACACGCATGGGCATAACTCATCGTTCCTGTAACCCTTCCGAATCAAGTATTCACGTAGGCGATTGTACCACATCCTTCCGGATTGTTTAAGTCCATACAGTGAACATTGCAGCTTAACTGCATAAGCACTGCGTGGTTTAGTCTTTTGATTCGGGCACATGAATTCCTTCAGGAACTCTCATGTAGATATCCGTATCTAGATCCCCATATAGATACACTGTAACTACATCCATCAGTTGCATACTCAGTTTTTCGGACACTACTAAACTGATTAAGTAGCGGAAAGTAATGATGTCCATTACGGGAGAATACGTCTCCTCGTAGTCAATACCAGGACGCTGCGAGAAACCTTGTGCCACGAGTCTTGCCTTATATCGCAAGATCTCATGCTTCTCATTGCGCTTACGAACAAAAACCCATTAATGTCCGACAGGTTTAACGCCTTTAGGGATCAATTCAACAGATCCAAAGACTTGCCTTTTGTCTAATGAGTCAAGTTCTGCATGTATTGCTTCTTTCCACTTCGGCCAATCTGCTCTTTGTTGAAATTCAGTCACTGAGCGTGGTTCAACTTTGTCGTCATGGATGATCTCTTGTGCGACGGAATAAGCATATATATCATCGACGTGTGTGGAGGCTCTATCCACTAAGAGACACGCGTTATTTAAACTGAGAGAGATTTCTTTGTTCTCTGGAGTCAACATTGGTTCTGTGTCATCCCATAGAAATGATTCAGTTGACTCATGGACATAACTATAGTCAGAGACAATCTCATGCGATAGATTCGCATCGTCTATGATGAGCGGATTTTGTGCCTTCGCTCGCTTCTTTCGAGGGTTTCTATCTCGAGAATTCTTCGGTCTCCCCCTCTTCCTGGTGGGAGCCGAGGCCGAAGCTGCTGCCCCTTCAAAGTCCATCAAGGCACCGTTGCGATCCGATTCAACAACAGTGATGCCACAGCGTACGATGGCGCCGTCGCCGGTGTCACCCTCACCTGAGGATATGCCGACGACACTAGGTCTTAGGGCAGCCGAACCGGTCCCATAATTCGGGACCTCCAACCTTGCCGGTACGTTTGCAACAAGTACGTGTGATCTTGTCACTTTCGCAATATCAGTGAAAGCGTCGGGCATCGATTCCGCGACTTTCTGAAGATTGATAATGCGTTGCGCTTCAAGCTCACTTTGAGCAGTGCGAGGATCATGAAGAGACAAATAATTGGGGACACACCATGTCAATTCCTGACGTTCATTCGGAATGAGTGCATTCCTATCTCCCCCTAACGGCGGGAAGTGTGTCTCGTCAAAGTAAATAGATCACCGGTGGTTGGTTCTAAGAAGCGGATTATCGTTGGCGAATCATAGCCAATATAAATGCCTAAACGTCGTTGTGGACCCATTTTGATACGCAAAGGAGGCGTAATTGGCACATAAACTGCACAACCAAAAGTACGTAAGTGCGATAGATTGGGTTCAAAACCAGCTACCATCTGGTAGGCACTAAACGCACTGTTGGCAATGGGTCGAAAACGAATAAACATCGCTGCATGCAGTATTGCATATCCCCAAGCAGAAACTGGCAAATTGGTTCCTATAACCAATGCCCTAGCCACTAGCTGGAGTCGTTGAATGGTGGCTTCTGCAAGGCCGTTTTGAGAATGAACATGAGGAACAGGGTGTTCGACTTCAATCCCAATAGACATACAATAATCATCGAATGCTTTGGAGGTAAACTCGCCAGCATTATCCATCATAATAGATTTGATAGGATGGTCAGGGTGGTTAGCCCTTAACTTGATCATTTGAGCTAAAAGCTTAGTGAATGCAGCATTTCTTGTGGACAACAACGCGACGTGTAACCAACGGTTCGATGCATCAACCAGCACCATAAAATATTTAAATGGACCGCATTCTGGTTTGATTGGTCCACAGATATCACTTTGGATTCGATGTAAGAATTGTATATTATCAGTTTAAGCTCTGGCGAATGAAGGACGAGCATGCAATTTAGCAAGCGAGCAAGCCTTACAGAATGAGCGATGGACATTGGAAATTACCGTTGTGGCATAAGAGGACACAGGTGGTGACGCCCCATGTCCCTGTGAAGGGTGGGACGGCACGACGTGCGGCGTAAAGGCCGCTTCCTCATCCGCCAGGTGCGCGGCCCAGAAACCCTGTGAAGGGGGGGGGGGGGGGGGGGGCGCGGTGGCGAGTGTGGTTTTAAGGCCACAGTCTGGCAGGAGCTTGGCTCCTGCGTACATCACGATGTTGAGTCGAGGTAAGGTTCTTCCAATCGCTTTTTCGACTTGAAAAATGAATGTCCATGGGAGTTCTTTAGAATCCGGATCATCATATCACGGCCAGGGTGGCCTAGTCGACCATGCCAAAGCTTATAATCATTAGTGTCACAAAAATTGTCAATGACAGCATATGATTCGAAGACACGGGCTGTAATGAGATATAAGCCATTGTCTTCAATGCACAGCATCTTCTCTAAGATACGGCGGCGGCCGTGTTCTTGAGAAGTAATGCATAAGTATTCTTCACCATTTTCAGCATAGGTATCCAAGTGATAACCGTTGGCACAGATATCCTTAAAACTCAGCAGGGTTCGATTTGTTCTCAGCGCATAGAGAGCATCAATGACATTGATAACAATACCATTTGGTAACATAAATTCAGCGGTTCCTCGCCCTTTGACAACCGGCGAGGTACCTATCAATGTTGTCATAGATGAGCGATACGGCAATAAATCCGTAAACAACTGCCTATTCCTTAGAATAGTGTGGGTAGTTCCACTATCAGCTAGACACTCAACTTCACCGCGAGACATCTACAAAGAGACGAAAACTTGGGTTAGTTTCTCGCGGGACACAGTCTAATCACTACGCCGTAGGATAGAGAAAGAAAGGGGATGAAAATCCCATCGAGTGTATCACATGGCATTTGGACATTATAACGTCGACTAAAGTCGGAAAGTGCAAGGTTGATTGTTACATAACCAAACAATCATCATCAGAAACCAAAACGAAACCGGGGCTTCGCTCATTGTGGTGTAGAACACCTTTGGTGACTGGAATAAAATGAGGTCTAGGCTCCTAGGATCGGTGTTAAAACACCTCTCGGGCTGCACTCTAGCCGAAGCTGTGGATGTCAAAGACACATGGTGTTGTGGCGGATGCCGAGCCTACTTCACCTTAGTGAGCCGATGGCGGCCCGTTCGCCACCCTTTTTTATTTATTTATTTATTTAGGGATTGAGCGTAGGTGGGATTATAAGTCCAAAATATAGAACCTATGTGACCCAAAGGTGGCGTCACAAGAACCACATGAGTTGTTAATACACGAACCTGATTGCATAAAAACATAAAATTTCTCACAATTATGGGAAAACAGAGAAACTTTATTAAGTGCCAACTTGAATACATCAACTTCTAATTCCAAAATAAACAGACTAACTAGAGTCATAAAAACATGGCGAGTGCCATTACAATGGCGAATGTCATTACAATGGCGAATACCATTACAATACTTGATAAACTAGAAAAGCCATAGGCTAGTCAAAATCCAGGACATCAAGAGTTTGTGGTTGCACCTTTGGAGAATTCACATGATGAGCATAATTTGCATCAATCATCTCGTCCTCAACATAATTGCTTTCTTCAGACAGAAACTTCTTGTAGGCATTTAACATCTCCTTACTATCTCGACAATCGCGATGGTAGTGTTTGGAGGAACCCACACTTATAGCACGGAGCAAATTGAGCATTCCGGTTATTGCTATGAGGTCGAGGAGGGTTTGGTACTTGGACCTAGACGGGGTCCGTGATCAGTCCGGCCTCCCCTTGAAGGTGGTGCGTATTCGCCACCTTCTCGCCTCCAAGTGTTGGAGCGTCGTGTCACATTATTTCCAGCATTCTGATTTCTTCCACGTACCGAATTGTACGGGGTATGGCGGCCTTTATTTTTCTGCTTTGAAGCCTTCCCATAATGAGCCTGTGGTGTTGGAATTGGCTTTGTACCAACAGGTCTCTGGCTACTATTGAGCCTAATCTCAGAATGGCGTTCTTTTTTAGCCAATATTTCCATAAGGTCAGCGAATGACCTGATTCTGCCTTCATCAACTGAAATCTTATACTGATATCTGAGGACATCGTAGGCCATGGGGAATGTGTTAAATGTCTTCTCCAGAAGATCTTTATCGGTTTTGATGACGCCAACCGTGCCAAGATCCGCCTGTAGACTAATCATATCCGGATTGTATTTGTCTACTTTGTCATAATCCGAGAAACAGATTTGTTCCCATTTAAGGGTGAGCTCTGGAAGAAGCATGTCATGGACATTGTTAAATCGCTGCTGGAGCGTGTCCCATAAAATTTTGGGATCTTTTACCGACAAATATTGTCGCTTCATAGTCGGGTGGATATGGCGCCTCAAATACATGAGGGCCTGAGCCTTGGCATGGTCCCCAATAGGGGTGGTGGCGGCTGCATCAGTCAGAAGGGCTGGAAAGCCTTTGCTTTGGAAAGCAATTTCAACATCGGAAACCCATCGATGGTAGTCTTTGCCTTGAAGATCCAAGATCTCAAAATCAGGGCGTGACGGATATGCTTTAAGCAGATACTATTAAGTATAAATTGGAATTAGAAGGGATATATTCGGTCACATGAAAGCTAGTTTCGATGCGAATTTTTTTTTTCTTTTGATGCATAATGGCGGTTTCATACCGCACCTTCAAACAGTGGCGTACTCAGACATCCACATAAGCATCACTTTTTTTTCTTTTAATTTTCCTTTCAACGTGATTCCCCCAGGATCATTACTTAAAACTGCGACCGTAGGGGTGATGAAATCCCCATTCTAGGTCTCATCGGCAATATAAGAATGACCGGAATCGGAGTAGAAGAAAGGCTAATGGCGCCCGATATAATATATCTATAGTTCAAAAGCAGGAACTTTTATAAAATTTTTACCTTTTGATTAAAGGAACGAGAGCGTAAAGCTTGTTCTTTGACTCTTGTTTGGTTCTCGAGCCTCTTTCTACGCGAGTAATCTAGATGAGCTATCTTGAAAAGTTGATGGCGAGCGAACGTGCAGGCGGCCACGCGAATAGGCAGGCGGCCACGCTAATAGGCGAGTTGGCGGGCGAACGAAGCGAATGGGCGAGTTGGCGGGCGAGCGAGCAGGCTGGCGAGCCAAGCAAATAGGCAGGCGGCCACGCGAATAGGCGAGTTGGCGGGCTGCGGCCTAGGAGAGACCGAGAAGGGGGGTCGCACGGGTCCCGAGGAGGGAGGTACGGCCGACGGAAGGGATGGAGGAGGAAAAAGAAATTATTAGGGTTTTTCTAGGGCTCAGGGAGGTCACGTGCTGATAACGTGTTCAAGGAGAAATTATAATAGGGAGACCTGTGTGTTTATTGATTGATAGAGAGGCCTTTGTATAGGCATTACAACAAGTATCCCGATACATTAGGGATTCCCTATCTAATACAGAATCAACTATACTAGTTAATTAGGTCAAGTCACATTCAGGAAGTTACGGAAATAACATTCCTACAACAGTATTGTAATTAAATGAAAGGAAACATATTTCATTCCGTGCGCCTTTTTTTTCTAATCCCCACAAGCGTCTTCTGAGCCCATCATAAAAGCATTCAATTTGACACATAGCTAGCTTCTGAAATCAACTTTATCTGCAAATCTAATCATTGATGTGAAAGAAACACAGAATAGAAGAACTTGTCAAGATGGTAATTCAAAAAGATTATCGACTCTCGTGGCGGTGTGTATCTTAATCTTATTCAAATCAGCGTAACGCTGTTGAATTTGTAGCGGTCGCCAAAACTCACCTTGTAGCTCCTGCTCCTCTGTCGGCTTGTTGGGGCTTCATGATGGAAATTTCTAGCAGCACTCAAGTCGGGTAGTAGGCTCGGAGTCGTTCACGCTTGTAGATTTAAGTAAATTCAATGTATTGTTCTAGAGTGACCACCGTATGAAGCCCTCCCTCAGGCAAGTCAAGAAGATCGCCATGTTCTGCTTAGGGCACCTAGTGGCGCACCACTACCTCAGCTTCAGGCACCAGTTCCTCTTCCTTATTTTCGGGCTTGGCGAAAACAAAATAAGCCCCAGAGCCTCGTTATTTCCTCTTCATCTTAATCAATAGCAACAACAACAAGAGCAACACCATCGTCGTTGATCACATCGGGATCAAGGAGTACCAACACAGCAGCAAAAGAAAGTTTGGAGTGAATTCAAAGAACACGAGACGGTTCCTCGTCCGCTTCATAAAATTTATACAAGCATGTTAAACATATCCAATGATATTTAATTCATCACCTATTCTTGAATTGAGATATCTCATCATATGTTTTCTTCTTTGAGCAGCTCTTGATAGTGTTGCCACCTAAGAAGCACATACATCGATATGAGTGTCCAATACGGACTCGATACGATACGTCAACGTGACAAAATCAATTTTTCTTTTAGACACGGACACGTGGTGGACACGTTAATTAAATAATATTATATATATATTTCAAAGAAAAAAAAACTGAAGCATGAGTATTTGAAAGGGTGTGCCGTTGAAACATAAGCAGTAGTATTTATATATGAATATATTATAGGATGACTCAGGACACTAGATTCTCCTTTTCTTTCCTACCCACCATCCTGGCTTCCTCTTCAACCTACGACCACACCCACAGATTCAATACTTCAAAGTACACACAATACTCACAACCGAAGAAACAAAACGCAGGGACCCTGAACCACAAAGCCTCTCAACTCAAAACACCCAAATCCTAAAAAAACCCACCAACTTAAATTTAACCCATCGAACCCTGCAACTTAATTAAATCCAAAAACCCATAATGAACCTAGAAAACCCAGAATCGCCAATTTAGTCTGAAACTCTGAATGCCTTCCTACCATCATCTGTTATGATGATCTTTTCTCCATTTTGGTTATTGATATCTTACTCATATTTTACTTCAACATTAGTACAAGAAGTAATCTTGTACCCTCACTCAATATATATTCGTTCAGTCCTATCAACACGAGTGACGTCGTAGCCATCCACCGATCTCCACCTTTAGAAAGACTTCTGAGAATGGGCTCCGCTCTTCTCGGAACCTCATACCAAAATCTAGGTTTTCTAAGTTTTGTGCGGCAGGGCAGCGGCAACCTAGTGGCCACAGGGCGTCTCCGGTGTAGGTTCTCTTATCGGTCGAATAACGTCTTAACCTCTGATCGTCGGGTGGGGTTTTATCCTTTCTGGCGTGTTGAGAGTCGGAAGAGTACGACCTTTTGTGTGTGTATGGTCCTACCTGATGGCGCGATTCTTATCTCTGACGGCGAGACGTGGTTTTGGTGTGAGGTAGGTGTTGATACAAACTCCAGACTGCAGGGAAGTTTATTTGGTTCCTATTGGCTCCACGATGTAGGTGGTGAGTCTGATCGGGTGGTGGTTCAAAGGAGGCGGCAAAGGTTCTTGAAAAAAGAAGAGTTTCGGGGTCGAGTTGCGGTGGTGGACGTCAGGACTCTGATGCCGGCGTCGGGGACTTCTTCTGCTGGGAAGAGGAGGAGGCTAGTGATTCTGGGCCGGGTTTGGACCTGAGCTTTCAGACTTGGGCCTGGGCATACCCTCAGAGGAGGCAGTGGGGGCTCGCTAGAGTCAGGGTCGGCCTTTGAGGTTGGAGCCTTGGAGGTTGGCGATGGGACAATCGCGGCGTGAGGTGGTGCATTATCGCACCAGGATCCCATCATGAGAATAGGGAGGGTCACTCTATCTCTACTTGAAAGGTACACCGTGTGGTCTTAGGCCTGATGGTTTTGGTGGAGTTCTCTCTACTATTATGATGGTTATTTGGTTTCGTAGTTAGGTGTCCGCTTGTTTTGGACGTTTTGCTTTATTCGAACTTTAGTCTCGTTTATTTCGTTTCGTTATTTTTTTTGGAAGAATTGTTTAGTTTGTAGTTTAGTTTCAGCTCCTGTTTGACTAGACACAACTCGGTCGCATGGCTTATGCCAATGAATTTATTCATTCTCCTAAAAAAACAAAACACGAGTGACGTCGTTTCACAAATATTCAGTAATAATTATCTTCAAGCACAACTGATTTGGGTGGTGAAGTTATATTATAAAACTACAGAAATATAAACGAAAAAGATATTTAAATTCTCAATTACAAATCCCAATTAGGAAATAGCAAGTAATAGTTTTTCCTTAACATTGAACCAAAGTATAAATCTTACTAGGATCTTGAAAGTATATAGTTGATCGATGTTGATGCTTCAGATCTTATAGTCCTGCTTTTTTACAAGTTTACTGGCAAATTTGAGCTTCTAACCTTGTTATTTGTTTGTTCTGAGATTACTGAAAAAACTAACACAAAATAAAAATTAACCTACTGAAATAACTAGATTATTATCAAGTTTTTTTGGATGAAGACCTTGCCGATGGCCAATTATTAATTTTGGGTGATTGCCAAAACACAAAACGTTCTGCACGATTGTTAAAAACATAAATCAAAATTTTACTATTACTAGAGTCACTCTGATCTCATACTATATATAAGTAGAAACATAAGTAGAAATGACATATATCAATTTGTTTCTTTTCGTTCGACTTTTCACTACCTTTTATTTTGCTTAAACGAGGTTCTATTCATACCTCTAAAAACAGTACTTAGACCTCCCTCTTTTTTCAAGTTTGTATTGACTTTGTCAAACCATGTGAAATTACCGTTCTGTTAAATTTTCAAAAACATTTTGTAAAGATAAAATTGCTTAAACAGTATCTCAACTTTACTCAACTATTAATATTCGTATCTCATGTTTCTAAAATATCAGAACCATATCTCAAATTTAATCCACAGTCCAATTTTGGTGTCTGGTACCACTAACACCTTTAACTCCATTAACTTTTTAAGGGCAAATTTGTCACTTAACTCAATTGAAATCCAAATTCTAATTTGTGATGAACACTTTCAGTATACTATGAACTACGATGAACAAAATCCAGAAAAAGCATAAACAAAAGAGTTGACGATTGATATCTCCATAAATGCTTTGGTTTTGTTTTCTCTGAGTATTAACTGGGCATTTGTTTCGATTAACAATTTTTTTTTTCTTTGAGATGAAATGAGACCTTGATGTTCATCTTCAAATTAACATGGTACGTATTATAAATGTGCTATTATATTCCTCTAATTTGGGTTGAAATTGATTTGTTTAGAGAGAGATCAAGCTGTGACTATAAAAACTATGATGGAGTTATATTTTCAGGGATTTTTAATAGGATTTAAGTGAAGGGACGACTTTGACATTAAAAAATTAATGGAGTTAACGGTGTTAGTGATACCAGACAATAAAATTGAGTTGAGGATGAAACTTGAGATACGGGTCTGATATTTTAGAAACATGAGATACGAATGTTAATAGTCAAGTAAAGTTAAGATACTGTTTGAGCAATTTTCTCTTTTGTAAAATATTTTTCACAAATGGGAAAGAGAAAATAGAGAATATATTTCCATATTTATTCCATTTTTATTCTATTTAATTTTTTTTTTTTCAATCTGATCTTTAGGAGGAACAAATATAATATCTTCTAATTAAGGCTAAAATTCAATGAATAACTCAAAGCTAGTTGTACTGGTTATCAATGGATTAGCACACCCATGATATTTGAGCAAATTCACGAGCAAACAAAGCAAAGTGACAAACTATGTAATCAACCCAAAAACTCAGATTTCCTCAATAAAGAAGAAAAAATAAAATAAAGACCCAAATAATAATATTTGTCTATTGAAAATAGATCGAGAGAAAAAATTTAAATTTCGGATCATTAAAACAATAGATTTGCCTGATTTGGGATGAATTTTCAAACTAATATAAATTAATAAATGTGCAAAAATTAAAGCATGTTTAATTACCGATTTTAGGGGTGTGAACTAAATATTCTATAAGGAAAACTTTTTAATTGATTTAATTGGATTTGAGTATTTTAGGAAAATTAAGGAGGTGTAAATAACGTTTTGGTTTTTATAAAAAGTAAATTGGAGGTCTATTAAACAAGGATGTCCAAGTATTATTTTTGGAGGTTGTTGAGAAGAAAAAAAAAAAAAAAAAAACACTTTCCCAACTATATAGAGTTTCGTCCGTCAAAAAATATGAGTGCATTATTCAAGTATAATGAATAGAGCTCTCCAAACAAAAAAAGGATGAAGTTAATAGCTATTCAAACTCTAAGGAAAAAAGTGGCAGAGTTTTGCTTTGTTTAAAAGACTACACAATTATTTACAAGTACGAGTCTGCACGGGTTGTTGAAGACACGTCCCCAAACAAGTTCAGTCCAAGTTGAAGTCTAAATCCCCTCATTTTGAGTAGAAGTCAAATACAACAATTGTGCCTATATAAGCACTACGTGAAAAACAGAAGAAAAGAGGGGAGGAGGCAGTCGACACCAACGCAAACAAGAGAGGCAGAGGACTCTACACCAACAACAACGTGAAGGAGGAGACGAAGCACAAAGAAGCAGCTCGTTCTTTACAAGGTTCGGATGGCGACTTCCTTTTCTTTGCCCACAGCTCTTGTTCTGTTATGATACTTGAGGCCTTATTGCCTTTCAAATCCCTCACGGATGGTTACTCGGTTACTCAAATCTCTCACGGATCACCTGGTTACTTGTTACTTTGGTTACTCAAATCCCTTGCGGGTGATCTTGGCTCCTTGTTACTGTTCTTGTTCTCTGAATCCCTTGCAGCTTGTTCCATATGGTGACTTGGTTACTATGGCTATTGTTCTGTAGTGACTTGCTCTCTGGTTACTTTGGCTACTATGGTTTTAGTTACTTGGCTCCTGGTTCTCTGGTTACTGTTACTAGTTCTATGGTTACTTGGCTCTTGGTTCTCTGATCACTTTGGTTACTATGGTTCTGGTTCTCTTGGTTACTTGGCTACTGGTTACTATTGGTTCTCTGGTTACTATGGATACACTACGGTGACTATGATACTCTTGTTATCTTTCGATCCTACAAAACCAAATACAGAAGCCATACACAATTACACCACAAAAAGCCGCAACGATCCATGCTTCCTGTTAACCACCATAGCAAACTAATTTAACACCTTGCACCCAGACACCATGTTCTCCTGAAGCACTATGCCACTTACTGTCAACTACCATAGCCAAAAGACCTCCGCCCTAAATCCCAGAATTCTCATACAAAATGACCCTCACAATTAAAACCCTTGAGGCTTGTGAGATTATGTCACCTGTATAAAAGAAGAATGGCTGTGAAGAGGTGCCGCCAAGCTTGGCGGTGCTATCTTATTTGCTTCGGGAACTTCAATCAAGTTTAATATGAATGTGAATGAGACAAATGGGTGAAGCTTGAAGTAATTGAATCAACAAAGGCATAAGCAAACCCACAAAGAAAAAACTAACAGAGACTACCTCTGATAAAGTCCAGCCAAGAATTTGCTGCAGAAACTGGTCTTTGGCATTTCATCGAACATGTGACGGGCGTCAGTTTTTTCCTCTGCAAGTGAAACAAAAACAGCCCTCCTGGAGCATATTTCAATGCCACAAGGAGATATTGGAAGCCTAGAGTCACGAACAGAGCATATCAAATCCAAAACCCAGAGTGCACTTATCTATGCTCACAAAGAAGTGATCAAGCAACATGCAAGCTTCAATGGGTGAAAAATTATGTTTTGATGAATACCTATACAAGCTGCCATCTCCGATCACACCTGAAGACAAGAAGAAGTGAGATGAAGGAACAAAGAATTCGGAGGAAATACTTCCGCCGGGTTTATACCATGTCGGGCTCAAGCCAAAGCCAGCAGCCCATTTAAATCCTCAGGCCTGAAGCTCAAAGCCCACCTCAAATTTGGGCCCATTTGAAGAGTTCGACAAGGCCCAACATTGCGGGTGTCCAAATCAAATACATAAATATGGGTTTCGTATAATGACGCTTCGAGACCTAAATTCCTATTGGTACAAAACCAAGAAAGCTCAAATGCTGCTTTATGAACTACGATCGATTTGATCATTCAAAAGGGGTACGTAAGCAATTTAGCGACCCACTAGATACAACTACATATCTCAAATCGAATCCCTGACTGCGTCAGACAAATTCAACCAATATGAATTAATCATTGACTCTACAGTCAAATTCACTCAAGCACCAGAAAATGCAAATCATTTCTAAAATGCTCAAAAACAAACTCGAGGGCTTTAAACCCTCACAAACCCTCAAACACAAATTCCAAGTAAATGGGTCATCTTCTCATTTAAATACCAAATGCCTGGAACTACATGTGGTTTAATCCCACAAAGGGTATGTAGGCAATTTAGAACTAAATTTATCTAGATGCAACCGCGTCCTAATCATAAAATCGAATCTATGGTTCTCTTACACCAAATTCGTCCAAACACCCACTACTAACTATTGGACCAATAGGGACGGACCCATTGGGGAGGGACACTCATTCCGTGCCCATTATTGGTTAATAGGGACGGATGTACTAATCCGTGGAAAATAGGGAGGAAATAGAGATTTTATGGGCAGTAGGGAGAAATTGGGGTTTTATTGGCAATCCGTCCCTATTTAAGTGGGTTTCCGTCCCCAGTATAACTATTTCACGCGCGGATCTACAAACACATAATTTAAAATTCGTTATAACATTTTCCATAATACAAATAGAAATAAGTCCGTCCCCAAATTGCCTTATATTGTGGTTTTACCATCTCTCCTCCTCCTCCTCTCTCTCTCTCTCTCTCTCTCTCTCTCTCTCTCTCTCTCTCTCTCTCTCTCTCTCTCTCTCACTCTCACCATCTCTCCCAAATTACCCAAATTGGAAACCCTAATATCCCAATTGTTTAATTCTCAAGGCCTACGTCCTTAGTCCATAGCCGCCCAGAAGCAGCGACGTCTTGCGATTTGAGAGCCATGACCGATATATCTAAGGCTTCGACTTCCTCGCCGTCGTATCCCTCACCGTCAACATAGCCGCCGTTGCAGAACCTCACGCACTCAGAGAAATGGGTAGGTTACCCATTTCTCTCTATCTTCAAATTCATTCTTCTCTGTTTCAGGTTTACCCATCTTCAATTTCTGTTCTTGGTCGTTGCACGCTGTTTGAATCTATCACAGCCAGAAGGCAGAAATTGAAGGCCGATCTGTTGGCCCAGCTCAAGGATCTCAAGGTGGAGCTCGCCCTCCTCCGCGTCACCAAGGTCAGTTACTTTTTGTTCATAGCTTGCTCTTACTTTCTGAACTTTTGGTGTGCCTGATTGTATTAATTATTTCTCAACTTCGATTCTTTTCTCTGATGTCAGATTGGGTTTGGAACATACAGTAATGTGTACAAAATTCTACTAGTGATTTACATTGCCTGGAAATATCAAAACGGATGCCACAATAGCAAGTCCCGTGTATAACTTTGTCTCTGATTGATTCTCATTACAGTGCCTTTGCTTGGTTTTCACTTTGTTTCAATCTGATAATATTCTCACCTTCATCACATCCTGTGTTTAGAAATTTGTTCGAGAAAGCGATTATGGCAAGAACATGCAATAAGAATACAAGCCAAGTTGGTGGTTTCGTTTTTTTACTTTCATTCATTTGTATGCCTGACCTGGCCTAACCCTGCTTAGCAATTTCAATTCTTGTTCATATAGATAACATGTTTGCTTAGGTAAGTGAATTGAGTTGTGTGAGGATCCATGATTAATCATGACCAAAAGTTAGTTTCTTTTGGTAAAGCACTTCCCTTTATATTGTTACAAGATGTGCTTTAAAATTTAGTAATGGAACATTTGCAAGGGGAATTAATGTTGGTTGATTTACTTTATTGTATATTTCCCAGGTGCTTCTTGGGGACATGGGAGCTGGGAAAACAAGTTTGGTATTGGGATTTGTCACAGGAAAATTTCTGGAGTACCAGGTTAATTACTAATTTGTGGTCTATGATATCACAAGCATGGTAAGTGATCAACTTCCAAATTGAGGTTCAGATGTTCTTCGTTGCTGGATTTTTGCATGTTCATGTTGTAATTGTCATGGAACATTACTACATTAGGCTACCAAGTTTCAACATTAGAAAGTACCTTCAATGGTTCCATTATAATTAAGTAATCTGCAGATCATATGAGATTGACGTGAAGTTATTTTGTTTTCTAAATAAGATTTGAAAACAGAATGAGCACTTGTCACATGCTCAATGTAAATCCCTAACTTTATCTGTTAAATCTTGATCATCTGCAATATGAGTTGCTTAGACTTTATCTGTCAAATGATACAAGAGTCAATAGTGATATGCAATATGACTTATTCAATGCATATTATTTTTGGCTGCAGGAGTCATTTGTATGAGCAAAGAAGTGGGTTTTGAATTGCAAAGACAAGGTACACTACAAGAAAAAAGGGCTTTGCCGACGAAAAAAAAAAAAACGGCCGACGAAACACTTTTTTCGTCGGCTATTCCCAAGAATGGAGGACGAAAATTTTTGTCGTCGGTAAAAAAAAAATTTCGTCGGCCATTCCCATAAAATGGCCGACGATTTTTTTTTTCGTCGGTAAAAATGAAAAATCGTCGGCTATACTCCTATAATGGCCGACGATTTAAAGTTTTCGTCGGCTATAAACTTTTGGAAGAATGGCCGACGAAAATTTTTTATTTCGTCGGCCATAAGTTTTTTTAAAAATAATTATTTTACGAATAATGGCCGACGAAAATTAATTATTTCGTCGGCCATAAATTATTTAAAAATAATTATTTTACGAACAATGGCCGACGAAAATTAATTATTTCGTCGGCCATACGTTTTTTAAAAATAATTATTTTACTAACAATGGCAGACGAAAATTAAGTATTTCGTCGGCCATAAGTTTTTAAAAAAATAATTATACGATTATTTTTGACAGAAAACGACAAAAGAATAGCCGACGAATACTAGGTTTGATTTCGTCGGCTATGATTAAAAAAAAAACAAAAAAAGAGCAGTTTCCATTTTCTATCACTATCGACAAACCATTGCTTCATCCTTCAAATGCAAATGTGTCGTGAAATAAGACATGACCAAAATATTGAAATACGGCTACGGTTGAAAAATGGGAAGATTCCGACAAAATCTGTGTGCCGAATGTTGCGGTTAACTGTTTTTTACTCCCGTTTTCCTATGGGTAGCCTTACGGTCGGTAAATATTTTGTGGAAAATTTTTATACGATTAGTCGCGTCTCATCAATCTGAAACTATTCTCTATTGAAGATCAGGCCAAAAAACGTCATTTAGACGGGCCAATTTCCGTTTTAAAGCGTTTAGAGGTTTGACTCACCCGGTTGACCGTCCCGATCGAGCCTTTAACGTTGTCAGATGTAGTTGGATTTTTTTTCATACATGTATTTAATCTTAACGGTGATATCTGACGGTTGGAATAGATTTTCCAAACTTTTAGATTCAAAATCGGAACATATGTACTAATGTTCCTTAACTTGTTTACTAAGTGTTTAAGTGAATGTATAGTTTCAAATAGTTACTATACGTACAATCTTCAAATGCAAATATGTCGTCAAATAAGATATGACCGAAATAATGAAATACGTCTACGGTTGAAAAATGACAAGATTCCGATAAAATCCGTGTGCCGAAATAATGAAATCAGTCAAAACCCGGTTTACTGCAGATTTGGCGTCCGGCGTCCGAATGACGATTGTGATACCATTCCGGAAAGGGAACGACGCCAGGAACAAAACTCGTAGCTTTGCCACGACGTGTGGGCTTTTTCGGGCTTTCGAGTTCGTTTAGGGCCTCAAAACCGCAGTTTAGTAAGTTTTCATAGAATAGCCGACGAAACATTCAAATTTCGTCGGCTATTCTCTACGTATAGCCGACGAAACATTCAAATTTCGTCGGCTATTCTCTAAGTATAGCCGACGAAACATTCAAATTTCGTCGGCTATTCTCTAAGTATAGCCGACGAAACATTGTATTTCGTCGGCTAAACTCTTGATCCGCGCCTTTTTATTGTCCGCCGTTGGATGGCTCAGATCCAACGGCTATTGATTTTCCAAAGTATAGCCGACGAAATATATTAATTTCGTCGGCTATTCTCTAAGTATAGCCGACGAAACATTGTATTTCGTCGGCTATTCTCCTTCTAAATCTTTTAAATCTTCCTCCCGCCTTTTTTCTCTCATCCTTCCCCCCCCCTCCTCCGACCTCCTCCGGCCTCCTCCTCCGGCCTCCTCCTCCTTCCCCTCCTCCGGCCACCTCCTTCTCCTCCTCCTCCTCCTCCGGCCACCTCCTTCCCCTCCTCCTTCTCCTCCTCCTCCGGCCTCCTCCTCCTCCTCCTCCTCCTTCTCCTCCTCCTCCTCCTCCGGCCTCCTCCTCCTTCCCCTCCTCCGGCCTCCTCCTCCTCCTTCCCCTCCTCCTCCTCCCCCTCCTCCGGCCTCCTCCTCCTTCCCCTCCTCCTCCTCCTTCCCCTCCTCCTCCTCCCCCTCCTCCGGCCTCCTCCTCCTTCCCCTCCTCCGGCCTCCTCCTCCTCCTTCCCCTCCTCCGGCCTCCTCCTCCTCCCCCTCCTCCTTCCCCTCCTCCTTCCCCTCCTCCTCCGGCCTCCTCCTCCTTCCCCTCCTCCGGCCTCCTCCTCCTCCCCCTCCTCCGGCCTCCTCCTCCTTCCCCTCCTCCGGCCTCCTCCTCCTCCTTCCCCTCCTCCTCCTCCCCCTCCTCCGGCCTCCTCCTCCTTCCCCTCCTCCGGCCTCCTCCTCCGGCCTCCTCCTCCTTCCCCTCCTCCTTCCCCTCCTCCTCCTCCCCCTCCTCCGGCCTCCTCCTCCTCCCCCTCCTCCGGCCTCCTCCTCCTTCCCCTCCTCCGGCCTCCTCCTCCTTCCCCTCCTCCTCCTCCCCCTCCTCCGGCCTCCTCCTCCTCCCCCTCCTCCGGCCTCCTCCTCCTTCCCCTCCTCCTTCCCCTCCTCCTCCTCCCCCTCCTCCGGCCTCCTCCTCCTTCCCCTCCTCCGGCCTCCTCCTCCTTCCCCTCCTCCTCCTCCCCCTCCTCCGGCCTCCTCCTCCTTCCCCTCCTCCGGCCTCCTCCTCCTCCTCCCCCTCCTCCGGCCTCCTCCTCCTTCCCCTCCTCCGGCCTCCTCCTCCTCCGGCCTCCTCCTCCTTCCCCTCCTCCTTCCCCTCCTCCTCCTCCCCCTCCTCCGGCCTCCTCCTCCTTCCCCTCCTCCGGCCACCTCCTTCTCCTCCTCCTCCTCCTCCGGCCACCTCCTTCCCCTCCTCCTTCTCCTCCTCCTCCGGCCTCCTCCTCCGGCCTCCTCCTCCTCCTCCTCCCCCTCCTCCGGCCTCCTCCTCCTTCCCCTCCTCCGGCCTCCTCCTCCTCCTTCCCCTCCTCCGGCCACCTCCTTCTCCTCCTCCTCCTCCTCCGGCCACCTCCGGCCACCTCCTCTTTCTCCTCCTCCTCCTCCTCCTCCCCCTCCTCCGGCCTCCTCCTCCTCCTCCTCCTCCTCCTTCTCCTCCTCCGATCCGGTATTTTTTTTTGCCCAAAATGCAGTTATAGCCGACGAAATTTACATTATTTCGTCGGTTATAACTTTAAAATATTAATATATTCTGACGAAATAGCCGACGAAATAGCCCAATTCGTCGGCTATACTTCAGAACAAATAGCCGACGAAACCAAATTTCGTCGGCCATACTCGAACAAATAGCCGACGAAACTAAATTTCGTCGGCCATACTCGAACAAATAGCCGACGAAATCATTTTCGTCGGCCATAATTCGTCGGCCAAGGTTGGAATGGCCGACGAAATTTTTTTTTTCGTCGGCCATTGGTATTACCGACGGCGTATTACCGACGACTTATGGCCGACGAAATTTTCGTCGGCAGAGGGTATAGCCGACGAAAAAATGGAATGGCCGACGAAAAAATTTTCGTCGGCTATTCTTCCGTATCTGGTAGTGGTACATTTGGAAGTTTGATGTAATTTCAGTGACCAATGTTCCTTAAGATTACTATCTCACTTAAGTTTATTATACTTGTTGTTTGTTATAAGTAAATCCAACTTTAATTATGTTCTTGGCTGGAAACAAGGCTGACTTGGAAGATAAGAGAAAAGTAGGGTCTGAGTTAGGTGAAAACTGTAAATGTGCATATCAGATAAGTTATCTGCTTTGATGCTGTTAATTCAAGAACACATTTGCTGCAGGAAGGTGAACAATATGCTAAAGAAAATGGTTTGGTGTTTCTTGATCGAGACATCTGCAAAATCTGCACAGAATGTCAATGAGCTCTTTTATGAAATAGGTACCTTTTCCTCAACGTCTAATCATCTAGATGATTTTACTGAGACTATCTTTCTATGATTTTACTGAGACTATCTATCTCTTTGTTCTTGATGCAGATATATAATTGAAAAAAGTTTATGAAAATTTGAGAGATTTACTATGAACATGTTTCTGTTGTAGCAAAAAAAGTGGCTAAAGCTACCCCTTTTGTAGCAAAAAAAAGTGGCTAAAGCCAGATGATTTACTACTATCAAATCTGGAATTTTAAGGAATTATTTTTTTTTGACAATTTTGTACCAAATGGGGACGGACAGTAGAAACAGTACATGATCTAATTATAGTATATAAATAACATTTGGTTACTATTCACTATCAGAAGCCAGAGAGAGGCGCGTGAGGACTTGTGTTGAGAATGGTAGCTATGATGGGACGGACAGGAAATTCCGTCTCCAAAATGCAAAATACTAAAATGGAGAGGCAACGTCTTGCGTCGGACAGATTTGGCGTCCCCAAACACCAATAAAAACTGAAATAGTCTAAAATTGTATCAATGGGGGGGAAATAACGTCCTTCCCTGTTGGTCCAATAGTTAGTAGTGACTACTCACATTCCAAAACCAAAGTCCTCAATTGAGTCATTCAATCATTGGAACTCTTGAACTACGAGTGGCTTGATCCCTTCTAGGGTACGTAAGCAACCCAACATGAATTATGGGTGCAGCCGTAAAAACAAACAAACTCACATTGGTTTCTTTTAATTTATAAGTGGAATCAAAAGGTTTTCTCTCGTAATAAGGGATTGTAATTAAGAGACACATTCTGTCTTAAATGGCTCAAACGCGAAATAATTAAAGGATCCGGCTTCTCTGCTTGGATTTTTTGTGCTTGAATTTGCTTGGATCCTTACAACCGTTAGATTGAGTAAGGATGACATAGGTGATAAGTTGGTTGCATCATCTTTACTCAATCCAATGGATGTAAGGAATCCAAGCAAATCCAAGCACAAAAAATCCAAGTAGAGAAGCCAATTCCATAATTAAAACTCTATTTGATTAATGAATATGAGTGAGATTACGTTGGGTGACATTTTACATTTCTTGTAAATTGAAATTTTAGCTCAACAGAGGTATGAATAGAAGGTCCCTTTGCTGAATCCGTTATTTATTTATTTTTTTGCCCATTTTTTCTAAGTATATTTCACCAAAACTTATTGAATTATTACTTAGTACTGTTGACTTTTAATTACTGTCCCGAATATTACAGCCAACTAGGCCTAGGCCTGAAAGATATTCAAACAATAGTCACTACCTGTGAGATCTAATGGATAATAATTCGAGTATAATCATAAGTATAATCTAGCCCCTTTTTATTATTATTACTAGCAATCACCATCTACTCTGTAGTGAGAAAATTTCTCACATAATTTACCGCTTGCAGTCGAATTGGTAAGATGTTTTATGTGAGAATCCCTCATACTCAGGTTCGAATCCCGCCGACGCTAATTGGAGTTTATATCTCAATTTATTCTCGGTGGCCAGGGAGGAGGAAGCGATTTGACATGATCCCCCAGTGCGGATTAGTCTCTGGACCTAGAAAGCCTTTGAGGATACTATTAAGATATATAGTTGAATAATTTGGAAAAATATTTCAATTAACTATTAAGATTAGGGTTACCAGCCAAGTAACCAGCTGTTGGCATATCGGCCAGGCTATGTGAACCTTTGGGATATACGATGAGACTTTTCTCTGTTCATTTCATATGCGGCGAAGAGAATCACAATATGTTTAGAATCTTTCTTGGCTCTTCAGGGACCTTTACAATGTCAACTCTAAAGCCCTATATAAATGCCACAGTCCCCTCTTACCTTCCTCACACAACTCCACATCTCCATTTTAATTAAGTACAAGTTTCTCACTTTCTTTCCTCCATACTCGAGATCTCTCCAAAACTAGAAACCCTAAATGGCGGAATCGGCAGGTGAACCAGGAAGCTCTATGCATGGAGTCACAGGCAAAGAGCAAACATTTGCCTTCTCGGTGGCTTCACCTATCGTCCCGACCGATACCACAGCAAAGTTTGATTTGCCAGTTGATTCTGAGCACAAGGCTAAAGTCTTCAAGCTTTTCTCTTTGGCCAATCCTCACATGAGAACCTTCCACCTGTCTTGGATCTCCTTCTTCACTTGCTTTGTCTCTACTTTTGCCGCTGCTCCCCTCGTTCCTATCATCCGTGACAACCTCAACCTCACCAAGCAAGACATCGGAAATGCTGGAGTTGCTTCTGTTTCAGGTCAGACATTTCATTAACTGCCTTGGGTTTTCTTTGCTGTTTATTGTTTCAGGAAGCGACCGTACTATATATTAACACACACCATTAATGTTAGTTCATTATTATGTTTTTCAAACTCAAATATTTTCTTTGATCGACAAACCAAAAGTGGTCTAACGAACAGCATGATGCATTTCTGTTTTAAATGATATGTCAGAAGTTAATCGGACAGTTTTTATGTTATAAAAGTTTTCCATAGAAATGTTTCGTTAACAACACTCGTTAAGGGAGTGGGGTTTAGGGTTGACACTTGGTATATTCAGACTCTCTCTCGGTGATTCTGTTAACACCCTTTTCTTTGTTTGTTTCACAGGGAGTATATTCTCTAGGCTTGCAATGGGCGCAATATGCGACTTACTTGGACCAAGATATGGGTGTGCATTTCTCATAATGCTTACAGCACCCACAGTGTTTAGCATGTCATTTGTTTCAAATGCTGGGGGTTACTTAGCCGTGAGGTTCATGATTGGTTTCTCTCTCGCTACATTTGTTTCTTGCCAGTACTGGATGAGCACCATGTTCAACAGCCAAATCATAGGTCTGGTCAATGGAACAGCAGCAGGGTGGGGAAACATGGGTGGTGGCGCTACTCAGCTCTTGATGCCTCTAGTGTTTGATATAATATTGAGTGCCGGAGCGACTCGTTTCACTGCTTGGAGAATTGCCTTCTTCATTCCTGGTTGGCTTCATATCATTATGGGCATCCTGGTCTTGACTCTTGGCCAAGACTTGCCTGACGGGAATCTTGGTGCCCTACAAAAGCAAGGTCAAGTTGCAAAAGATGAATTTAAAAAGGTCAGTTTAATTGGGATACTTGTTTCGCCTCTCTAATCTTAGCATATATATATATATATATATATAGAAGATCTAAGAAGATTCAGTTCAAGGATACTGATTCTGTAGTTTGATTTGAACAGGTGTTGTGGTACGCTATCACAAACTACAGGACCTGGGTGTTTGTCCTCCTGTATGGCTACTCCATGGGGGTTGAGTTGTCAACTGATAATGTCATTGCTGAATATTTCTATGACAGGTTTGTTGCTTCACAACAATTTCCTTATAATTTAAGATTTGAATCTAATATGTCATTTCACCAGCTAGCTAATTACAAAGGCTAGCTAAACCCTAACAATATGTTAAATCATCTTATTGTAGGTTCGACCTCAAGCTTCGCACTGCCGGGCTCATTGCCGCCACATTCGGCATGGCAAATTTCTTAGCTCGACCCTTTGGTGGGTGGGCTTCCGATGTGTCAGCCAGGTATTTCGGCATGAGGGGTAGGCTCTGGACTCTCTGGATCCTTCAAACCCTAGGAGGAGTGTTCTGCATCTGGCTTGGCCGAGCCACCACACTCCCTCTCGCCATCACCGCCATGATCCTCTTCTCAATAGGAGCTCAGGCTGCCTGCGGCGCAACTTACGGCATAATTCCATTCATTTCTCGACGATCACTTGGGATCATATCCGGTCTCACTGGTGCTGGCGGGAACTTTGGCTCCGGACTTACCCAACTTGTGTTTTTCTCAACCACAACCTTCTCCACACACACTGGTCTCTCATGGATGGGGGTTATGATAGTGTGTGTCACTTTATCAGTGACTTTGGTTCATTTTCCACAGTGGGGAAGCATGTTCTTCCCAGCTTCTCAACACGTCGAGAAATCTACTGAGGAGTTCTATTACGGGTCTGAGTGGACCGATGAAGAGAAGAAAAAGGGTTTGCACCAGCAGAGTATCAAGTTTGCAGAGAATAGTAGGTCTGAGCGTGGGAGGCGCGTGGGTTCTGCTCCGACTCCACCCAATACCACACCTTCCCATGTTTAGTCAACAAGAGTAGAAAAACATCAAGGTGCAAAGTTGATAAATCTAAGCGTGGAACCGACTAATAAGGAGAGGATCGAGAAATGGTCGTGATCATGATAGACTAGCGTGTGCCTCCGTCAATGTATCCCATTATGTTTAGAAGTATTTTTGCCTGTTATGTACAATTATCTTTAGCTTTCAACTTGAACAATCTTCATATCTCAACAAGATCGGAGTAAACACCAAGCAAGGTCTAGTTCTATGAAATATCAATGACCTCTCGACTTGATAAAAACATTTGTGTAATAGTAAATTAATTTGCCCATACAAAACATCATGTGGGCTTTCCTGAAATTCCGGGCAAAATCTCTTCAACAAAACAACCACTGTGGGATCATAGGTAGTTCTCGTCGTTCGGATTAATGAAAATCCCAATAATAATTGAAATATCAACAATTAATTAGATAATGACCCTGAACGAAGCATAAGAGGCGACCTCTTAAACTGGCGAAATATGGGATAATATTAATGAAAGTTAGCTTATATAATCCTTGCACCAACTCGAATTAATTTACTGAAATGATTGATGACAAATTTTATATAATAATCAAATATCTTACATTTATGTGATCCAAAAAGATCCAGCTCCCAAATTGTTGGAGATTCCATCTCCGTACCCATTCTATTTTTTTTTTAATTTCGGAAAGGGTAACGTACCCATTCTTAAGGTCAGCGCAGGAGTCGCTTTCCTACTGCCCATATAGAGGGGACTCCACAGCAAGTGATGAAAGGTTAACTTACTTAACTACGTGTGAATATATCATTTAGTTTATGTAGGTCTCCAACTCATTAACAAGTATATGATAGTGATTCCCAATTATGTGATGTTTATATATATATGATAGTGATTCTCATTTTCTCATTAGCTGTCATTGACTTGCAAATTGTAGGGATGCAGTATCGCCATTTTTTGATTCAGTGCAGCAGACATACGCAATGGAATTATGAATATTTTATTATTGCATTCATATATTCATGCTCATATTCTTCAACCCAAATGGGACAACAAATGTGAAAGTGAAATTATATATATATGTAAATATCTGAATGATTACGATTCATTAACACGGTTCAAATCACTACGCCATTTACCACTTAAAGCGACGGACATTATACGTCGCTTAAGTGGTAAAGTCCGTCGCCATCACCTTAAAGAGACAGACACGCCGTCGCAGCTCCGAGGTCGGTTAAGTTTAGTCGCTTCACACTTTGCGCGACTAACATTCCAAACTCCGTCTCTTAAGCGACTTTAAGCGACTGACCTATATTCGGATATTTCTTAGCCGCTGTAAAGGTGGAGCGACTGACATTCGTTTTGGTTAGTCGCACAAATGTGATCTTAAGCGACTGATTCTTGTACTCAATTATCCGTCGCTATAAGTTCACACTAAAGCGACGGACTTAAATAGTCAATTATCCGTCGCTGTAACTTTAGAGCGACTGACCCTTTTAGTCGATTATCCGTCGCTTTAGCTTAGCGACTTGCATGGTTTGCCTATTGTAGCCGCTTTAGTGGGTTTTAAGCGACTGACTTTGAATGTTGTCAGTCGCTTTAGTGTGTTTTATGCGACGGATAATCGACAAAATACGTCGCTTAAGTGGGGTATCTGATTGAGCACAGAATTTGCTTCTGTATGTTGCCCTTTTACAAAACCAAACAATTCAAACCTGCACATCCAAAACATATCAAACCAACACATTCAATTCACATATTCGAAACCAACACATTCATTCAAATATCCGAAACCAACACATTCAATCCAAACTCAATTGTGCTAGTACATAAAACTGTTTTTAAGCACAAACTATATATACTAAACATATGTAGCAGTGGTCAAGAGCCTCGAAGTCGTGAAGTCACGGGTTCTGAGAAGAACTACCTGCACCCGCATCCCCTTGCTTTTGTTACGCTACGAGCATCGCAATCATGGCTTCCATTTGACGCAGGCGCTCATCACGCTCTTCCAATTGCGCCGCCATTCGTTCTTCCATTTGCGCCGACAATTTTTCTTCAACTACACGAACTCGTTCCTCCACGATGCTATCAACATCCACTTGCCGGGCCCCTCCTCTCTTCTTCGGCGACCGCTGCGTGCACCGTCCCACCCCTCGGACCTCGGTGCCTCTCTTGACCCCAAGTCGAGTGGATAGCACTTCGATTTGTTCCTCAACGGGGAGAGGTTCTTCGGGGGCAATATTCGGGTGTAGGGTCGTCCTTTCTTGTACTAGTCTGTCTACATGTTCCTTCATCGCCTCCTACAATAACACACATAACCAATGTTAATAAGAAATACATAATTATGCTATTGTAACACAAGAAATGGAACAAAAAAAACGGAAGTCTCACCACGTGTGGACCGCCCACAGGGTCTTTTGCATATGCATCCTCGAATGCACGGACAAACGGAGTTGGATGTCCTCGATCCTGATGCAACTTTGCCCGGTAACTGAAGGCAGTCGTCCCAGAGTGGTGGTTCATCTTTTGTGGACGCGATCGGATGTCCTTCATTCTCGCACATAAGGCCTGCACCACATCATTTACAAGCATTACATGTAGAGGTTAAACAACGCACCAATAGAGTATTAACATATTGGTAGACACTACCAGATATGGGAGAATAGCCGACGAAATTTTTTTCGTCGGCTATGCCAAAATTTCGTCGGCTATACCCTTTACCGACGAATTTTTCGTCGGCTATAAGTCGTCGGAAATACGCCGTCGGTAATACCAATGGCCGACGAAATTTTCAATTTCGTCGGCCATTCCAAGTATAGCCGACGAATTATGGCCGACGAAAATGATTTCGTCGGCTATGCTTGGTCAAATATATTAATATTTTAAAGTTATAGCCGACGAAATTTGAGCTATTTCGTCGGCTATACTTAGAGAATAGCCGACGAAATATATTAATTTCGTCGGCTATGCTTTGGAATTTTTTTTTTTTTGGAGTATAGCCGACGAAATATATTAATTTCGTCGGCTATGCTTTGGAAAAATTTTTTTTTTTGGAGTATAGCCGACGAAATAATGTCAATTTCGTCGGCTATAACTGCATTTTGGGCAAAAAAAAATACCGGAGGCCGGAGGAGGGGAAGGAGGAGGCCGGAGGAGGAGGGGAAGGAGGAGGAGAAGGAGGAGGCCGGAGGAGGAGGAGGGGAAGGAGGAGGAGAAGGAGGAGGCCGGAGGAGGAGGAGAAGGAGGAGGCCGGAGGAGGAGGAGGAGAAGGAGGAGGAGGGGAAGGAGGAGGAGGGGAAGGAGGAGGAGAAGGAGGAGGGGAAGGAGGAGGCCGGAGGAGGAGGAGGAGGCCGGAGGAGGAGGAGGAGGAGGGGAGGAGGAGGAGGAGGAGGGGGAGGCCGGAGGAGGGGAAGGAGGAGGAGGAGGAGGCGGAGGAGGAGGAGGAGGAGGATGCCGGAGGAGGAGGAGGAGGAGGAGGAGGAGGGGAAGGAGGAGGCCGGAGGAGGAGGAGGAGGAGGCCGGAGGAGGAGGAGGAGGAGGAGGCCGGAGGAGGGGAAGGAGGCCGGAGGAGGAGGAGGGGAAGGAGGAGGAGGAGGCCGAAGGAGGGGGAGGGAAGGAGGAGAGAAAAAAGGCGGGAGGATTTAAAAGATTTAGAATGAGAATAGCCGACGAAATTAATATATTTCGTCGGCTATACTTAGAGAATAGCCGACGAAATATATTAATTTCGTCGGCTATACTTTGAGAAAAAGGCGGGAGGATTTAAAAAATTTAGAAGGAGAATAGCCGACGAAATTAATATATTTCGTCGGCTATACTTAGAGAAAAAGGCGGGAGGATTTAAAAAATTTAGAAGGAGAATAGCCGACGAAATATATTAATTTCGTCGGCTATACTTAGAGAAAAAGGCGGGAGGATTTAAAAAATTTAGAAGGAGAATAGCCGACGAAATTAATATATTTCGTCGGCTATACTTAGAGAATAGCCGACGAAATATATTAATTCGTCGGCTATGCTTTGGAAATTTTTTTTTTTTTTTGGAGTATAGCCGACGAAATATATTAATTTCGTCGGCTATGCTTTGGAAATTTATTTTTTTTTTTTTTGGAGTATAGCCGACGAAATACAATGTTTCGTCGGCTAAACTCAGAGAATAGCCGACGAATTGCAATGTTTCGTCGGCTATTCTATGAAAACATACTAAAATGCCGTTTTGAGGACCTAAACGAACTCGAAAGCCCGAAAAAGCCCACACGTCGTGGCAAAGCTACGAGTTTTGTTCCTGGCGTCGTTCCCTTTCCGGAATGGTATCACAATCATCATTCGGACGCCGGATGCCAAATCTACAGTAAACCGGGTTTTGACTGATTTCATTATTTCGGCACACAGATTTTATCGGAATCTTGTCATTTTTCAACCGTAGACGTATTTCATTATTTCGGTCATATCTTATTTGACGACATATTTTCATTTGAAGACTCAGCGTATAGTAACTATTTGAAACGATACATTCACTTAAACGTTTAGTAAACAAGTTAAGGAACATTAGTGCATATGTTCCGATTTTGAATATAAAAGTTTGGAAAATCTATTCCAACCGTCAGATATCACCGTTAAGATTAAATACATGTATGAAAAAAAATCTAACTACATCTGACAACGTTAAAGGCTCGATCGGGACGGTCAACCGGGTGAGTCGACCCTTCAAACGCTTAGAAATGGTAATTGGCCTGTCTAAATGACGTTTTTTGGCCTGACCTTCAACAGATAATAGTTTCAAATCGATGAGACGCAACTAATCGTATAAAAATTTTCCTCAAAATATTTACCGACCGTCAGGCTACCCATAGGAAAACGGAAGTAAAAAACAGTTAACCGCAACATTCGGCACACAGATTTTGTCAGAATCTTATCATTTTTCAACCGTTGACGTATTTCATTATTTCGGTCATATCTTATTTCACGACACATTTGCATTTAAAGGACGAAACAATGGTTTGTCGATAGTGATAGAAAATGGAAGCTGTTTTTTTTTTTTTTAATCATAGCCGACGAAATCAAACCTAGTACTCGTCGGCCATACTTCCAAAAATTTTCGTCGGCTTAAATATGAATATAGCCGACGATTTTTTTTTTTACCAACGAAAAAAAAAATTCGTCGGCCATTCTAGGGGAATAGCCGACGAAATTTTTTTTTAGCGACGAAAAAAAAATTTCGTCGGCCATTCTAGGGGAATAGCCGACGAAATTTTTTTTTGGCGACGAAAAAAAAATTTCGTCGGCCATTCTTGGGAATAGCCGACGAAATTTTTTTTTCGTCGGCCGTTTTTTTTTATTTCGTCGGGAAAAGCCTTTTTTCTGGTAGTGAGAGCCGAGAGAGAGAGTTGATTACCGCATGAGTAGGGTCCTTGAAGTGTACCACCAACCACTGCCACTGCTCCGGACGATGCAGGAACTCAAGAGGAACGTCATCACCCCACTCCAGCCAATGTTGGCGGCAATCGGATTTCCAATCCTTATACCGATCGGCTGCCGTTTTTTTAACATAATCCCACAGGCCATCATGATCTAGGGGGAGCCAGTAGTGTGGCTACATAGACACAATGGACCCACATTAGTAACAAAGCATAACAAAAATCAAATTAGTAAGAAAAGTAAAAACCATACAACGGAAATATTACCGAGAGGTAGTCGGTAATGATCCCTCGGTCACTGACGCTGAATTCTCTGTACGTGGGCTGTACCGTGGGGACACTGTCCTTCACACAACTTCCAATGTCCCGAGAAATTAGGCTGCGGACCTTGGGATCCTTGGGGCCTTTGTGGTAGTCATCGTACTCTACCACAATCTTCCCCACCCCCACCCCCCCCCCCCCCCCCCCCCGCGGTCCGGACCAGCTCCTGTGTCTTCAATCCGACCACCACACCTCTCCTTCTTGTTGGTGGTGTATCTACACAGAAAAGGGGAAATAGGTTATAACCGTTAAATCCTTAATTACTGGAGATATTCTAAGCTTTCATATCATCTATTTCTATCCGTAATGAAATGAAACACCCGAGTTGCCGAAACATACCGCTCGTCTCCAAGTTCTTGCAACGAATGCTGCGTGCAGTCGTCGAAGACCCGGTAGATGCAGAACCGGTACTGGGGCCGCTCGATGTCATTGGCGTCATTGATGGGAGTGGGGGAGCGCTTAGCTGCAAGGCAGATGACGCATGTAAAGAAGCAGCAGCAGGTACTGCAGCAACAGCTGAAAGAGTAGGACCAGGAGCAGGAGCTGAAACAGCAGGGCGAGGAGCTAAGGGCGGAGGAAGAGATGGAGTTGAAGGAAACTGTGCATGAGAAGCCGGTGAGAGCCCAGATGAATCAGCCTGCGACGTCGATAGTGGTGGTGCTCATAGTGATCGTCTGATCAAGTCCTGCCGAAGCTCACGGTCCTCAAGCTCGACCGTCTTCTTCGTCTTCGAATATCGAGGTTTTGGAGGCATTGCTGATATAAGAGGTAATAAAATAAAATTTTAAAAAAAATTATTCTTAAAATAAAAACATTGATCAATATAATAAAGTCATCAAAGTACATCAAATAGAAACTATGCTAACCTTGACGAAAAAGACAATAAAGAAATTATGTCTAATACCACCAAATTGTGTCCAATTAGTACCCTAAAGTATAAAGAACCACAGAACCAACTAGTTCTGATTATATTCACTAGAGAGTATTCCTTTAATTTTAGTGTAGAACATTGCATTTTCCATTACATCTACGTTGTGATATATCAATCAGTGTAAGCGTGAACCTGATTACCACAATATGAGACACAAAAAAACTAATTGAGAATCCTACTATATATAAAGTGTTTGTTGGACAATATGTGAAGTTCAATTTCAGCTTGTCTTGCTCTAGAACATATGCTTGGAAATTAAAACACATAAATTATAGTTCATGTCAGTATTAATTTGAGAGGGTGATTGAATGTGGAGATAAATAAAACTGGTTAAAAGAGAGTACATTTACCATATTAGAAGGGGCAAAATGAGGTGAAAGCTTATATTTCTCTTATATAAGAGTAGAAATGCAAGACATGATAGAGTTTATCAATATGGTGAGGAGGGTCAATTGACCCCTCTCCTTCTCATGTAGCTACGCCCCTGACTGTGAAATTCCAGGGTTTAGTTTGATCTCACTTGTCTTATTCAACACTTACAGTTTTGTAAACATATGGTTTACCTAAGCAATGAGGGATTTATGTTTTTCCATTCTCATACAAGATTAGGTTAAAACTGAAACACCTTGGGTCAGTTGGGTGTTTGTATACTTACTAGTTGACCTTGTAGAGTTGTAGATTTAGCTAAAGCTCACCATCTAGTCGTGAGTAGTGTGATTCACAAATCAAGCCTTCTCGAGAAAATATGTTATGCCTGACAAATAGTACTGCCGATATGAATGCATATGACACATAAACCTTTATACAGTCATAATCGCATTACGAAGATTGATGACTCATATTTCTTCTCATCGATGAACATGAAATAAGCATCATATACAGGGAAAACAAACATAAATTCACATTTATGCGCTCTACAATTCGGTGGAATGATATATAAGCTTGTTCGTCATCTAAGTTCAGCACATGTAATGATATAATTAAAAATATTGGAGGAAGTTAACATGGAATATTTCATTCAATAGTATTTGATGCTATTGCAACACTATATAGGTCCTTATGCACCCTGAACTTTAAAGCTTAGAACTGGGTTTAATCATAGTCGACACATTTCAGCGTTAGGCCGAGTCCATACTTAAACATGTTAACCTATATATGGCTTTGTGGTGGTGATTTTGATGATTTTGTTGCTATATCAAAACTAAAACATTTCAGTAATTGTATTATTAATGGCAAATGCTAGTATAAAAATCAAATTATCTCTTGAAGAGAATTGGTTTGGGAAAGAATTTGTGCTGAGTTGTATAGTAAATTTGTAAACGGTAACCTAAAAGCATAACTAAGATCTACTGGTTTTACATACGCATTTACAAGATTGACCGTCATTAATTTCTTTCTTATGGTTTAAAACATTTACTTTGGGTGAAGATTTAGCTCTCAAAAAATTAACAAAAAGTACATTTTCTTTTTCCTAATGTGGCACAATGGTTGTATTGAAGATCAAAATTTGAGAGGGTAAATGAAAGCAGTGACAGAGGAGAGAATGAGAGACAGAGAGGTACCTTCACGGAAGGAGTCGTCGAGGGTGGCGGGGACGGAGGCGTGGACTGCGGCGGAGTCGGGAGGGAGAGGACGGAGGAGTGAAACAGGGTCCTAGCTGTTAGGGGCGACCGGAAGGGTGGTGGCCGGTGGTGATAGTGGAGAGAGGGGAATTAGAGATTCCGGGACGGGTTTTGCAGAGGGTGGAGAGAGGGGGATTCAGGATTTCGGCCGGAGTGAGGGTGGTGGCGATTGGGGCCGGAGTAGGGGAGAGAGGGTGGTGGCGATTGGGGGCGGAGTGAGGGTGGTGGCGAGTGGGGCCGGAGTGAGGGTGGTGGCGATTGGGGCCGGAGTGATGGTGGTGGCGATTGGGGCTGGAGTGATGGTGGTGGCGATTGGGGCCGGATCGGAGTAGGGATTGGGTTTTACGGAGGTCGAACGTTTAAGCAACTTCTTATGATTTTCGGGCTCTATATCTACTCTGAAGCGACGAACCTTGAACTAGTCCGTCGCTTAAGAACGTTTCAATTTTCGGGCCAATTTTTGGCGCAAAGGACACGCGCCATTTCCAAAACTAATTAAGCGACGGAACCTTCTATATCCGTCGCATTTACAAAAAACACAGTAAAGTTCCAAAATTTTTGTTTCAAACAGTTACTATACGTAGACTCTTCAAATGCAAATATGTCGTGAAATAAGATATGACCGAAATAATGAAATTTGTCTAGGGTTGAAAAATGGGAAGATTCCGATAAAATCTGTGTGCCGAATGTTGCGGTTAGCTGGTTTTTACTTCCGTTTTCCTATGGGTAGCCTGACGTTCGTTAAATCAAAATCGTAAAATTTTTATACGAGTAGTTGCGTCTCATCGATTTGAAACTATTATCTGTTGAAGGTCAGGCAAAAAAAACAGTTTGCAAATTACAGTTTACATAAAACACTGAATAAAACGATCAATTTAAGGTCCAGATAAAACACAGTTGCTTAACTAGGGTTTACAAATTGAAGTTTACATAAAACATTGAATAAAACGATCAATTTTCATCAGATAGATCTTCCTCATAATGAGCATAATCATCCTCTCTATCACTTCCGCCTTCATCTTCCTCACTTTCGCCTTCATAGATTTCGTCATCGTCTCTTTCGTCATCATCCTCGTCACCATCGTCGTCCTCTTCATCATTGTGACATTGAATGGGAACATCTATGTGTGGAAGAGAACCCAAGTCCATGGTGAAACCAAATATAGGAGTGTAAGTTGGGATCGAGTCCGCGGTAGGTTCTTGATAGGGTTCATCAATTTCATTCCTCCTAGGAGGTATGTTAGGTTCCCTTGCAACTGTGGTAGCACTGTACGTACCTCTGTGTGACATCACATTAACCACTTTCCAAGGTTCACCAGCCTTCGGGTCATCCAGATAAAACACTTGTCTTGCCGTGGCGGCAAGAATAAATGGTCTATCCTCAAACCAGCTAGTAGATGTGTCCACTGATAAAAGACCGTGATCTAACTTTATGGACCCAGGCTCGGTAGGGTCAGTATCGTACCATTTTGCACTTGAACAAAACAACCTGCATGCCTTCTGAATATACAAGTTCGACTACGGCTTCAAGAATCCCGTAGTATGAGATGCCTTCCGTCTCTACCATGACCCCACTGTTTTGAGTCTTCAACCGTTGGTCTCGCTGCCACGTGACAAACTTAACTCCGTTCACAGAACATTGTGAATAAATACGGTGTGCTTGAGGGCGGCATGCTAAAATGTATAGTTCAGGCGTATAATCCGAACTTCCTTCTGCTTGCAATCGTGTGATCTGTAACAATAATACAAACCATTAGTGCCCTGTGACATCTCTGGTGGTTTATATAATGAGCAAATTATAGTGATTGTATACCCAAGTTTTAAAGTATGGAAGAAAGTTCTGAATACGCTCTTCATCAGTCATATGTGGATAGATTTCAGTTACTTGATTATTGTAAATCTGAATGAAGTCAGCCGCTTCTGTACAGTGTGCTCCATTACATTCCAGTGAGCCGCATATAGTTCTTCCCTACTTAAACGAGCCTTTGCTATGAAACTTTTGGGCTTCACGAGTTCGGAAACAACAGAGATATTGAATTGAGGCGCACTGGCAACGTTAGCATCTCCTGTTCCATCATCCATATAAAAACTGCAGTATGTCACACACTCATTTGTAAGGTATTGCTCAGCAATACACCCCTCTGGGAAACGTGTGTTTCTAACAGTCTTTTTGTAGTCCCCGAGTTGCCTGTCCAATTTTATAGTTAGTACAATACATATGATCATGACCGTGTAGTTAAAATAAATAAAATAACGCATCACCTTTCCATAGGAAACATCCAGGTAAAATGTACTGGTCCGGTAAGCAGAACCTGTTCGGGAAGGTGAATCATGAGATGAACCATGATGGTGAAGAAAGCGGGAGGAAAGATCCTTTCTAATTTACAAAGAATCATGACTATTTCTTGCTTCATGTCACGGACGTCCTCTTTCTTCAGCTCTCTAGCACATAGTTTCTGAAACCATCTGGACAACGCTATTAACGGTTCAACCACGTAATATGGTAGATATGGTCAGATAACCACTAGAAGAAGACGTTGCAGGAGTACATGGCAGTCATGCGTCTTCAATCCATAAAACTTTTTATCATTCAGATTGACCTTATTCTTCAAACTTCCCGCATAACCATGAGGAAACTGTGCATCTCTAATCCATTCGAAAATCTCGGTTTTTGCCTCAGGAACAACTGTATACGGTGCTTGAGATACTTTCTCTTTATTTTTACTTGAACCGGGTTTCGATTTTTTCCATAGCCTCTTTCGTATCCCTAGTTGTTCGAGACCTTCACGAGCTTTTGGATCGTCCTTAGTCTTTCCTTCGAGACCGAAAATGGTTCCGCTGATGTTGTCGTACACATTCTTCTCAATATGCATGACATCTAAGGTATACCTTATTCTCGATATGGTCCAGTACGGCAGCTCCCAAAATATACTCACGTGAGTCCAACAGAGTTTCTCTCTAGTTGCTCTGGGCTTGAACTTGGGATGCAAACTCTGAACAGGGTAGTCATGACAGAGGATACTGCTATAAATCTCATCCCCAGTCCATGAGCGTGGTTCTCCCCTTAACTCAACATTCCCATTAAACTTATCTGCTGCTCGACGCCATGGATGACGCCGGTCTAGCTATCTGCGGTGGCCCTGGTATGCCATTCTCCCTGTCAAGTTGCTTGAATCAATATCTTCCAAACAAATGGGACATGCTTTGTACCCTTTTGTCTGGATGCCTCCCAACATCCCTAATCCGGGAAAGTCGCTGATGGTCCACATCACTGCTGCTCTCATTATGAATGACTTTTGCTCATGTCGGTCATAAGTCTCACTACCAGAAAAAAAGCTTTTCCCGACGAAATAAAAAAAAACGGCCGACGACATAAAATTTTCGTCGGCTATTCCCAAGAATGGCCGACGAATTTTTTTTTCGTCCCTAAAAAAAAAAATCGTCGGCTATTCCCCTAGAATGGCCGACGATTTTTTTTTTCGTCGTTTTTTTTCGTTGGTAATTTCAAAAAATCGTCGGCTATATTCATATTTTAGTCGAGGATTTGAATTTTCGTCAGACTTTCTCTGAAACTTTAGCCGACGAAAACTTTTGAAAGTTTGGCCGACGAAATTGGCATTTTCGTCGACTATAAGTCTATATATTTTCAGATCTAGACAGCAGCTGCTTATTTAAAAAAAAAATGAAAAAAAACGGGAGAAAGAGTGAAAAATCTGTTGGTATTTTATACGATTAGTTGCGTCTCATCGATTTGAAACTATTATCTGTTGAAGGTCAGACAAAAAAACGTCATTTAGACAGGCCAATTACCATTTCTAAGCGTTTAAAGGGTTGACTCACCCGGTTGACCGTCCCGATCGAGCCTTTAACGTTGTCAGATGTAGTTGGATTTTTTTTTCATACATGTATTTAATCTTAACGGTGATATCTGACGGTTGGAATAGATTTTCCAAACTTTTAGATTCAAAATCGGAACATATGCACTAATGTTCCTTAACTTGTTTACTAAGTGTTTAAGTGAATGTATAGTTTCAAATAGTTACTATACGTACACTCTTCAAATGCAAATATGTCGTCAAATAAGATATGACCGAAATAATGAAATACGACTACGGTTGAAAAATGACAAGATTCCGACAAAATCTGTGTGCCGAATGTTGCGGTTAACTGTTTTTTACTTTCGTTTTCCTATGGGTAGCCTGATGTTCGTTAAATCAATTTTGTAAAATTTTTATATGATTAGTTGCGTCTCATTGATTTGAAACTATTATCTGTTGAAGGTGAGGCCAGATTTGGCGTTGAAGAGTAGATTGACCGTTGCAAGTCAAAACCCGGTTTACTGCAGATTTGGCGTCCGGCGTCCGAATGACGATTGTGATACCATTCCGGAAAGGGAACAACGCCAAGAATCAAACTCGTGGCTTAGCCACGATGTGTGGGCCTTTTCGGGCTTTCGAGTTCGTTTAGGGCCTCAAAACGGCAGTTTAATATGTTTTCAAAGTATAGCCGACGATGTTCATAGAATAGTCGACGAAATATTGTAAATCGTCGGCTATTCTCTAAGTTTAGCCGATGAAAATTATATTTCGTCGGCTAAACTCTTGCGATCCGCGCCTTTTTATTGTCCGCCGTTGGATGGCTCAGATCCGACGGCTGTTGATCTTCCAAAGTATAGCCGACGAAATCTTTTAAATCGTCGGCTATTCTCCTTCTAAATCTTTTAAATCGCTTCCTCCCGCCTTTTTTCTCTCCTCCTCCTCCTCCGGCCTCCTCCCCCTTCCCCTCCTCCTTCCCCTCCTCCTCCGGCCTCCTCCTCCTTCCCCACCTCCGGCCTCCTCCTCCTCCTGCCTCCTCCTCCTCCTCCTTCCCCTCCTCCTCCCCCTCCTCCTCCGGCCTCCTCCTCCTCCTCCTTCTCCTCCTCCGATCCGGTAATTTTTTTTGCCCAAAATGCAGTTATAGCCGACGAAATTGACATTATTTCGTCGGCTATAATTTTAAAATATTAATATATTCCGACGAAATAGCCCAAATCGTCGGCTATACTTCAGAAGAAATAGCCGACGAAACCAAATTTCGTCGGCTATAACTTTAAAATATTAATATATTCTGACGAAATCGTCGGCCATACTCGAAAATAGCCGACGAATTTCGTCGGATATTTGGCCAAGCTTTGGTCGACGAAATCATTTTCGTCGGCCATAATTCGTCGGCCAAGGTTGGAATGGCTGACGATGTCATTTTTTTCGTCGGCCATTACTTTTACCGACGGGCTTTTACTGATGAATTATAGCCGACGAAATTTTCGTCGGTAGAAGGAATAGCCGACGAAAATAATTTCGTCGGCTATTCTGTCAAATCTGGTAGTGTCTGAACTCCAATAGTCCACAACATCTTTAGTTCATCGATAACTGGTCTCATAAAGGCATTCAAACACTTTCCAGGAGACTTTGGACCGGATGTTAACAATACAAGCATGTTAAACTCTTTTTTCATACACATTGAAGGAGGCAAATTGTAAGGCATGGCTACAACAGGCCAAGTGCTGTGAGGACTACAGGATGCACCATAAGGATTGAACCCGTCGGTTGCTAGTCCGAGGCGCACGTTCCTAATGTCGTTGGGAAAATCTGGAAAATCCTTATCAAACTCTTGCCACGCTTCCCCATCGGCCGGGTGCTTAAGAAAATCTGGATCTGAAATCATTTCCCCGTGCCACCGCATTTCCTTTGCTGTGTGCGGTGACATATATAGGCGTTGCAACCTGGGTGTAAGAGGGAAATAACGAACCTTTCGTACAACAACTTTTATACCCTGTGCAGAATATATCCATCTTGACTCATGGCATTTGGGACAGTTGTCTAGTTATGCATTCTCTTTGTAAAACAACGCACAACCATACTCGCATGCGTGAATGATCTCATAACCCAGACCCATGTTCTTTAGGATCTTTCTTACAGTTCTGTATGAATCAGGACACTTGTTTCCTGGAGGAAGCGCTCTCTTGATCAACTCTATGTTGTCATCAAAACTTTTGTCTGACCATCTATTTTCCGTTTTTATCTTAATTAGGTTAAGGATGATGGTTAACACAGTCTCCTCACTACCATCATACAACGGAGTCTGCCCTTCCGATAAAAGCCTGATATACTTCTCATAAGCATCTCTGGCAATAGAATTTAAATCATTTACATCATAAAAATCATTTAAACCACCAGCATTCTCTGCCTCATAAAATCTATCCATGAATAGGAAAGCATCATACAAAATGTCCATACTGGGGTTTATATGAGGACCCGCACTACCACTAGAAGATGTTTTCTGCCGAAGATATTGTTCCCTCTGCTCATACAATGAAGGACCGCTTGCCACCTCACCGTGATGTATCCATGTAGTGTAATTAGGCATCATACCGTTTTCCCTCAAATGCGTAAACATCTCATCCACTGTAATCCTCCGCTTATGCAACCGACAGCGCTTGCACGGGCACTTATGCACTTTTGTGTGACTACTGCTATTTTGAAAAAACAAACGCACAAAATTCAATTATCCCCTGAATGAACTTCGGATCACCTCTAGATAAGCCGATCCAACTCTTGTGCATGTTTCCTGTCATAACATAAACATACAATATGCATAAGGTTAGCACAGAACATGCAACTTAACAATCAAAATTTGTCCCAACACTTCTTCTCCTTATGCCTCCGGGTTGGGTCTTATCCCCTTCAGGCGAACACGAGTTTGTTGATCCTTTTGGTATTCATGTGGTTTCAGCTACAGTTTTGGGAAATTTCGGCAGCATCTCCCTACAGTTCCTCAAGTGCACAAAAATCTAAACAACCTAATTTGCACTCGAGGAACATTGTAGAGAGACACTGTCGAAACTATATCCTAAAACTGAAACTTAAACCACATGAATACCAAAATGATCAACAAACTCGAGTTCGCCTAAAGTGTCCAAAATGGGACAATTCGAGAATCAACAACCCGTCTCGATCAACTAGATGCGTTGTTGATTCTCAAATGGGAGTTCTAAGCTGATAAACACCACAATTATACATAATACCAAACAATAAATTTACACATGGCACCACACTTCCTCACTAAGCCACTCGCATATTTCAGAAACCCTAACTACCACAATCCACACATAGCACAAACCAATTATATCATTAATTAATAATGTGAATTTACTCTACCATAAAATTCACAAAATTTCACTCACTAAATTTCACCAAATTACATTAAAATTCAATTTCACTAAATTACACTAAAATTCAATTGCACTTAATTTCACATTCATTCAATTGCACTAAATTTCACAAACTAAACTAAATAATCTCAAATTCACCAAAATTAACACAAACTCGATCATATATTCAAACACCCAATATTAAAAACAACACAAAGCACATTATAAACAAAATCCAACTCAAGATATCAAAAACTAAAATCAACCAATCAAATCGAAATATGGTGATTACAATGAAGATAAGAGATTATACTAACCTACAAAGCAATTGGAAGAGAAAACCCAAGCTTTTCAATCCTGAAATTGACGAAATCAGCCGTTGGGGAGATTTTTCGCCACTGCTACAGTGGTTTTCTGCGTTTTCTTCTTCTTCTTTAATCTGTCTAAGCCAAGGGTTATATAGCATATCGTAAACGTTTAAGCGACGGATTTCAATATCCGTCGCATAAAAGGGTTTAAGCGACGGACGCAAACCATCGAATCATATTAGTTGCATTAGATTTTCTTAACCGACGTATATAATTGGTCGCATAAGGCCTGTCGCATAAGGTACCTTTCCGCGACGGAATTATCTTTATGGGACGGAAACGTATGTCCGTCGCTTTGGTAATTTTGACAGCGACGGGCGTAGTGTATGTCCGTCGCTTAAGTTGACAAATGACGTAGTGAATGTATTTTGCAATGATAATTAATTTCGTGTCCAGACTTTAGTGTCAACTCTATTTACTATCATTTCAGTAGATCGATCAATTTTAAGAAGGTAACAATATTGTTCCAAATACGAACTCAAACTCCTCTTATAGGTCATATAGTAAATTTTGGTTCTACGTTCAGTACTTAGCTAATTATTGCCTCAACTTCAACAACCATTTTGCCCAAGGTAAATGCATGCTCTCATGTAACAATGAAGCAAGGGTATCTAACAAAAATTGATCTCATATTGCCTATATATGGATGCATTATTTGACTCTCCACCAGCCATTGCGTCATATCAAATCCCTCTACAATGGAATTAATTAATTGATATGTCACTCAGGTAATTGTTAATTTCATCAAAAGTCATTGCATTTCATCCTCCATCTCTTGCATAAGATTGGTTAAAATCTCAGCTTGTGTATAATACCTATCCAAATCCACCCCGTCATGGCTAGCTGCGAACCCTCCAGATTCGAACTTTGAGAGGATGTTGCGTACGTCGACTCGACTCCCGCTGTACTCATCAATTATATATTCTTGGCAGAATTCCGGATCCCTAGTTATTTCTTCAATTTTCTCCACCGTTTACAAAGAATTATGCTTGATCAAATTCAACACAAGAACTGTATTACCCGATAAGATGAGATCTTCCTCCATCAGCGGCAACCGGTTATCATAGGGATCTCTCATACACTACTGCAGGAAAGAGATGAAGCGACAAAAAATCAAATGGGAAAAAAAAAGTTGTCTCTTCAACACATCCAAGCGACAACTATTGGACTCGTCGCCTGGATGTGTTGAAGCGACGACTTTTGTTTTCAGTTCGTCACTCACAAATTATTTAAGCGACGAATATTGGTTTTTTGTCACCTCCTTTTTTCAAAGAACCACGTTTTGGAAAATTTACCGACAAAATTCAATCTTCGTCGCTTAGAAATTATTGAAGCGACAAAGTTTACTGACTTCGTCGCTCGAATACAAAATAAAGCGACGAATATTCAGCAATCTTTATCGCTTCGTTTTTTTTCATCTGCTTAAGCACCAAACTATAATAAAAGAGACACTTAGGTTTTCAATTAGCAAAGTAATCCTTTTAAACTAACTGAGCGTTGGATGTCAAATGTTTGTATATTATGGTGCACGGTTAAAATTAGGGATGGAATAGGCGTCGTTTGATCGTCTGATCGTCGAGATAATCGAAAAAAACGCACTTTGACCACATAAATACTCTTTGACCGCTGCCTTCCGAAAACCTTCCTAAGCGACGGGCAGAGGAAGGTAGAAGGGCATTACCACGGGGTCGGGAATGTGGCAATCCCGCCTCCGAAAACGCCCCCGGGATGGGGTCCACTCATAGGGCGTATTAGTGGTGTTTTCGGTTTTCCTTTTAACAGGACAACCGAACGTCGCCCGTTCCGACCCAAATTTTAACCGTGCCCCTTATATTACATACATGTCACATCCAACAGTCAATTTTGCTGATGGAGGTCCGCTCCTAATAGCGCCTTCAAGAAGCAACAACTTCTTTATTAACCTAATATAAAGGTTAAGCAACATAGGGAGATACTTGAGTTTTCAATTAGTAAAGTAATCCATTTGGACTAACTGACCGTTAGATGTCAAGTGTACGTATATTATGGTACGCGGTTAAAATTCGGGACGGAACGGACGTCGTTTGGCCTTTCGATTGTCGGAAAATCGAAGTTTAAAAATTGACCTAATATAAATGTTAAGCAACATAGGGGGCTACTTGAGTTTTCAATTAAAAAGTAATCCATTTGGACTAACTGACCGTTGGATGTCAAGTGTACGTATATTATGGTACGCGGTTAAAATTCGGGATGAAACGAACGTCATTTGGCTGTCCGATTGTAGGAAAAACCGAAGTTTAAAAATATAAGCGACGAACTTTGGATCCAAGGTACGTCGCTTCAGTAGTTGCAGTGACCAAGTTTAAAGTCACAAGGTTACCATGTGTGTTTTAACTTCGTCGCTTCAGATCATATGAAGCGACGAAGTTTGACAAAGTTTTTCTAATGTTCGTCGCTAACTTGAAAACTAAAGCGACGACTTTTGCCTATGTTTGTCACTTCATTTTACTTATAAGCCCACAACTGGGTCTTCTTCCTCAGACGTGAAAAAACTCCTCATCTTCTTCTTTCTTCCATTCGAAAACCCAGAAACCCCAAATCAGCTTCCCCTTTTCGATTCTTCAAATCAAATTCATTCTTAATCCATTAGAAACCCCCTCAAATCAGCCCTATTTCGAAACCCCTAATCCTTCTCCTTTAATTTCAACAAATTCACCCCAAAATTCAAAAGCCCCAAACCCGAAATTTCAAACCCTAACCCCTTTGATTCATCAATGACATCAGGTTCTAGTGCCCAGAAGAGGAAGAAGGAGCTCGAGGCGAGAAGGGAGAGGAAGGCTGCCGAACTTGCAGCGAGATTGGCTGCGGTAGCAGTGGAGTCGGCGAGGATGGCGCCAGAAGCGGGCACGCTGGTACCAATCCCGTCTCTGGAAGAAACCACCCCTTCGGGCTTGGGGGCTGCTGGAGGTGGTGCTGACATCAGGAGCGGCGGTGGCGGGGGCGCTGGAGCTGGAGCTGCCGCTTTGGAAGGCGAGGATGGTCCTTCAATAAGTATTATGACCAAGAGGGGTCCTAAGGAGCCGAGTAATCTCTTATGTTTTACTACGATTGATTAGTTATGTGTATTTGAGCTGCTTGTTTGGATTGGTATATGGAAAGACCAAAATGTGTATTTGAACTAAGTTGCTTCAAACTAGGGCCATTGTGTGTCAAACATATTGGATATTGGTGCTATTCCTTATTACTGATTACTTATGCATATTGGTGGTGATTTGATGAAGCTGGTGATTACTTATATGCATACTGGATAAATGTGTATTCTCAGTACTAATGCTAAACCAGCAATAAACAAAGGCATGGACAAACATAACTAATCGGTTTCTAGTCATTGACTAGACCAATTAAAAACTTTTCGAGTATGGCAATGGTTATGTTAAACATAAGTATTGTGTTAACTTCTCTTTTCTTGGTTATGTTAAACATAAGTATGACAATATATGGTTATGCATTGGTTGACTTCTCTTTTCTTGGATTACATTTGCTCAACTTTCAAATTGTAATTACTGTTTCTAGTCATTGACTGCACCATTTTGTAATTACTTTCAAATTGTTAAACTTTTCAAATCTGCTGTCCATCAACCATTTTCTGTTTCCAGCCATTTTCTGCACTATTTTTCAGGTCAGTTTCTGATTTTTTTTGTTCCAATTCTTCGATGAGATGCATATGTTTCCTTGTATGGCAGAAGCATGAGAAAAACCTTGGTAATTTGTTTGAATAAGTGAGTGTGTGTTTGTGTGTCCACCCGTTTTGGTTTGAGTGCTCTCTTTGGCCTCTTGTTTCATTATTTTCTTAATGATGAATGATCAAGCAGGGGTATATATTGTTGAGGTGGGTATATATACTGAATTGAAGTTGGTTTGTGATTAACCTACCATATCATATACATAAACTAATACATTTACCAACTGTCTACTGCCGGCCTCTCTTGATTGGTTTATCAAATTAACAAGCTAGTAATTAGGGAAAGTCTTTCTTCCGTGCTTAATTACTTCATTTCTTCAGAGATATAATAAGAGCACTAGAAAAGTACCACTGTAATTTGGAAATGTTAGTTTTCTTAATATTAAAGTGTTGTTATTCGGAATCATCAACTCCCCAAAAAGCTACTCATTAGGGGCTTATTGTAATACAATTTAGTTTGGTTGATGTGGCAGAGGTGGTTGATATGGCAATGGGGAAGAAGGTGAAGGGGAGGAACCTGCGAAGTTTGACATCGTAACGGGCGCAAAGGCGCAGTATTTGAAGCTGTTGAACAACAACCAGCCTCTGAAGGTTGAGTACGCCGAACAACACAAGGGTCCCAAAGAATTGAAGTGGAGGACTTTGATGTCCCGAGACATTGGGAGCGCCGTCCGGAGTAAAGTGCCGATGCTTGCACCTTCCTTTACTGAGCTGGATGAGGAGCACCAAGATACATTGACTACTTATATGGAGGTAAAACATTATTTTACAATAATTTCGTAACATTATTTTTCAGTGACATTATATTGAAATATGATCTTTCTGATGATTTTTTTTAAATTGTTTTTTACTAGATGCTTTATGACCTCCCTCCCACCGAGGCAAGCATGTGGAAATATGTCGACGAGATGGGTGCAAAGATTTATAAGAATTGGAAACACGACTGCCATACTCACTACGTTAAAGTATCAAAAGCGATGCCTGCAGATTTCATCCACCGACCTGAGCAGCGGGAGTATATGAAAGTTCACTTTGAGAACGACGATTATAAGGTAATGTAAATTAATTAGAGATTTTTGCATGTCATAAAATAACTTCTTATACTCATATTCATATTTGTTTTTGCAGAGGATGTGTGCCCGGAACGCCGCTAACCGGAACAAAGGAAAAGAGAAGGAGACTGCAATCAACCATCACTCTGGCACCACTCCCTATAGCTACCGAGTCGCTGCGAATGAGGAGAAAGGGCATCCAGCGCCTATATTGCAGACAATGTGCAATGTTTATCAGCCATCGCAGAATGCGCAGAAGAAAGTGGTGAGTGACTTCCCTATTGGTCCCACGATTTCGGTTTTTTAGAATTATAAAGTATAATAACACAAATCAATGGAATTTTTTTCTTTTGTAGGGAGCGATGAAGAGGAAGATGGATGAGCTATGTGCTTCTCGAGTGAGTGATGAAGCGAGCGGCAGTCACGTGACGGGCCCCGTTACCGTCGAGGAGTAGATGGCTATAGTCGAGAATGAGCTGGGTGGAAAGCCGGGGACGAGGGTCCAAGGTATATTTTTTTTGAATATCTTTTACATTTTGTGTTGTGTTGTGTTTTCTTATTTTAGATACGAAATCGTTTTTAATTTGACTTTTTTTTTTTGTTTTACCATTTTTGCAGGGGTAGGGGGTACATTAAGACGCCTGCCAAAATCAAAAGGCGGGGCACGCGAATTCAGAGGTTGAGGAGTTGAGGAGCCAACTAGCAACCGTCACTGAGCAGAGCAGACTCGAGAAAGAAGAGATGCAGCAACGTATGGCAAGGATGGAGGCTGCCCTCAATGATTTCATCTCGGCCAGGGCAATGCGACTTTCAATGTCGCCGCAACAACTGCCATACTCGTCGATAAATCCTCATGTGCTTCGCAAGGTAATCTCGAGGAAGACCTTGATTAGGACCTTTTTTTTCTTGTAATTGGAACATATACATTGTTGTTATGGAACATATTCTCGAATTTGGATGAAATCTACGTATTTGTAAAATGTAGTGTGCTTGTGTTATGTTGGATATGTGTAATATGTGATTTGAATGCAGGTTTTGTGTCATTTTTATGCTAATGAAATTGGTTCAAACCAAACCAGGAAACTGTTTTCCTTCTCTGTAACAAAGAATGAAGCGACGAATATTTATCAATGTTTTGTCGCTTCAATTTTAATTTACAATTTTTTTTTCTCAGTGAAGCGATGAATATTGATCAATATTCGTCGCTTCAAATATAAAACAACGATTCAAAATTCGTCACCTGAAACTGCAAGAAAAATTGTGTCTTCAAATATGAGGCGACGAAGTTTAAAGTCGTCACTTGAAATATCCAAGCGACGATTTGTATAGCAAAACTCGTCGTCTTGAATCGAAACGACGAGAATGGAGCGACGAAGTTTTGTCTTTTGGATACTGAAGCGACGACTTTCTTGCGGAAACGACGAAAAAAAGTCGTTACTTCATTTGGCATCTGCAGTAGTGGTAACACATATACAAGAATGACCATGCACATGCATGTACGTGAAAAATGAATTTCCAATTAAGAGATACAATGATAAGAATTAATCTGAGGTCATGGATCATTTTATAAACGGATGTATATCACTGACACTACCCCATCGAAGGAATCAAGCGACGGACTTCTTCTGTCGCTTAATATGCTATATCCGTCGCTTAAACTTTACGCGACGGAAATAACATCGCTTTCAGTTCCGTCGCTAAAAATTAGTCGCTTCAGAACTTACGCGAAAGGAATTTAAATCATCGTCGCTTTAGTAATATTAAGTGACGTATGTATAAACCCTTCGCATAAACATGTTTATCTAATGCGACGGATTTTAGGTCATCGCCTAAAAGTGAAGCGACTAACATATATTCAGAAAATTGTGTTTTTATGTTAATTTTAAGCGACGAAGTTTGTGTATATACATCGCAGAAAATCTATCAAACGTTGTCGCTTCAAACTACGTCGACTAATAAATATTCGGGAATTTGATTTTTTATTTAAATCGTAAGTGATGTACATAGTTATTACCATCGCTTAAGTAGTTGATGTTTAAGTGACAGATATATCTAGCTATGTCGCTTAAGTGATATTTCTACATTTCAATATAGAGCCTGCAACTGTATTACCCTTTTACAAAACCAAAACCAAAACCAAACAATCAAATTCCTGCACTGTCAAAATACCCAAAAGCATACATACACAACTCATATCATGAACCAATTCAAACCAACACATTATATATATTCACAAATTTGAAACCAACACAGAATGTAAAAAAAACTAATTGTGCAATATTTATGCATAAACTGTTCATTGTGCATAAACAAAAGGTAATAAACACTAGAAGATGTACTCCATAGCAGCAGTAGCAGCGGTTGCCTCCACGCACGTCGCTTAATATCGAGAAGTGAAAGAATTTTATGAAGATGTACCTGGAGCTCCTAACTGTTTTTATGATAAGATCATCGCAATTTGAGCCTCCATCTGCCGGAAGCGCTCTTCTTGGGCTGCTTCTTTCTCGCGGAGACGCTCTTCCATTTCCGCTTTATACTCCGCCCTTAATTGTTCTCTTACTTCACTAACTTGCTCCTCCACGAGGCTGTCTACTTCGATATGCCGTGCGTCTCCTCTCTTCTTCTGCTCCTGCTGCATGCATCTTCCCACCCCTTGGATCTCCGTGCCTCTCTTCTCCCAAATTTGAGTCACTATCACATTGATTTGTGATTCAATGGGGAGAGGTTCTGAAGCCGCAATATCCGGGTATTTCTCCTTCATTTGCCCTACTAGTATGGACACACGTTCTTTCATCGCCCCCTACAATAACACATATAACTAATGTTAATAAGAAATACGATGCATTTGAAATCATCATTTAAAGCCCCAAATTGGTGCAAGGAATAAGGTTACTCTACACAGAAGCATATACATAATTGCACAATGGCATCCTTGAATTAAGACCAGTAACAGATTTCGAAGATCATAACTAATAACTGTAGTTGCAAATACTAAAGATCAATAATAAACCAACAAAGTTGAACGACCAAATCCTAATATTGCATCACAGAGAGTCAATATACACTATTTGTAATTCCTAATATTGCATCACAGAGAGTCAATATACACTATTTGTAATTCCTAATCTTGCATCACAGAGAGTCAAATCCTAATATCGCATCACAGAGAGTCAATATACCCTAAACCAACAAAAATCATAGTCTTACCTGTGCAATTCAGAAACTAAGAAATATCAATCCACAACAGTACAAGAGACTACGCCAATTTCAAAAATACCTAAAGACAAAGAGAAGACAGATTATGAGCAGCGAGAATGTGAGAGAAGGGGAGAGAGACCTGCCTTTGTACCGATGGAGATGGAGTGAGAGACAGAGACAGAGACCCGCCTTTGGACCGAGCAAGATGGAGTGAGCGATTTGGGGTGAGAGAGAGGGTGGTGGTGGTGGTGGTAGTGATGCAGAAAGGAGACAGTGGTGGTGGTGAATGTGGTGGTCTAGAACGAAGAGGTCGGGTTGTGGTGGAATCGGGGACGGGTTTTGGAGAGGGTGGAGAGAGGGTTTGGATCGGAGATCAGAGAAGGGGTTGGGAATTCGAAGACCGGAGATGGGATTAGGGTTTGGAAATTAGGATCGATTGAATTTGCAAAAGAAGAATAAAGAAAACAGGCCGATGGTTTTTGGGGATATTTATCGGACTTTAAGCGACGGGGTTAGTCTTTACCCGTCGCTTAAAAACTTAAAAAAAATTATCCAAAATTTTAGCCCAAGGACACGCGCCATTTTTTAAAAAACTTAAGCGACGAACGTATTCAAAACCTGTCGCATTAAAACCTATTTTATTTGGTTTTTCCAACGATCGGACGTCCAAACGATGTCTGTTACGTCTTGATTTTTAATCACGTACCACAACATACGTACATTTGACATCGAGACATCAATTAGTTAAAATGGATTACTTTGCTAATTGAAAACCCAAGTATCCCCCTATGTTACTTAACCTTTATATTATATTAACAAATAAGTTGTTACTTCTTGAAGGTGCTATTAGGAATGAGCCTTCGTCGGTAAAAATGACTATCGGATGTGACATGTACGTAGAATAAGGGAGACGGTCAAAATTTGGGCCATAACGGGTTTTACTTGACCCGGGTTTCAATTTTTTCCATTGGGTTTTCCGTATTTCTAATTGTTCTAGACCTTCACGAGCTTTTTGATCGTCCTTGGTCTTTCATTCGAGATCAAAAATGATTCCACTCATGTTATCGTACACATTCTTCTTAATGTGCATGACATCTAAGGTATACCTTATTCTTGATGTGCTCCAGTACGGCAGCTCCTAAAATATACTCACGTGGCTCCAACACAGTTTTTCTCTAGTTGCTCTGGGCTTGAACTTGGGATGCAAACTCTGAACATGGTAGTCATGAGAGAGGATACTTCTATAAATCTCATCTCCAGACTAAGAGCGTAGTTCTTCCCTTAATTCAACATTCCCATTAAACTTATCTGTTGCTCGACGACATGGATGTGTCCGGGGTAGCCATCTTCGGTGACCCTGGTATGCCATTCTTCCCGTCAAGTTGTTTGAATAAACATCTTCCAAACAAAGGGGGCATGTTTTGTAGTCGTTTATCTGGATGCCTCCCAACATCCATAATCGGGAAAGTCGCTAATGGTCCACATCACTGCTGCTCTCATTATGAATGACTTTTGCTCTTGTCGGTCATAAGTCCGAACTCCAGTACTCCACAACATCTGTAGCTCATCGATCAATGGTCTCATAAACACATTCAAACACTTTTCTGGAGACTTCAGACAGAATATTAACAATACAAGTATGTTAAACTATTTTTTCATACACATTGAAAGAGGTAAATTGGAAGGTATTGCCACAACATGCCAAGTGTTGTGAGAAAGACTCGTTGCACCAAAAGGATTAAACCCGTCTGTAGCTAGTCCGAGGCGCACATTCCTGGAGAGTCCTTATCAAACTCTTGCCATGTTTCCCCATCTACGTGGTGTTTAAGAAAATATGGATCTGAAATCATTTTCCCGTGCCACCTCATTTTCTTTGCTGTGTGCAGAAATATATATAGGCATTGCAATCTGAGTGTTAGAGGGAAGTAACGAACCTTTCTTACAGGAACCCGTGTATCCTGTTCAGAATATATCAATCTTGACTCTTAGTATGCGGGACACTTGTTGCGGTGTGCATTCTCTTTGTAAAACAACGCACAACCATGCTCGCATGCATAGATGATCTCATAACCCAAACTCATGTTCTTCAGGATCTTTCTTACAGCACGGTATGAATCAGAATACTTGTATCCAAGAGAAAGCAATTATTTGATGTACTCACAATTATCATTAAAACATTTTTTTGACCATTTATTATGCATTTTCATCTTCACTGCTTTAAGGATTCTGGGATTCTGATAAAAGCATGTTCTATTTCTCATAAGTAGCTCTGTCAATAGGGTCTAAATCATCAACATCATTTACATAATTTCCATCATCAACATTTTCTGTCTGAAAAAATCTATCAATATATGGAAAAGTATCAAACAAAATTTACATAGTGGGATCTATCTGAGGTTCCATATTACCACTGGAAGAGGCCTTCTGCTTAAGGTATTGTTCCCTGTGCTTATACAATGAAGGAACGTTTGCAGTCTCACCGTGATGTATCCATGTAGTGTAACTATACATCATACCGTTTTCCCTGAGGTGCGTAAACATCTCATCCACTGTCAGCCTCCACTTTTGCTACCGACAATGCTTGCACGGGCACTTGTGGACCTCCGTGTCACTACTGCTATTTTGGAGGACAAACGCACAGAAATCCATTATCCACTGAATGAACTTCAAATTACATCTAGATAACGCGATCCAACTCTTGTTCATGTTGCCTGTCATATGAAAAACATAAAAAAAAATGCACAAATTTAGCAAATAACAACACAAATGTTACACATATTCTTCATCTTATCCCTCCGGTTAGGGTCCTATCCCATTCAGGAGAGCACTTCCTTTATCAAGCCTCTTGCCCCACGGGTTACGCTTTCAGTTTGGAAAAATTTCGGCAGAATCTCCCTACAGTTCCCCAAGTGCATGAATATCTAACAACCTAGTGTGCACTCAAAGAACAATATAGAGAGATCCTGTCGAAATCAATACCAAAAACTAAAAACGTAACCGTAGGAAGTGTAAATACACTCGACAAAGTCATGTTCTCCCACACTGTCTAAAAAAGAGACAATTCGAGAATCCAATGTTGTGTTTGATTCTCGAACGGGAATGCTAAACTAAAACAAACTGGTGGATGCAAGAGTTGAATCACTCTCACATGTTCATCCAGGTAATAAACATAAATGTATCAATTAATAAAATAACATGAAAACACTAATGATTTTCACATTTACACACAAATCATTAATAAATTTAACATCAATTCATTAATCAAACACAAATCAACACTAAAAATAACACAAAATTCATCATATCCAAATTCAAAACAACAATATAAACACTAAACTCAACCTATCTAACACAAATAATATGAAAAACTCAACCTAAATCCAACCAATCTAACACAAATATGATGAAAAATCCCAAAATCAACACCAACTCTATCATATATTCAAACACCCAACACTAACAACAACACAAAACACAATATAAACCAAATCCAACTCATGATATCAAACACTAAATTCAACCAATTAAACCCAAATATAGTGATTACAATGAAGAAAAGAGATTATACAAACCTACAAAGCAATTGGAAGAGAAGACCCAAGCTATTTGTCCCCGAAATTGATGAAATCTGCAGTTTTGCCCCTTTTTCACATCTCACAGCTTTTCTTCTGTTTTTTCTTCAACTTCTGGGTTATGTTTAAGACGAGGCTTTATAACAAATATTAAAAATTTAAGCCATGGATTTTATCACTGTATGTCACTTAAAATAATTCTTAAGCGACTTATTTACATGTTCACTACCAGAAAAAAAGTTTTTCCCGACGAAATAAAAAAAAAACGGCCGACAACTAAAAATTTTCGTCGGTAATTCCATAGAATAGCCGACGATTTTATTTTTCGTCGGTGAAAAAACAAAATCGTCGGCCATAGTTTAACCATAGCCGACGATACTGTTTTTTCGTTGGTATAAACACAAATCGTCAGCTATATTCATATTTCAGTCGACGATTTTGGATTTTCGTCGGCCTTTCTCTGAAACATTAGCCGACGAAAACTTTTGAAATTTTGGCCGACAAAATTGACATTTTCGTCGGCTATAAGTCTATATATTTTCAGATCTAGATAGCAGCTGCTCATTTAAAAAAAAAAACGAAAAAAAACGGGAGAAAGAGTGAAAAATCTGTGGGTATTGTTGAAATCCGTCCTCTCTTACATTGTGGAGCTATATATAGGTTATATGTGTATATATGTTGATTTTGAGTTTTAGTTGAGTTGATTTTGAGTTTTAGTGATTTTGAGTTAGTAAGTGATTTTTTGTTTTGTTGTTGTTTTAGTGTTAGAATGTATGTATATATGTTGATTTTGAGTTGTTGTTGAGTTGATTTTAAGTTAGAGTTTAATTATGTGTTTTAATTTGATGTTATTTTAATTAGTGTTAAAATATATATATATATATATATATATATATATATATGTGTGTGTGTGTGTGTGTGTGTGTGTGCATGTGTGTGGAGTTTAATTATATATATATATATATATATATATGTTAATTAATGGTTGTTGATAGTGTAATTAACTTAAATAATGGTTGATATATAGTGTAACTTAAATAATGGTTGTTAATGGTATATATATATATATATATATATATATATATATGAGTTGATGTTGATAATAATATATATTGTAATGTAATTAATTATTAAGGATTTATATATATATATGTATGTGTTAATTAATTTCTTATTAATTAAAGTTATATATATATATATATTATTTTCAGGCTACATATGGATCCGGATAAGAGTTAGATTTCTCTTCCAAGGCATGACCGACGATACACTACAGGAGTTGTGAATTTTTTGCAGTTCGTCGAGGAAAATGCAAACGGGAATGAATACCATTATTGCCCGTGCAATAAATGTAGGTGTCGCAGTGATATGTGTCGATTTCCGATTAGGACAGTATGGGAGCACCTAAAGAGTAAAGGGTTTTGGCCGAAGTACACACGTTGGATATATCACGGTGAGCCATCATTAGATGGATCGCATGATCATGGGAAGTTTTTTGAGGCGGGCAGTAGTAGTACATCCAACGATCCAATAATGGCATTCGTCAACGTGTTTCCTTTTGAAAGCGGTGTACGTGGGGAACAATATATGCATGACCCGGTGCAGCCCTTTCTACAAGTTGTCAACACTGTTGCCTTTGACAAGTACAACAAACTGATTGCATTGCAACAGACCCCTGTGTCTTCAAGTTCTGAGAAGACAGTTCTTGAAAGTGTGATGGAGGTAATGGGTTGACTGCTGGGTTTCTGTTTTCTTGATGTTCAATTTTGGTTATATATGAACAGGAAATAGGAATACGAGAGGTGTAAACCTACTGATTTTTTTTTACCTTTTTCATATAATAGCCGACGAAAAACACGTTATTTCGTCGGCTATACTCATAATAGCCGACGAAAAATTCATTATTTCGTCGGCTATAACTATATTGAAAAACACATATTTTATTTTAGACAGAAAAAGACAAAAGAATGGCCGACGGCTCTCGTCGGCTATGATTTAGAAAGAAAAAAAAAACAAAAAATGACCATATTCTATTTTCTATCACTAATGATAAACCATTTCTTCATCCTTCAAATCCAAAAATGTTGTGAAATAAGATATGACTGAAATAATGAAATACGTCTACGATTGAAAAATGACAAGATTCTGATAAAATCTTACTGTCGAAAGATGCGGTCAAAGGTTTTATTCCTTCGTTTCCCTAATGGTAGCGTTACCTTCGGTAAATATTTTGAGGAAAATTTTTATACGATTAGTTGTATCTCATTGATTTGAAACTATTATCTGTTGAAGGTCAGGCCAAAAAACGTCATTTAGACAGTCCAATTACCATTTCTAAGCGTTTAGAGGTTTGACTCACTCGGTTAACCGTTCCGATCGAGCCTTTAACGTTGTCAGCTGAAATTGGATTTTTTTCCATACATGTATTTAATCTTAACGGTGATATCTGACGGTTGGAATAGATTTTCTAAACTTTTAGATTCAAAATCAGAACACGTGCACTAATGTTCCTTAACTTGTTTACTAAGTGTTTAAGTGAATGTATAGTTTCAAATAGTTACTATACGTAGACTCTTCAAATGCAAAAATGTTGTGAAATAAGATATGACCGAAATAATGAAATACGTCTACGGTTGAAAAATGACAAGAGTCCGATAAATTCTGTGTGCCGAATGTTGCGGTTCACTGTTTTTTACTTTCGTTTTCATATGGGTAGCCTGACGTTCGTTAAATCAATTTTGTAAAATTTTTATATGATTAGTTGCGTCTCATTGATTTGAAACTATTATCTGTTGAAGGTCAGGCCAGAAACCGTCGTTTAACTAGACGAATTTCCGTTTTTAAGTGTTTAGAGGTTTGACTTAGTGGTTTGACCAATAGTTTAGCCGACGAAAATTATATTTCGTCGGCTAAACTCTTGCGATCCGCGCTTTTTTATTGTCCGCCGTTGGATGGCTCAGATCCGACGGTTGTTGATCTTCCAAAGTATAGCCGACGAGATTCAAAGAATAGCCGACGATTTTAAAGATTTCGTCGGCTATTCTTTCTGCTATAAATCAGAAAGTCGCGAACCCTAGCCGACTTTTCTCTCTCCTCCTCCTCCTCCTCCTTCCTCAAATCGGCCGCTCTCCTCCTCCTCCTCCTCCTTCCTCAAATCGGCCGCTCTCCTCCTCCAATCCGCCGCTCTGCTCCTCCCCCTCCTCAAATCGGCGACGCCTCCACCGTTCCTCCTCCTCCGATTTGGTTTTTTTTTTTTTTTTTTTGCAATTTATTTTAATTATATAATTTAGGTAAATAATTTATATATTTAAGTGTGTGTTAAATTAGAATTTGTAATGGTTATATATATAAATTGTTAGATTAATTATATATATAAATTTGTAGATTAATTATATAAATTGTTATATATTTGTTAATATATACACATATTTGTATATATACATATATATGTTAATGTATATTTTAATTGTTATATATAAATTGTTAAATTAATTATATATATAAATTGGTAGCCTAATTATATAAATGGTTATATTTATGTTAATATATAAATAGTTATTTGTATGTATATATATGTTAATGATGAAATATAGTTATATTTGTATATAAATGGTTATATTTATGTTAATGGTTAGTATTATTTAAAATTAGTTAAAATTTAAATATTAATTTGTTAGTATGTTTTAAAATATGTTAGTATTATTGGTTATTATATTAATTAGAATTTGTTATTTAATGTAATATAATTTAATATTAATTAATGTATTAATGCCTCAAGCTGCAGATGGCCGATGCATTCAGACAGTTATTCGGAGGCCGTCGTTCTTCCAGATCTAGGGGTTCTAGAAGTTCTGCCGGTTCTGGAGACTCCGAGAGGACCCTTAGCCAGCCTGAGAGGACCACCAGCCAGCCTCAGAGGATGGATTCATCCCAGTCGCGGAGGAGTGTGAGTTCTCGGCACCAGACCCTTTTATCGGCGGCGCGGCCGTCGAGCAGTTCACGTCCCCCTCTCGGGCCAGATGCTCCGAGGTCCAATAGGCATCTATTTCAGGACGAGATAGCTCTAGATGTTCCTCAAGTCCGTATGCCTGAGGTTCATCGGGAGCCGATGACGAGTCCGGCGCCGTCTGCTACTGACTCGACTGAGGGGCCTACTCTCCCAAATCAGCTCTACCTCCCGTACAACATTCTTGCGATACCCGAGGTCGACGAGCGTGGTGTGCCCATATGGCCTGATATGCCTCAGTACGTGAGTGTTGCGGAGGCATACCATCATGAGCCATTTGAGAGACCTGAGCTCCTGATTTCGGCGAGGAGAAAAGGAAAGTCGACAGACGGGTCATCTAGTTCATGTAACATTTGATTTTATTAATTAAATGTTTTATTAAAATTAACGCACTAATATTTAATTTTATTAACCAATCGTCGTTTATGTGATAGGGACAGCCGCTAGCAGTTCAAGCAGGAATACGAGAGGTGTCATATGTTTTGACACGCTCAGGAGAACTGTTAAGAGCAGGGGGAGGATCTAGATCAACGAACCCCCTAATCAGGAGGTTCAGGGGAAAAAACGCCGCGATTACGCGGGTTGCGTGGGGGCACTAATTAGGGATAGAGTCCCTATGTTGTGGACACGGTGGGCTGATGTGCTGGAAGAGATCAAGAGGGAGGTCAACAACGCGGCGTCGGTGAGTAATTTAAAAAACTTAATTTCTTTATCGTAATATTTAATAATTTTCGGTATTGTTATAATTGTAAAACTAATAAAATATTATCTTTCAGGCATACTTCGAGATTGCCGAACACAAGCAGGCTTGGGCGTATGTGATGCAGAACTCGAGGTACGTTGGGAATTCCTCATCTTATAATTTGAAATATTTTATGATATTAATAATATTTCTAATGCACTTTTGTTTTTTCCGTAGGTTCAAAGAGTGGAAGAACGAGCTCCGTACCCACTTTACCGAATACGACAAATATGGTCGTATGGGTACTCCAAGAGAGTTCATGTTCAGGGAGTACGAGTGGCGTTGGTTGAAGTCAGTAGACTTCAACAACCCACTTATGCAGGTAAATACTAAACTTAACTATAAATGTTTATTTTGTTAATATTTTAATTATTTTATAATTATTACACTAATATTTTTTGATGCATTTTTCTAATATTTTATTATTTGTTTGAAGAAACGGTCTCGGATAAACTCTGCGAACCGCCGCCGTAACACAACCCCCCATCATGGTGGTTCTAGGCCATTTTCACAATATCAGGAGGAGGCACTTAGAGATCATCCTGATAGCAACCCGTACGTAGAGACGTTCAAGAAGGCTTATCCACAAGCGACAGAACAGCTTGTAAGTCGTTGATTACGATTTTAAAATTTTAATTATTAATTTTACTTAATTATATATTTGTTAGAATATTAATTATTATTTTTTTCCCGTTCTATTAGGAGAGGGTGAACCGGGGCGAAGAAGAAGTGTTGCAGGAAGTAGTTCGGGAGACACAACCGAACATTTCAGAGGCAGATCTGCAAGAAGCCCTGAGCTAGGTCGACCGATCGAATGTCCAAACGGCAGCGAGGATGTTCGACGCAGCCTTCCCAGACCGGTCAAACCAATACTACTGCCGGGGTTTGGGAAGTTCTGGAATAGGGGTCTTGAAGACCACTAAGGGAGCTCAAAAGAAGAGAGGCGGGGACAACCAAAAAATTGGGGGGGGGGGGGGAATGTAGAGATTAGCTGAAGAAAATGCAAGATTGGCGGCCCAGTTCCAGAGATCACAGGAGCAACACCGCAGAACACAGCAGTATCATTTGGAAATATCCAGTTGGCATACTGAATGCGAGAGAATTCGGCGACATAACTACGCCAGCCAACAAAACTGGTGGTATGCTATGTTCGCGGCACAACAACAAGGCCTTGAACCCCCGCCCCCGTTTCAGCCGTTAGATGAACCTCCAATGCCTCAACCTCCCGAGTTCATTCAGCAGGATGAGGAGCATGATGGACAGCAGGATGCTGGGGATGACGTGGTGGACTTCAGTGCTTTAGGTGATGATTAGAGTTATATTTTATGTATATTGGAACAAATTAAATACTAAGTCATTTAGACGTGTTTCTTGTTGGTGTAAATGCATGGATTGTCATTGTGAATTGCAGGTTGCTTGGAATGGTAATTTAGAAATTAATTTAATTTTTTTTCCCCAAAATGTAAGAATAGCCGACGATATTGGCATTATTTCGTCGGCTATAAGTGCTATAGCCGACGATTTTTACCAAATTTCGTCGGCTATAATTGTTATAGCCGACGAAAATGACATTATTTCGTCGGCTATAACTAATTCATGCCTATTAAAATATTAATATATTCTGACGAAATAACCGACGAAATAGATGAAATCGTCAGCTATATTTCAGAACAAATAGCCGACGAATTTCGTCGGCTAAAGTTTACGATATCGTCGGCCATACTCGAAAATATCCGACGAATTTAGTCGGATATTTTGCCCAGGTTTGGCCGACAAAATGAATTTTCGTCGGTGATATCGTCAGCCATACTCGAAAATACCTGACGATTTCGTTATTTTCGCCGGCCATTCGTTTTACCGACGCCCTTTTACCGACGAATTATAGCCGACGAAAGTTTCGTCGGTAGAAGGAATAACCGACGAAAATTTGGCATAGTAGACGAAATTTTTTTCATCGGCTATTATGTCTGATCTGGTAGTGGTTCCCTAAAACCCGTCGCTTTAGTGGTTTATAAGCGACTAAAATACATGTCGTCTTAGTACCGTCACTACCAGAAAAAAGCCCTTTACCGACGAAAAAAAAAAAACCGCCAACGACATACTATTTTCGTCGGCTATTCCCAAGAATGGCCGACGATTTTTTCTTTCATCGCTAAAAATAAAAAATCGTCGGCTATTCCACAAGAATGGCCGACGATTTTTTCTTTCGTCCCTAAAAAATATTTTTCGTCGGCTATACCCCTAGAATGACCGACGAGTTAAAATTTTCGTTGCCTGTTCTCTTAAAGTATAGCCGACGAAAACTTTTGAAAGTTTGGCCGACGAAATTAGAATTTTCGTCGGCTATAAGTCTTCATATTTTCAGATCTGGACAGCAGCTGCTTATTTAAAAAAAAAAACGAAAAAAAAACGGGAGAAAGAGTGAAAAATCTGTGGGTAGTGTTGAAATCCGTCCTCTCTTACATTGTGGAGCTATATATAGGTACGTATATGTGTATATATGTTGATTTTGAGTTTTAGTTGAGTTGATTTTGAGTTTTAGTGATTTTGATATAGTAAGTGATTTTTTGTTTTGTTGTTGTTTTAGTGTTAGAATGTATGTATATATGTTGATTTTGAGTTGTAGTTGAGTTGATTTTAAGTTAGAGTTTAATTATGTGTTTTAATTTGATGTTATTTTAATTAGTGTTAAAATATATATATATATATATATATATATATATATGTTAATTAATGGTTGTTGATAGTGTAATGAACTTAAATAATGGTTGTTAATTAATGGTATATATATATATATATGAGTTGATGTTGATAATAATATATATTGTAATATATATGTGTTAATTAATTTCTTATTAATTAAAGTTATACATATATATTATTATCAGGCTATATATGGATCGAGATAAGAGTTGGATTTCGCTTCCAAGGCATGACCGACGATACACTACAGGAGTTGTGGATTTTTTGCATTTTGTCGAGGAAAATGCAAACGGGAATGAATACCATTATTGCCCGTGCAAGAAATGTAAGTGTCGCAGTGATATGTGTCGATTTCCGATTAGGACAGTGTTGACAGTAGCCACAGAGGGGCTACAGCAGGCCCACAGACCCGCCGCTAGTGTACCAGGGGCCGAGCCAAGGCCCGGGACCAGATCACCAGCACCCGGCCTCGGGGTCCAACAATCTATCCTGCCACCAGGGGCCCGGGGACCGGGGGCGCCTGCCTACCAAAGAGGTCACCAAAGCTGCCCTTTGGTGTGCAAACAGAAGGGAACCAGTCCCACATCGAAGGGTAAGGCCAGACCTCACTCCTGGCCACCTATATAAGGGCCCCAACTACCCTCATTAATAGGTAACTGATCCTTCCTACCGCTTACATACGTGCTTAAGTTATATCTATTCAAACTATACTAACTTAGGCATCGGAGAGGAGAAGACCGGCCAGCCCGGTATTCCCCTTAGTAAGCAGGTTTGCAGGAGATAGTACGAGGATTCATTTGTCTCTACCAGGCCCCCGGGTTTGTGCAGAAACAATTGGCGCCGTCTGTGGGAACGGTTTTGATCCGCGAGAAAAGTAAGCGTTGCTCTACCAGAGAATAGAACCCGATCGATCCTTTGGAAAGCAGTCAGATCCGCAATCCGGAGGCCATGGAAGGAAGGAAGATAAAAACTGACGCGGGAAGGTTGAAAGAGCGAATTCAGATCCCCGACCGGGCCCAAAACATAAGGGCTGAGGTCGGTGCGAGGTTCGTCCTTTCTCCTGACCAAGACAGAACCCCGACCGGTATGATGTGGGGGAGGAAATAAAAAAGATGAAGGCAGAAGTCGCGCGGTTGCGAGAAGAGGGCGATCGGGACCGGCTAAGGGCGGATGCCCGGTGCCGAGAATTGGAAGCAGTGAACGTCGTCTTAGTGGCGGCCTTGGAGAAAGGGGGCCAGCAGGGCACTTCTCGGGCGGCATCGCGGCCCGCGAGCAATGCCAACGAATTCCCGCACCTAGAGGTGGGACAGCCTACGGGAAGGAGAATGACCGCGCATGTGCCCACACCTCTCTTTCCGGAAGCTTTAAAAAACTCCGGCCCGGTTGAACCCCCGTACCGCACAAGCCTGGCGTCGAGCGAGCAGGACAGCCCCACCGCAAGGACGCTCGAGGCGCTCTCCGCCTCAGTGTCGGACATGAAGGACCGCCTAGAGGTCAGCGAGAGAAAAGCGGGGCAGCCGCGGGACAGCGCACGATTCAGCGAGCGCACTGGACCTTTTCCGCGCCGGATTAGAGAGTCGGGAAGATCTGGTAGCCAAAGGCCCCTGAAACTGACGTACTCAGGAACAAGCTGCCCGTACCAGCACCTGGACAGCTTTAAGTCGCAGACGGGCACAAGGGGCTATTCAGATGCCACGTACTGCAACATATTCCAAGAGACGCTCTCGGGGGAGGCGTTGAGTTGGTTTTACGAGCTGCCAGTGAACTCAGTAGAAACCTTCGAGCAGCTGGCTGATAAGTTTGTCGGCCGGTTCGCCCTTAGAGCCAAGACGGCCCAAACGTCAACGATCCTTTTCGATTGCATGCAGGCTGACCACGAACCGCTGCGCGCTTTCGTTAACCGGTGGCATATCGCCACGGCCGGGGTCAGAAACTTGGATAAAAGGATAGCGGGGATGGCATTCAAGCAGGGGTTAAAACCTGGGGAACTCTCGTACAACTTATGAGTAAAGGAGCCATTAGGGTACGATAAGTTGATGGTCGTGGCCTTCAGGCACACCCAGGCGGAGCACGAGACGTATGGGGACAAGATGCCCAAGCGGAGTCCGGATGACCCGCTACCGTCGTCTCCCCGTGAAAGCAAGACCGGGCGGCAAGATCGCAACCATACACCTGCGACTAGCAAGAAAGCCGAAGTACGGGAGGATTGGCGACCCCGACGGAGCAGTAACAACAGTTCACGGACAGTCAGAAGACCCCCACTTGTGCAACCGGCACGGCCGCTGGCAGCTGCGCCACAGGGGCGACCTCCGCGGGCTCTAGCCATTATGCCGGCAAAAAAGCCCGAAGATCCAGCCCTTCGGTGTAGCAGCCAAAGACCCCAGAGGACGGTGGTGGACGGCCGAGTCCGTCCGGATGACCCGCAAAGGGACCGGCAGACAGCTCGGCAAGTAGGGACCATAAGCACCCGAGTCCCAGGGGGGATAGAGGTGCACGGGAGCATAAACATGATACATGGTGGGGACCATATAGATCGACTCACCCGGAGTTCAAAGAAGCGGTGCTTAAGAGCGATCCGGGGAAAGGAGGTATATGCCTTTGGAGGAGAAAGTGGCCAGGCCGCTAAAACAGGATGGAACTCGGTTACTTTTTACGAGGAAGAAGAGCCGGAGGATCTGATTCAACCGCACAACGACCCCTTCCTTATTACGGTCCAAATAGACCACTGGATAACTAGCCGTATGCTGAGCGATACCGGAGCTTCTGTCAACGTGATGTTTCGAGACGCATACAAAGGGCTGCAGAGAGGAAAGAATAAGTTATCCCAGGATAACGAGCCGTTGATAAGCTTCTCCGGTGAGGTGGTCCAGCCTTTGGGATCGGATTACCTACCGCTAATCTTCGGCGAGGGAGACAGGACGAAGAAGGAGTACCTGGAGTTCATCGTCGTGGATTGCCTGTCATCGTACAATGGCATAATCGGTCGGCCAGGGTTATGGAAGCTGAAAACATTCATAGCCGGCCATATGCTGATGCTGAAGATGCCTTCACCTGCCGGTGTCATTACCATATGCGGGGACCAGAGGATCGCTCGCAGGTATTATGCGGAGGCCCTGACCCACGGGAGAAAGAGGACCGAGGTCTTCACGGCCACTCAACAAGCGCCGGTGCCGGATTTGAGTCTTGGCCCCCGTGATGACACCGATTCTGACGACGAGAAGCTAAAGCGACCCTCGGCCGTGGAAGAAACCGAAACAGTCTCCATTTCGGAGGACCACCTGGAGCGAAAAGTGGTGGTAGGGACGAGGCTCGCTCCGGCTATCAGGAAAGAGCTCATCACCTTCCTCCGAGACAATAGTTCGGTCTTCGCATGGTCCTACGAGGACATGCCAGGCATATCCCCAGAGATAGCCGTCCACAAGCTAAATTCGTTGCCCAACGTTCCCCCGGTGAGGCAAAAAAAGAGGTCCTTCAGTCCGGCGAAGTATGAAGCAATCAGAGAAGAAGTACAGAAGCTAAGGGGCATAGGTTTCATCCGGGAAGTCCAGTACCCCCGGTGGCTTGCTAATGTGGTTATGGTACCAAAGAAGGGAACCGACAGGTCGAGCATGTGCGTGGATTTCACCAATCTAAACCGGGCGTGCCCAAAAGACAGCTTCCCGCTCCCCCGGATAGATCAGCTTATAGATTCAACGTCCGGCTTTAAGCTGCTCAGCTTCATGGACGCCTACGCCGGGTATAATCAGATAAGGATGAACCCGGACGACGAAGAGCACACATCATTCACAACTGACCGAGGTACCTACTGTTATAAGAGGATGCCGTACGGTCTAAAGAATGCCGGAGCCACCTACCAGCGGATGGTGAATTGCATGCTGGAGCAAGAAATGGGTAAAACGGTGGAAGTATACGCAGATGACATGCTGGTCAAGAGCTTGACTGCAGGGGCCCATGTCCGAGATTTGGCGGTAGTCATCGGTAAGATGCTCAAGTTTGGAATGCGCTTGAACCCGAAGAAGTGCATTTTTGGGATTGCAGAGGGCTTGTTCCTAGGCCACATCATCAGCCAGCGAGGGATAGAAGCTAACCCACTAAAGGTCCAGGCAATCCTAGACATGGAAACACCAGGGGAAAGAAACCAGGTCCAAATGTTGACCGGCCGGCTGGCCGCCCTGGCCAGATTCATCTCCCGCCTGACCGATAAGTGCGCCCCATTTTTTAAACTGCTCAAAGCACAACAGTTCAAGAAAATCCACTGGGCGGCGGAGCATGAAGCGGCATTCCAGTCCATCAAGACGTATCTGTCTGCAGTACCTCTCCTATCCAAACCAGTGCCGGGCGAGATGCTATACCTCTACATAGCTGCATCTGAAGCGGCCGTCTCCGCGGCTCTCGTCAGGAAGGAGGGCACGCTCGATCTCCCGGTATATTATGCAGGGAAGGGACTTATCGGAGCCGAGGGCCGGTACCCCGACATTGAGAGGTTGGCTCTGGCCCTGATCGTTAGTGCCAGAAAGCTCAGGCACTATTTCCAGGCTCATTCCATCACCCTATATACCAATCACCCTTTGCGGCAGATCCTGCAAAAAACCGGACACCAGCGGCAGGCTTGTACGGTGGGCAGTTGAGTTGGGAGAGTTCGACATCACTTATGCTCCGCGAACGGCTATCAAGGGACAGGCAGCTGCGGATTTCATATGTGAGCTCACCCCAAAGGTGGTAGAAGCGCACCCCGGCCGGTACGAGGGCAAGGAGGCAGTTCAGGCCGTAAAGATCGAATCAGGCCTCTCCAACGGTTGGAAGCTCTACGTAGACGGCTCCGTAACGAGTAAGCGGAGCGGAGCCGGCGTCATACTAGCCTCGCCCGATGGCCAATCGTACGAGTATGCCCTACGGTTCCTCTTCAACACTTCCAATAACGCCGCTGAATATGAGGCCCTCATAGCAGGTTTACAACTAGCCAAGGAAATGGGAATCCCATCCCTGGACATATACAGTGACTCGAGCCTAATGGTGAACCAGATGAACGGGCTGTTCGAAGTCAAGGAACCCCAGATAGCCTCCTACCAAGCTCTGGCCAAGGCCCTGATCGAGCCATTCCAGGGTGCCATGATCTAGCATACACCCCGAGAGGCAAATAGACATGCAGACGCCCTCGCAAGGTTGGCAACCGGAAACTACCCTCCGGAGTACCGAAGAGCTAAAATTGAAACCCTCCAGAAACCGAGTATAAACAAGACCATCTCCGAGATATTTGCGGTAGACGAGGCACCACCGAGCTGGATGGATCCGATAGTTAGATACTTGGCTGACAAAACCGGCCCCCAGGATGCAGTGGAGGCTACACCTCCGGTGCGCCAGGTACAGCCTTCTCAACGGCAAGTTGTACCGAAGAGGGCACAGTTTCCCCCAGCTGAAGTGTGTCACTAAGGAGGCAGGAGAGGCTATCATGCGAGAAATCCACGAGGGAGTATGCGGTAATCACTCTGGCGCCCGGTCCTTGTCTCACAAGTCGCTCCGGGCGGGGTATTTTTGGCCAGACATGGCAGCAGCATCAAGAAGAATATCAGGTGGCTGCCACAAGTGCCACATGTACGCCTCTACACCCCATGTCCCGGCAATCGCGTTATCAATCCTGTTAGCGCCATGGCCGTTCGCACAATGGGGGCTAGCCATCATCGGCCCTTTCCCAATAGCTGTGGGACAGTACAAATACGCCATTGTGGCCGTGGACTATCAGACTAAGTGGGTCGAGGCGGAACCCCTAGTAAAGATCACCGAGGAGCGAGTAAGAAAATTCATGTGGAAGAACATCTACTGCAGGTTCGGGGTACCGCAGACTATAGTCATGGATAACGGGACACAGTTCAACAACGCTGACCTTATCCAATACACGGTCTCCATGGGGACCCGGATATTGTTTGCCTCAGTGGCACACCTGCAGACCAACGGCCAGGTGGAAGCGGTGAACAAGATTATCAAAACCCTCCTCAAGAAAAAGCTGGATGCCAAAAAGGGATGTTGGGCCGAAGAACTCCCCGCGGTTCTATGGGCCATCCGGACGACAGCAGCCGAAGCAACAGGAGAGACCCTGTTCTGCATGGCATTCGGGAGCGAAGCGGTACTCCCTGTAGAGACCAATATGCCCAGCGGCAGGGTTGAAAATTACGACGCCGAGACAAACGCCGAGGGCATACGGCTCAACCTGGATCTCATAGAAGAGCGGCGCGACTAGGCGCATATGCAAAACCAAACCTATAAGCAACGGGTCGCTCGGTACTATGATAGAAGGGTCCGGGAAAGGAAATTACAAGTGGGGGACTGGGTCATAAAGAAAGTTCATAAAAAACCGCTGGCCTTGGTGCCAACGTGGGAAGGGCCCTACCAAATCACCGCAGCTGTGGGCCCGGCAACATTCCACATCATAGATGCCGAAGGCATCTATTCCACCCGCCCGTGGAATATCCAGCACCTGCGGTTCTACCCTAAATGAAATCGGTCGTAAAGGGACAATAGTGTATTTGGCACCAACATTGCAATACAGACAGTATGGGAGCACCTAAAGAGTAATGAGTTTTGGCCGACATAGATTACCCCTATCGAGCAATTCAGAAACCGAAAAAGACTCATCTGATGATTCCGATTACAATCCGACGGATTAAGTAATTTAGATGGTGTAATCCTTTCATTTGTAATCCACTCATTTCTAATGAACGGGCGTGGGGATGAGCCTCCCAGCTAGGCTGGGTTC